>JARWIR010000082.1:1136405-1736405 GCA_029959085.1 Nemophila menziesii | reverse complement strand
ACATACCTATTTTCTGCGGTACGTACCTATGCAATTTTTTAAATATTATAAAGTGATTTTCCCTAAGGGTATGCACCTATGCCGATTTTTAATTTGTAATGTGATTTTTTATATAATTTCTTTATAAGTCCTAATATCATTTTTACTGTAACCTTAAGTTTTTGTCAATTTCAAAGTCTAGAAGGAGGGTCCTTATCAGGTTTTTTCCATGTCAACGTCAAATCACAGTACCGGGCCATCTACATCCAGTATTCCAAACAGATTTTAACCCATATCGGAACAAAGAAACAAAATAAATATCTTCGCCTTCACTCTTAATGTACCCAATGATTTTTACTCTACTCTATCTCTATAAAACAATGACATTTTTTTATGTTAAAAAATAAACAATGAAAGTGAAACAATCTCTTCATATTCACACTCGCAGGAACAAAAACAATTAGAAAAGAATTAATGGACCCAAATGGATATACCCCAAGAATTTTATGTACCCTATGACTAAACCCTAAACCCTAAACCAAAAATATAACTTTTTAATGCAAAACAATTAACATAAAGGGATGTACCCAAAGGATTGTACCCAAAGGGCTATACCCTATTTGCTGGACTCTACACCTTCATATCTCAAACTAAATACAAAAATGTTATGTTAAAAACTCAATGAAACATAACATCGGGAACAATAAAGAAAAAAAAGTGGAAGTTGAAGAAAGAAAAAGTGAAAGAAGGTATTTTTATCTGGGTTCTTTGCTAGAAAGTTTGAAGATGGTGTTTGTGCAAGATCTCCGACTACGGCGACCTGTGTAGAAGATGGTGGAGAATGGTCTGATGGTGAAAAATGGTCCAAGCTGGCGAGATGGTGGTGGAGAAGGGTCTATGGCGGCGATGGTTTTCTGGATTCTTCAGAGATCTAAAGGTCTATTAATGGAACCAGGTTTCCTCTACAGAAGTTTGTCCACTAAAGGTGGAGGCGATTTGCTTGTGCGGGAGGGAGACTTGCAATGGTTGAAGGGTTTCTAGTGTATATAGGCGAATATGGAGGTGGTTAGCTTGTGCAAAGGAGCCTTGCGATGGTGGAGAAGGTCCACTAATGGCAGTGAAGAGATTTGATTTTTTGGTTTCGATCTGAAATACGAGAGGGAGGGTTTGGTGTTTTTAGTAACCCTTTTGAGTTTTTGTTTTGGATTTTTTTCAGTCTAATAAGAAAAAAGGGGCATGGGTTTTGGGGTATTTCTTTTATTTTTAGTTGGAATGTTATGGACTGGTTAGTGGCTGATGAGATGTGGACTTTTATTTATTAAGTAGGAAGTCATGGGCCTTAATTATTATTGTCCCTACTATCAAACCCTAAAAAGAATCCTCCAAATATTCATACCAATTATTCTTTCAAAGCCACTAGCCGACTTCCAAAACAACTAGCCGACTCCTCATAAACCAAATTACCCCCTTCAAACGTCTTTATCTCCTTAGACGATTGCCTTTCATACACAATGTCTTCTTGTATTCTGGTTTGGCTCATATCTTTGATCTATGATCATAATATTTCAATTAAGGTATAATACTCATATCTTATGTTCTTTCATAATCTGGCTTATTGTTGTGCACTAAATATTATTTTTGTTGCCCAAAATTCATTGATTAGTAGTTTTAATTATGGTCTACAGGTTTATTTGCAATTTCTCATCTTTCAAGTTTACATTTGTCATATGTTTCTTTAAACTAACTTTAATTATATATTTTAATATATAATGATCAAAAATCTATATATTAATAGATCCTTCTTAAAAGCTCATTTCCTTGTAATGTTTGATTGTTAATACCTGTTTATTAAATATAAGATCCTCCTTTAGTTGATTTTTTTCTTTTAATTGTTTTCTTTTTTTTTTAAAGCTAAAATATACAATAAGGAAATTGTGTATAATGGTAGTAATTCAAGATCCATCATCTGTCCCTGTTAAACTAATATTTTTAAATAAACTCCATTAGTTTCTTTTTTTAAAACAAAAACACACAATTAAAATACCTTGTATAGTAAGGGGAAACCGAAAGTTATACATGATAAATGTCAATCATATAGACCAAACAGTGAATTATTTGATGAAACAATCGATTTGAAAGTTAAGTTAATAAGTTAATAATGTTACGTAGATATGTGCAATAATGGGGGATTTCGCTAATAATATTCGTTATGGACTGTTTTGGAAAAGTTGAGGGATTTATATAGTTATGTCAATAGTGTTGATTAAAAGGGTAATATATTAAATACCCCTGTGCTATGACAAAAAACCTTTCCTGTGGTTTTAAAAAATCTAACATAGGACCCATAGTACAATTTTTAAATAATATAGGAACCTACCATGCATTTTTTAATAACATAGGGACCTGGTATTTTTTTGCATAATACAGGAACCTATCATGCAATTTTTGCATAGTATAAGGCCTTGGTATAGTTTTTGCATCATATAAGGACCTATTGTGCATTTTATGCATAGTTTAGGAACCCGGTATGGTTTTTGCATAATATATGGACCTATCATGCAATTTTTGTATAGTATAGGGACTTATAGTTTATTTTTCGCATAAAATAGGACCTAAGATACAATTTTTTGCAGAGTGTAGTGACTTGGTAGGTTTGTGCATAATATAAGGACTTGTCATGCATATTGTGCATAATATAGAGAACTGGTACAATTTGTGCATAATATAGGAACATATAGTACATTTTTTGCATAAAATAGAGATCTATTATGCAGTTTGTGCATAGTGCAGCAACCTACGGTGAAATACTGATAATATAGGTTTTTTATCTTTTGTCAAACTCTAGGGGTATTTGGTATTTTACCCTTCTTTTTAAGTCTAACAAAAAATGTATGAAGAGAGTGTTTTAGAATTAATACAATAATTAAGGGTGTGCGGTATGATTGTATTTAATTGTCCACTTTTCTTTTTTGCAAAAACTAAAATAACCCAATATTATCTATATATACAACTGATTATATTTTTCAACTTTAACACAGCATCTCTGAACTGCAGGCTAGTTCCAATTACTGTGCTTTTTCTATTGTACATATATTTGTCACCCAAAAACTATTAAATTTTTGATTATGAAGATACTTAGATGGTTAAATTGGATATGCACAATCCTGTTTTTTTATTAAGTAATTTTGTTTTAAGAGGTCAATTATGATGTTCTTAGTTTAAGGTAGATATGTTAGATTTTAATTACCATATCTTGTTAGGGGAGTTAATGGATCTTTAGATCTATCGATCCAGCTTATCATAAAATCACTATATAAATTTTGATACTTGTGATGATATATATGACCTTTTAAATTAAATAAAAAATGGTGATGAACTGTTTGCAGATATGCCTCAGAAACCAACATGGTTCGATATGCTAAAATTGCGATTTGGTTGCAAGATAAGACAGTCCGTGATGTGGCATTACGCTATAAATTGAATAAATATTGGGGAATAACAAAAGAACATGTTAGGAAATGCTAGAATTTTATTGCTTTTGAATGCATGGGAATGCTCCTACTTTGTTGTGTCTTTTGGAGATTACAAGGCTGATTGATCGATTGCTTTTCAAGTTCAAACAGATGTGGAATTCTTGTATTTCGTGTGTGTGCAATTTGTTTTTCAAATGCTTCACATTTAGATCGACACTGGAACATTTGCTTCGAAATTATTAAAAAAACTCATGCATGTAGTTTACGTAATCATTTATGAGTAAATAAACGAAAAAAAATCAGTTATAGTTAAGAAGAGTGAGATTAAAAACATTACTCTTATGTATTCGTCGGAGAAATTAACGATTATGTAAATGACAACTTGTTGACAAATTTTATATAACCATTTGCGATATATCAATTCTCAAATTTGAAATAATTACCAGTGTGCTCACGGTTTCCAGCAATTTTGTCCTTTTACATTATGAAGACTTTTCCCCATTTTTCCAATATCACCCCTAATTAACTAGTTAAAAAATAGTGCAATAAATGAATAACGGAAATATAGTAAAGAAGGAGCGTAATGTCTTTTTCAAATCTTTGTGCCACAAAAAGTAGGACAAATGGAGGGAGTAATACTCATAACCACTAGATCAACTATAACTCCTAACATTAAAAAAAATTGGATAAAATTTTCAATGTTCCCCGATCCATCTCGTGATTCACACTTACCATCATAAAACCTTCTCAGCACATCGTATCAATTTTCATTGTGGAGGGTCCATCTAAACTATGATAGAAAAACTCAATTGTAACTTCAATGAATAACCGTGTAATAGACACTTCCTTATCAATGATTGAAAACGAGACCAGTGGCCCCTACAGCTTCTCCCTGCTCTTGGCGGACCAAATCAAGTTGTCCACTCAACTTAAAACTTTGAGGATAGTACTATAGAAGAACGCAGTTTGCAATTGATCTAAAATATTGATTTCTTCATCCTGCTCTTGATCATACCACTCAAGCGGGTGGCTTCTTCTACTTTGGATGGTACACTAGTTACAACGGCAAAGGTTTGAATCACTGGGGGTGGATCCACCTCCTTATCACCTTTAATTCAACATGATGATACTCTTCAAAGTGGAAGCGGTTAATATATTGTGGTGATCTTTGTTACGTAGTTGTGTCTTTTTAGCTGTTTTAGTCTTGGTCATGTTCATGGTATCTAGAATAGTGGAAAAGCTACCCAAAGTTATTGTCTAGCTGTGAAAACGCCTAGTATTTCAATTACTACAGAAAATCGACAATGAATTTGAAGGAACCCTTTGAGATTTAGAAAGGTCTATGAATTGTGGTAGTTTTGATATAAAGATAACTAGATTTGGATAAGTAACAAAGGAGTTATGAATTATACAAACTCCAAAGGTCAACCAGTACATGTTATTAAGTAATACGAATTAGGGTTGGATTTGGAACCTATAACTTGGGGAACACTCTACATTTGGACCATACACTTATAAATATGACTACTTACCTTTTTAAACATGTCCTTGACTTCATATTATCATCTTAGAGAGAGCATGTCGACCTAGAGAAGAAACAATAAGAATTGAAGCATTACAACATAAATTCTACATCTCTCCTTCTCTATCAATAGGGTAATTAGCTGTAGATATATGGATTAACCAAACTTTTATTCTTTAGTTTTATTTATCAATTCAATTGGGTTATTATTTTGTCTAAATCCTAAAAATACTATTTTGTTATTTTAATTAATTGGGCTTCTTATTTACATATATGTATTTTGTGTTTTGATCTATTCCAGCCCTAGATTTGGCCAATCGTAGGACTGCCCTTAGTAGTTGGATTGTCGCCATGACAAGGGATTCAATTATTGACAGTACCACATAATCGTCTAGTGTGGGTTAGTGATCCTAACAGGCTTGCATAACTAGATAGCTTTTAAGGTTTGATTTAACCACCTCATTGCGTTGGGTCCCCTTACCTAAGTCCCCTAGTAGTGTTGAGGTTTCTAAGTCTACCATAACGGGAGTTAGGAAGATTGTAGAATCCCGACAATTTATAATTTCTCAATCCACCCTTATAATTAGAATAGCGACTTAGTAAGATATGCTCATACTAGTAACCCTAATTATTATCTTATTTGCATCCATATTTAATTATTCACGCTAAATATATATTAATCTCAATTACCACAAAAGTCACCATCTTATAGAATTGTGAAACACTTGACCAACACGAACGCACAAATGGAGAAACTTCTCTTGATGGTTGTTTGAGTTGGATCTATCCTCTGATAAGGTTGGTGAGCTCAACAGTGGCATATATCTCCAACATGAAAGATGAATGGAGATCTCAATACATTTTTTTGGCTATCAAGAAATTACACTTGTATCCAAGTGTTCAATAAATCTTTTCTTCATAAAAAAATTTAAATTCTTATGTAGTGTTGAAAAATAAATCTATTACAATATCTCTCACTAAAACAATTTTCTACTTGACATGCCTCTACCCAATTTTTTTTATCTTGGACTTGATGAGGAGAATTTTTTCATATTCTTTTTCGATAATCAAAAATTAATTTTGTGGAATAAAATAACATATATAAATAGTCAAATTAGAAAATCGAAATATAATTATATTCCATTAAATCAAATATAATAAAAAAATTAATTTTTATTTATCGAAATATATAATATCACAAACGTTTATTCCAAAAGAAAAAACATGTGTGTCGTTCCGTTTATATACTGCATAAATCACAATTTACTTTGTTCCTATCAAACCCCAAAATGTCGCCTCAAATTGAAATATACATACCAATTACATACCTAACATGTATCGTTTTCTTCTACTCATGTTTAAATTCTCTTGATCATCTTTTTTTTCTGTCCCTACTCTTCCGAGGCCACTTTCCCACTCTTTATAGGCCATATTACCTATTCAAGCAGTCACCTTTATCTCCTTCTATGTTTTATTTGTCATAGAAAAAATAAACCAACTAACAAGTTTATCTTATACCTTATTTCTACAAATTAAACATAAACAGTTATAAAAATCGATGACCAAGTTTTTAGGACACTCTGAGACATCAATATCCTGTCTTATGCACTTAGCAAGCTAGTCCTCTATCCCGTTAAAGTCTTTCTCACGTGGTAGACTCTCCAGTTAGGAAACTTGTCAATCTATCTCCAGACTTCGACATCCATCGGTTGGATTTTTCAATTAATTCCCTTTCTTTAATTAGTACCTTGAGTAATTTCAATGTTATCAGAGTAAAATGAACAACACTGAAGATTGAGATGTGCTGCAGATCTCATGGCCCTAAGGACGACCAAATTTCTTCTTTAGCGACATTATTAATCTTACCTCTTTTAGCGATTCTATGTTTAATTTTTCCATTTCCATTAACTGCTTGATGTTGTACTTGCCGTTGGCGTCGTTAAGCCAAATAATTTTTGCATCATCCTTCATAAAAATATTATCTTCTTCTAATTCCTGCTTATCCTTGTTTATCTCTCTAAGCACATTTTTACCACAGTGTTGAGTTTCTCCGTATAGGGATTTAATAAGAACTTTTGTTTTGTTGTTGAATTCTCAAATATTTCATACCTTTTTTTTTATAGAAACCCTTCATATGTGTTTTCTAAATATTATATAATATATCAAAGATTCTTGTGGTAACCACTTTATTGTTCCATTTGTTTTTGGTGTAGTTTTCTATAATCAAATTGATCCAATCGCCCAATCTTACAAGCGAAATTCTCATCTATCATACATTGCAATTGGGAGTTGGCCCAAACTCCCATGCTAATCGGGCACTTGATGAGCATATGCTTGATAGTTTCTAGCTTCATTTCGCACCAGTTGTAGATATCTGAATTGGTGTCCTTCTATGTGAGTTCTCATGTATATTGTCCTTAGGCGCTTACCTTCCAAAATAAATTCTCCCATTCTATTCTCACTATGCACATATTAAATCTACGACCACAACATTTCAATTATGGTATATTAGATAGATTATAATTTTATATTTTCTTTATTAAATCATTGCTTTGCTTCTTATTTTCTTTAATTTTTCATTTGTCGTTAATTATTCGGTTATTTAATTACCATAAAATATATTATGTTAATTAAAATTTATCTTGTTGTTGTGCACTAAATATTTTTGTTTTTTAAAATTAATTAATTATGTAGGTTTAATTCGTGATTTATAGGTCTATTTGAAATTTCCCATCTTTCAAGTTTTGCATTTCTTTTATGTTACTTTAAGCTAAGTTTATATATATCCTTCACTTAAAGTTCCTTTTGATAGTCCCTGCTAATATTTGGTTATTAAATATAAGATCATCATTTAACCGAGTCTTTCTTTCTTTAATTTTGGTAAATAAGCTATGATATACAAGATGAATTTTTGTATAATGGTAGTAATTAAATATCCACAATGCATCCCAGTAACACTAACGTCTATAAATAAACCATGTTATTTCCTTTTTTGGGAAAAAATTAAAATGGACTAGTGATACACGCAATTCATCTTGTAGTTTTGGCACGACAACTTGACATTCATTTACATAAAGTGTGTGATAAATATATGTCATATCAACCAAACGATTAATTAGTTGATGAAACAAACAATTTGAAAGTTAAGTTAATTTTAATGAGTTGTTAGATAATGTTATGCAGATATGTGAAATAATAGAGGATTTCAATGATAATGTTTCGTTAGAATAGTGTAGAGGAGAAACAATTAAGAGTAATATATCAAATACCCCCTGTGGTATGACCGAAGGTAAAAAACCTCCCCCTTATGGTTTAAAGAAACCATGCGCATAGAAGTATCAATATCGAAGAAAATACATGATTGGTGAAGGGCATATATTTTTCCATATATGTTGTTGTACTTATCGACTATGTGAACTCAATCTAGGACGAGACACTTCAACCTCCTCGGGAAGGACGTGACGCTTGAATTTGGTGAGAATCTCGAAATTATTTTTCTGAGAATATTTTTCGCCAATGATTGAGAGCAATATCATCTCATCGTTCAATAAGTTTAGGGGAATCTTCATTTCTTTTTAATTGGTTTTGTTATTAGTGGTACCTCAATGGGTTTTGGAATTTTATTCCCACATACGATACCAACTGATAGAGTGTGAAACATTTGACCAATTTAAACACATGAATGGTGAAAGTTCAAAACTTCTGTTGATTGTTGTCTTATGTGGATCTATCTACTAATAAGTTTGGTGATCTTGATGGTGGATCTATATCCTGATAAGTTTGGTGATCTTAATAGAGGTATCTATCTTCAATATGAAAACAGAATGAAGCTCTCAATAATTTTTTCGTCTATTAGGATATTATGTTTGTATCTGAGTTTTTAATAGACCAATTCTTTAAGAAAGAAGAAATTTAAAAATTACATCCAAAGTTGGAAAATAAATCTATTACAATAATTTTACATTAAAATAATGTTTTATTTTACATGTGTTTACCTGATTCATTTATATCTTGAACTCGACGAGGAGATTTTTTTGTCAAATATCCATTCTATCTTTTATTAAAAAAATCAAATTTTATCGAACAAAATAAAAGATATAAATAATCAAATTAATAAATCAAAATGTATATTACATTCCATCAAATCAAATATAATAATAATTTTAATTTTTTTAATCGAAGTATATAATATCATAAATATATATTGTAAAAGAAAAATAAACGGTGTCATTTTTTTATAGTATACATATATCAAGTTATATTGTATTGCTATCAAGAGGAATCTACAAATTGAAGCCTAAATAATAACAAACATACTATTTAAATCTCAACTAAAAAATATCCTATTAAAGTCCATACTACTTTCTGGTCGAATATTTTACTTTTATAACTTTTTATTTTTTTATTTTTTTATTTTTTTTAATTATAATTCGGTATGTACCTATTTTAAAGGAGGGTATGTACATATTTTACAAGGGGGAACATACCTATTTTTTGGGGTACGTACCTATGCAATACTTTTAATATTATAGAGTGATTTTCCTTGAGGGTATGTTCCTTCGGTTTTTTATTTTTGTAATGTGATTTTTTATATAATTGATTTATAAGTCCTAATATCATTTTTCGGTATAAACTAAAGTTTTTGTCCATTTCAAAGTCTAGGAGGAGGGTGTCAATGTCAAACCCAGTTATTAAGACCAAACCATTTCCATCAGGTGTTCCAAATGAATTTTCAGCTAGGCCCACCCTAATCGGTCGCGCATAGGAACGAAGAAACAAAAAAATATCTTCACCTTCACTCTCAATGTCCCTAATAGGCGGTACCCTACTCAATTTCTACAAAACCCCAAAAAGACGCCTTCAAATATTCATACCAATTATTCTTTCGAAGCCACTAGCCTACTTTAGAAGCAACTAGCCAACTCCTAATTACCCCCTTCAAACATCTTTACTCTTTTTTGTGACTTATCCGATATATTGTCCTTAGGAGATTGCCTTTAGACACAATCTCCCATTGCATTCTGATTAGGCTCATATCTTAGATTAGATCGATGACCATAATATTTCAATTAAGGTATAATACTTAATATTTTCTTGTATGATTATTGCACGGTTTCTTATTTTTTTTACTTTAGTTTAGTATTAGTTATTAGGTCATTTAATTATCTTAAATATATCTTAGGTTCTTTCATAATTTGTCTTATTATTGTGCACTAATTCTTATTTTTGTGTTGAAATTAATGTTTTTTCTCAGTTGACCTAGAACCTTTCTATGAATGATTATATAGGAATCTCTAGAATTATTTTAAAAGTAATAGGAATTGTCTATCAAATGTTAATACTAGTTTATTCTAGAAACTAAAAACCACCACCATAGTGCTCCTATATATAGGACTCATCATTTGTAGATTAAGGATCAATCAAAAGTGGAACCACTACAAGTCTTGTACTACTCACAATTAATAAAGTTTTTTATTTCATATACCAACGTCCATTTCCACTTTCAATTTCTTATAAGAAATTTCGTTTCTTTCTCTTTCCCAATATAAATTTATTTTTTAAATTCTTTTTCTTTTCCCTTCTCTAACGAGACATTTGATCTAATTTCACACTTAGACATGATAAGAGCACTTATTGCATTAGCTTCTCAAAAGCAATGAAGGATCTATCAACTAGATGTAAAGTTAGCGTTCCTCACCTAGAAGAAGAGATATATGTCGAGCAACCTAAAGGGTTTGTAGAGAAAGGCCAAGAAGATCGAGATCTAAGACTACAAAAAGCACTATACGGACTCAAGCAAGCTCCTCGGGCGTGGTACAGTCGAATTGACAACTAATTCACCGATCGAGGATTCAAGAAAAGTCAAAATGAGCCTACTCTCTACACTAAAAGTCAAGGTAATGATAATAGACTCATTGTATCTCTTTATGTAGATGATCTCATCTATACATGAAACAATGAACAAATGCTCAAAGAGTTCAAAGAAATGATGAAAACCTTTGAGATGACGGATCTCGGGTTAATGCACTACTTTCTTGGAATTGTGGTGAGACAAGATACGAGAGGAATACTCCTCTCACAAAAGAAATATACAAATTATTTACTAAAGAAGTTCAAGATGCATGGATGCAAGACTTTGCTACACCTCTTGTCACTAACGAAAAACTAATTAACCAAAGAAGACAACTTAACTAAGATAGATCGAGCAATGTACAAAAGTCTCATTGCAAGTTTGTTATATCTTACAGCTATGTGACCATATCTCATGTAAGCTACAAGTCTATTATCGAGATTCATGCATAGTCCAAGTCAAGTCCACTATCCAGCAAGAAAAATAATATTGAGATACTTATAAGGAACTAAGGACTACGGCATATGGTACAAGCCTAGGACTGCTCAAGATTAATTGGCTACACAGACAGCGATTTGGCTGGATTAGTAGATGATATGAAGAGTACCTCAGGCTATACATTCTCACTCGGCTCAAGGATATTCTCATGGTTATCAAAAAACTAGATTGCGTGGCACAATCTCCAGCAAAACAGGAATATGTGGCAGCAACACAAACAACAAGTTAGGCAATATGGCTTAGATGAATACTTGAATACATAGGAGAACATCAAGAAAGACCAACAAAAATTTACTGCTACAACAAGTCGGCAATAGCAATGGCAAAGTATCCCGCCCATCCTAGCAAGACTAACCACATTGCTATCAAATATCATTTTCTCCTAGAGGCGACAAATGATAGACATATTGAGATTTAATAAGTAAGAACTGAAGAACAACTTGAAGATATTTTAACGGAAACACTTTCACGCCCAAATTCGAGGCACTACGAGAAATGCTCGAAATTACAAAAATGAGCATTAAAGGGGAGTGTCGAAATTAATGATATTTTTCTCAATTGATGTAGAATATTTCTATGAAGGAGTGTATATGAATCTCTAGAATCATCTTAAAAGTACTAGAAATTTTCTATTAAGTGTTAATACTAGTTTATTCTAGAAACTAAAAACCACCGCCATAGTGCTCCCATATATAGGACTCATCATTTGTAGATTGATGATCAATCAAAACTAGAACCACTACAAGCCTTCTACTATTCAATCAATTAATAAAGTTTTTTATTTCATATACCAACTTCCATTTCCACTTTCCATTTCTTTTAAGCAATTTATTTTTTCTTTCTCTTTCCCAATATAAATTTATTTTATAAATTATTTTTCTTTTCTCTTCTCTAAGGGCATGTTTCTATGCTGGATTTTAATTTTTGTAGTGTGATTTTTTATATAATTGATTTTTAAGTCCTAATATCATTTTCTGTATAAACTTAAATTTTTGTCCATTTCAAAGTCTAGGAGGAGAGTGTCAACGTCAAGCCTAATTATAAGACCAAACAATTTCCACCAGGAGGGTTGTACCCTATTCAGTCGCGCATAGAAACAAAGCTCTTCACCTTTACTCTAAAGGTCGTACCTTACTAAATTTATACAAAACCCTAAAAGGACGCCTCCAAATATTCATACCAAATACTCATAGACAAGATTAGCCCCCCTTTTCAAACGTCTCTGGTATATTGTCCTTATGCGATTGCCGACATAATCTCCTCTTGCATTCTGATTTGGCTCATATTTTAGATTAGATCGATGACCATTCTATTTCAATTAAGGTATAATGCTCTATATTTCTTTTAAGATTATTGAATTGCTTCTTATTTTTTTTACTTTATCATTAGTTATTAGGTCGGTTAATTATCATAAATATATCGTATGTTTTTTCATGATTTGCCTTATTGTTGTGCACTTATTTTTTTTTTTTTCTAAAATCCATTGATTAGTAGTTTTAATTCTGGTCTATAGGTTTATTTGCAATTTATGTTTTATATTTGTATTATGTTGCTTCAACCAAACTTTAATTATATATATATATATATATATATATATATATATATATATATATATATATATATATATATATATATATATATATATCTTTCAAAAGTTTCGTTCTTTGTAATGTTTGGTGGTTAATACATGTTTATTATATATAAGATCTTCCTTTTGGTTGAGTTTTTCTTTCTCTTTTAGTTATTTTCCTTTTTCTAAGTTATTATATACAATAAGGAATCTGTGTATAATGGTACTAGTTCTAGATCCATCATGTGTCTGCGTTAAACTAATATTTCTAAATGAACTCCATTACCTTTTTTTTTTGAAATAAAAATACACAATTAATATTTACAGGTGATACGTAGTTTTGGCGTGAAAAGTTAATATTTCTTTACATAAATTATTTGATAAATATCTGTCACGTAAACCAAACGGTGAATTAATTTATAAAACAATAGATTTGAAAGTTGAGTTGATATTCAATACGTTAGATAATATTACACAGATATGCAAAATAATTGGGGATTTCGCTAATAATATTGTGTTAAGGACTGCTTTAGAAAAATTGAGCATTTATATAGTTCTCTGAATAGTGTAGAGTAAAAGGGTAATATATTAAATACCCCCTGTGATATGACAAAAGATCAAAAACCTCCCCTATGGTTTTAAAAAATCTAAAATAGGACCCATAGTAAAAAATTTAAAATAATATAGGGACCTACCGTGCATTTTTTAGTAGAATAGGGACCTGGAATTTTTTCTTTTTGCATGATATAGGGACCTATCATGCAATTTTTGCATAGTATAAAGTCCTGGTTCTTTTTCCGCATAAAATAGGACCTAAGTTACAATTTTCTGAATAGAATAGTAACTTGGTACGTTGTTGCATAATATAGAGACCTGGTACATTTTTTGCATAGTATAGAGACCTGGTACATTTTTTGCATAGTATAGAGACATATTATACAGTTTCTGCATAGTACATCGACCTACAGTGAAATACTGATATTATAGGTTTTTTTTTATCTTTGGTCAATCTCTAGGGGTATATGGTATGTTACCCTTTTTTTTTTTAAGTATAACGCAAAATATATGAAGAGGGTGTGTTAGCATTAATACAACAATTAAGGGGGTGCGGTGTGATTTTATTTAATTGTTCATTTTGCTTTTTTGCACAAACTAAAATAACCCAATACTATCTAGATATACAGTTAATTACATTTTTCAACTTCAACACAACATCTCTGAACTGCAGGCTAGTTCCAAGTATATTAAATGCTTCACTTTTACACTGAGCAACAACGTTTCTCCCATAAACTTTACGTTCCAGAATTGGAGTATTTGCTTCGATTATATCCACAAGATTTTTACAAATATTTCCTTTTAATTTACATAAATTATCAAATAAAGCCTATATATTCTTACACAAGATACTATCATACTAATGAATGCTAACATTTGAAACTGACAATGCAGTTTGAATAACAAAGTGACCCATTGGATGAAATATCAGCGAGAAAGCGTTATCAGAAGCCGAAGCTGAAGAAGAATCGTTCTTAGTGATTGAACCGAAAGAAAATGAGGAACTTGTAAAACCAGTCCCTGAAAGTCCTGTAAATGCGTTTTGACCACTGGAAAGCTGTTGAAATGAGTTAAACGGTGAAGTCTCTTCTTTCTTCTCCTCTGATTCAATTTTCACGTCCTCAAAGTCTTTTTTTAGCTTCACCTTCACCATTAATGTCTTCTTCAGTTTCTTTCTTCTCCTCCGTTTCAGTTTTCACATCCTCTGAGGCTTTGCTAGCTTCACCTTCATCATTAATGGCTTCTTCAGCTTCTAGCTTCTTTCTTCTCCTCTGATTCAGTTTTCACATCCTCTGCGTCTTATTTAGCTTCACCTTCACCATCAATGGCTTCTTCAGCTTCTTTCTTCACTTCTTCATCAGACATAATCCCTTCTATAGTCTTCTCATCAACTGAATTGAAGCAGAGGACATACACAGGAGGTACTGTTATTAGGACAGATAACCAGATAGAACCAGAGGAACCATGCTGTGTATGTCAGGTAATAACCATTTAATTTTCTTCTTTTTATTCTTACAATATTATAAACAGAGTCTGATATTCTTTTACTATGATGATTTGTAGGAGGAGTATAAAGACGGAGATGAGCTTGGAACATTGGAGTGCGGCCATGAATTTCACGCGGAATGTATAAAGCAGTGGCTGATGCAGAAGAATATATGCCCTGTTTGTAAAACTACAGGATTGAGTAAAGAGGAAAGCTAAAATATTGTGGATGAGAGACTATTATTATGCTAGTAGTAGACTAGTCTATTTTTTTTCTATTTAAAACTTGGCAGATTTTCGATAAATATGATTACTTTTTGGATTATATTATTATTCGATTAGAGTTGCAGTATTGTCTTTTGATATATTGTGAATTTGTCCATTTTTTTCTAGGGAAAAACATTAACAAATAAATAAATTAGCCACTAGCCTGGGTATTAGTTGTACCTGGACTAAATATTTGTACCAGTCTTTTAGCCCAACCCAGACTAGTAAATTAACCCCAAAAATAAATAAAAATATATCAGGCGATGTTTTGAATTCCACTTTTGAGTATTCTAAATTTTATTCCCAAGGAATAATTTTAGCATACTGTCCTGGATTTATAGATTTGCTGCAGTGTGTCCTGAAGTAAAGGAGAATTTAGTAGGCACAAGACATTTAGTGAGGACATCAACTACCTCCAAATTTGGTGGAACATTAACCAAAGCAAGTAGTTTTGCATTCACCTGCTCTATAACAAAGTGAAAATCCACGTCAATATGACAAGTTCTTCTGTGAAAAACAGGATTGTAGCAAGAGCAAGAGCTGAGTGATTGTCACAAGCAAGAACAGGAACATTAGGATTGATTTTCAAACTTTTCAGCAAAAATGTTAACAATTTTATCTCAGCAGATACAAAGGTTATATCTCTATATTCAGCTTCAGTTGACGAGACTGTTGATTGCTTTTTAGTGCCCCAAGAAATAAGATTGGATCCTAAGAAGATGCAATAGCCAATTGTAGAGCGTCGATCAACAGTACAGCTGGCCCAATCGGAGTGTGAAAATGCTTTAAGTATGAGAGATGAAGATCGAAAAATCAGTCTATAATTAATAGTACCCTTGATATAGCGCAGTAAGCGCTTAAGAGCATCATAATCGTGATCTGAAGGCTTGTGCATAGCCTGACATAGCTGAGGAAATTAATAAAGTATCAGCTCCAGTAATTAATATATCATCAACGTATACAAGAATAATTGTAAGAGTTGAATAACAGCCTCTTACAAACATTGAAGAATCTGCAAAGCTAACCACAAAGTTATGAGATAAAAGAAATGATGCAAGAAGTTGATACTTTGCTCTAGGCGCCTCTTTAAGGCCATAAAAAGATTTTCGTAATTTGCAGCCATATGTAGGCTTAGATTTATCGACAAAGCCAGTAGGTTGATGCGTATAGACATCCTTAGATAAATTTCCGTGCAAGAAAGCATTGGATACATCAAGTTGTCTGGTGTTCCAGTTAAAAGTAGCAGCTAAAGTAAGAATGATGTGAACCGTTTGATGCTTTACATATGGACTAAAGGTTTCAAGATAATCCACCCATATTCTTGATGATAACCTCGGGCAACTAGCCTTGCTTTGTAACGTGAAATTGATCCATCATCATTTCTTTTAACTCGATTAATCCATTTACAAGTAATAGGATTTCGATTGTTAGGTGAAGGAACTAAGTCCCAAGTATGCTGACTCATGAGGACATTGTATTCTTCTTGAATAGCTAATTTCCAATGAGAAAGCTTGGAAGCTTCTTTATAAGATGTAGGTTCAGATATAAAGGGAGTTATAGTGGTGGATTTACATTTATAAGAGGGTTTGAGTGATCCAGTTTGTTTTCTGGTAATCATGTGATGAGTTGGTACTGGTGGAGGTGGAGGTGGTGGTGGAGGTGGAGGTAAAGGACTAAGTGATAGGCAATGGACTTTCACGTAGAGGTGAGGAAGGGTGTGAAGGAGAAGGATTGTCTGATTCTGAAGGTGTAAGTCAAAAGGGATGAGAAATAGAGGATAAGTCAATCTTAGTAGAAACTAAGTCACAAAATGTTGAGTGTTGAGAATCATCAGAAGATAGAGATGAAGGGGCTATGTGTTGGAACGGAAAAGAGGACTCATTTAATATAACATGTCTAGAAATGTAAACACAATTTGTGGAAAGGGAAAGACATTTGTAACCTTTTGAATTGGAACAATAACCAAGAAATAATCATCGTTCAGACTTTGGAGAAAGCTTCTGTGGTGCATAAGGTTTTAACCATGGGTAACAAAGACAACCAAAATTTTTGAGGTGATTGTAAGATGGAGAGACACCAAAAAGATTTTGAAAAGGACTTAGTTCAGATAGAACAGGAGTAGGAAGCAAATTTATTAAATACACAGCAGTGGAAAGCATCAAGCCAATATTTTGGAGGTAAAGAGGTATGATTTAAAAGCGCTTATATACTAGGTCCGCAATTAAATCCTCCTCGCGGGCTATAATCTAGCTACTATTACTATCCTATACTTGATTAGGGTATGAATAACTTTAAGGCATAAAGATATAATAAACGAGAATTTACGACAAATTATATATATATACTGAACATATCCCAAAAATTATGAATCATCAATTAATCAACTTAGGTTCATACACTATGCTATACTCAAGCACAAAATAGTTTAGCTCATATTAAAATACTGAAAATAAATAATTAAAACTAAGAAATTCATAATTATATCTAAAATAAAAAATAAATTACTCTAATAGAATTGGTAGAATGGGCTTGGGATGAATGTTTTTGTTTTTTTAAAATTAATTAATTATGTAGGTTTAATTCTTGATTTATAGGTCTACTAGGTAAAATCTGTGTCTGAAAACACTCAAGAAACAAATTGTTTCTCGACGGGAATCGAACCCAGGTTCCCTAGGTGAAAGTCAGGGTTAAGGTTAAGGTTAAGGTTAAGGTTAAGGTTAATGTTAAAGATTAATATCAAGGTTAAAGGTTATAGTTAAGGTAAAGGTTAATGTTTAAATTAAGTTAAATGTTAATAAGAATTAAGGTTTAAGTTCGAATATTAGCGCGAGGAATCTTCATTTGGTTAAGGTTTAAGGTTAAATGTTAAGGTTAAGGTGAAGGTTTAAGGTTTAAGATTTTTAAGGTTAGGGTTTAAATTTCAAGGTTAAGGTTAACTTGTAGATTTAAAGTTAGGTTAAAAAGATAAGATGAAGGTGAAAGTGAAAGAGTAAGTGAATGTGAAAGAGTAAGTGAAAGTGAAAGTGAAAGTGAAAGTGAAAGTTAAGGTTTAGGTTAAGGTTAAGGTTAACGTAAATTAAGGTTTAAGGTTGTTGGTGATGGCCGCGTGTCATAAATCGACGGCGGTGTGTTTCAAATATAATTAATTTTATCTTGAGTAGAGATGACTTGAGTTTTCATTCTCAGAGTCAATAGGAAAAGAATATTTATGGCTCTATAAAGGTTAACGGTGACGATCACGTGCAATGAGACCCAATAAAAGACTTCTATTCTCAAAATCGACAAGAAAAGACAGTTTATGACACTATAAGGTTTTTTTTTACCGCGTTCTGTGAGATCGATAGATCTATGCGGTAAGGTTGACAATGACGTGGGGAGTAAAGAGAAAGGTTTGGATGGTTGGAGGACGGGAAGTCAAAGAAAAAGGAATGAATATGATTAGGTTAGATGATAGGTGGTGTTATTATATTTGTTTTTATAGCCAATTCTTTTTTTAGCCAAAATTATAAAAATCAATTTTGTAGGTTTGTTTTAATTAGTAAAAGAAATTCATATTAGTAATTCAAATAAGTAAAATAAAATATTTAGAAAAATTATTTATTAATCTTTTTTATTTGTCCACAACTTTTTATTTTTCAATTTTAATATATTTACATATTATTTTTGTTTTTTTACTCTCAAGAAAATCTGATTTCTTAATTTGAGCCATAAATCAAAAAAATTTCTTTTAGAAGAAAGACGTGAAACTTATGTTACAAAAAGAATTTCAATAAAAAAGAATTTTTTTTGACTTAAAAAATATTTACATCAAAGAAAAATCAGATATACCTAATAAATTAAACAATTAGTGCAACTATTAAGAGTATTATAAAATAATTATAATCAATAACTTTTTTTATTCGTAAATAGTTTAAAACATAATCATACATAAAGAATTTTACTTCTCATAAATAATTTTCTTTCTCTGATAGCTTATAATAGTAACTCGATACCAATTTGAGATCCAAAAATTAAAAAGCTATCATAATTTTCTTTTTGTGAGAATTTTCTAACCAATTTGATAGTATTTCAAAATATTAACTATAGTGTCTCCACCACCACTATCATGTCGGAATACCTAGAATTAGAAATGAAATACGATGTCATACGATGATGCGAAAACTATTATATATAATTTTTATCATAAACTTTAGGGTTTTAAAGAAAAAAATTAATGTATCATGTTCTGTTTTGGCTATCGACCAAGACCTTAAGTTGCACATAATTTGCGAGAAAACCAGAACTTAGAATAAATAGAAATGAGCCAAAAAAATATACCTGACTTAGGGTGATGACAGTAAATTTGAACCAGTCCCTTGAGTCCCAAACACAAAACAAATTGTTAAACACATCTAAAGCAAGCTTCCAAATAAGTCATTTTTAAGAATATATAAATGGATACATGGAGGAGAAGAATAAAATACAATAGCTATGAGAAACTACTTTATATGTTCATCTAATAACAAAAAAAGGTTCCACTTTCTAATAACAAGTGTTGGTCCACTCTCTTGTGCAGAGAAGCCACGAATGTGGAGGAGGTTTTCTTATGTAGAGGTACACTAATGGCTGTGAAGAGATTTGGTTTTTTCCATATTAAAGAGAGAGAGGGTTTGGTGTGTTCCGTAACCCTTTTGAGTTTTTGTTTTGAATTTTTTTTTCATTGTAATAAGAAAGAAGGGTGATGGGCTTTGGGTACATTTTTATTTTTAGTTCGGATCTAATAGACTGGTTAGTGGTGGGTTAGGTGTGAATTTTTTTGTTGTTAAGTAGAAAGTCATGGGCCTTAATTCTTATTGCCCCTACTATCAAACCCTAAAAAGAAGCCTCCAAATATTCATACCAATTACTCTTTCGAATCTACTAGGCCACTTCCGAAGCAACTAGCCTACTCCTCATAGGTCAAATTATCCCTTTCAAACCCCCTTCAAACGTCTTTATCTCATTTTCTGTGATTTTTCTGTATATTGTCCTTTGGCGATTGTCTTCTAAACACAATTTTCTCTTGCATACGTATTCTAGATCGATGACCATAACATTTCAATTAAGGTATAATATTCAGTATTTTCTTTTAAAATTATTGCAGTGTTTCTGATTTTCTTTATTTTATCATTAGTTCTTAGGTTATTTAATTTCCTTAAAAGTATCTTATGTTATTTCATGATTTGTCTTATTGTTGTGCACTAATTCTTATTTTTGTTTTCTAAAATCAATTGATTAGTAATTTTAATTCTGTTCTATAAGTTTATTTTCAATTCCTGTTTATATTTGTATTATGTTGCTTTAAACAAACTTTAATTATATATATAGATATTTCTTAAAACGGTCTTTCTTTGTAGTGTTTGGTGATTAATATATGTTTATTATATATAAGATCCTCCTTTGGTCATGTTTTTTTTTTTCTCTTTTAATTTTTTTATGTTATAATATACAATAAGGAATCTGTGTATAATGGTAGTAGTTCAAGATCCATCATGTGTCCCTATTAAACTAATATTTTTAAATCATCTCCATTATCTTCTTTTTTTTAAACAAAAATACACAATTAATATATACGGGTGATACATGCTAATCCCCTTCCCCTCGTAGTTTTGGCATGAAAAGTTAATATTTCTTTACATAAAGTAGGTGATAAATGTCAGTCATGTAAACTAAAGGGTGAATTAATTTATGAAGCAATCAATTTAAAAGTTGAGTTGATATTTAATAAGTTAGATAATATTAAACAGATATGTGAAATAATGAAGGATTTCGCTAATAATGTTGCGTTAAGGTCTGTTTTTGAAAAGTTGAGCGTTGATATAGTTTTGTGAATAGTGTATAGTAAAAGGGTAATATATTAAATACCCTATGTGGTATGACAAAAGATCAAAAACCTCCTCTATGGTTTTAAAAAGTCTAACACAGGACCCATAGTACAATTTTTAAATAATATAGGAACCTACCATGCATTTTTGAATAGTATAGGGACCTGGTATTTTTTTGCATAATATAGGACCTATCATGAAATTTTTACATATTTAAAAGACCTGGTACAGTTTTTGCATCATATAAGGACCTATTGTGCATTTTTCGCATAGTTTAGGAACCTTGTAGTTGTACGGATTTTGCATAATAGATGGACCTATAATGCAATTTTTTTTATAGTATAGGGACGTATAGTTCATTTTTCGCATAAAATAGGACCTAAGATACAATTTTCGGCATAGTATAGTGACTTGGTACATTGTTGCATAATGGGGACTTATCATGTATTTTTTGCATAGTATGGAGACCTGGAACATTTTTCTGCATAACATAGAGACCTATTATGCAGTTTCTACATAGTACAGCGACCTACGGTGAAATACTGATATTATAGTTTTTTGTACCTTTTATCAAACTCTAGGGGTATTTGGTATTTCACCCTTCTTTTTATGTCTAATGAAAGTATATGAAGAGGGTGTTTTAGCATTAATACAGTAAGACGGTGCGGTGTGATTGTATTTAATTGTCCACTTTGCTTTTTTGCACAAACTAAAATAACCCAATACTATCTATGAACTGCAGGCAATTTTGAGATAAA
This sequence comes from Nemophila menziesii, assembly GCA_029959085.1. Classification (NCBI taxonomy): domain Eukaryota; kingdom Viridiplantae; phylum Streptophyta; class Magnoliopsida; order Boraginales; family Hydrophyllaceae; genus Nemophila; species Nemophila menziesii. The sequence goes on along the minus strand of JARWIR010000082.1, from coordinate 1,714,604 downwards.
TACCTAAGAACTCATCAATTAGCTTAAAATACCTAAGTTGAGGAGCATTTATCTCAATATTTCCGTACTTCTCCAGCTACTCAGCCTTAGTGCAAGATTTCAATGTAAGTTCTCTCAAAGTAGATGATGATTGCTAAAGGTGAGCACATTATCTTCCAGATATCCTGAAATATTCAAAGTTTCCAGCGATGAACAACCAGATATGAGATTGCGAAGAGATTCATCAGATCAGTAGATCACAAATTCGAGACTGAGAGTTTTCACATTTGGAAGAGAAACCATGCATGGTACATTGAGATTTATAATATTGTTTCCATATACACGAATAACCTGTAGTCTCTTAGATGTAAAAAGACTACAAGGCATATCTATGATGTCTTTAGCATTTATAATTTCAATTACTTTAGCATTTAGAGAAACATCACTGACTATCCAGTAAGACACAGTATACCCCTCGGAGTCTCGTTTAAGTTCTAGAGAGAACTTGTTTGTATTTAATTGTATTTAATAACTCTTTTTAGTTTTTTCCAACAAATTTTTACATTACCTCGACCCTCTTGATTGTAGCCACCACCTCCATCTTGCTGATAATCCATCTGAGGACCACCACCACGTCCTTGACCAGATCCACCATCTTGATTGTAACCACCACCTCCATCTTGTTGATACTCCATTTGATGTCCACTGCATCTTCCACCACGGAAACTCCGTCCTCTTCCACCACCACCACCACCGCCTCCCTTACCTCCATCTTCGAACTCTCACCACCAGCATATCCGTTTCCCCTTATATAATCAAACAAGTATTAAGTCACAAACTATCAAAAAAAAATTTAATTTAATTAATTACTAGGAAAGCCTATAGCTCTTCCTCTCCCTCGACCACCACCACCACCACCACCACCACGTCCACCTCATCCACACCCTCTACCAGAAGGTGATCCCTTTGTAAGATAACTAAACATGTTAACGTGTTATATATACAATGAATGCTATTTCACAATGTAAGTTCCAAGTATATGAAGTGCTTCAGTTTTACACCAAAGCAAGAACGTTTCTCCCATAAACATTACATTCCATCATTGGAGCATTTGCTTCGATTATATCCACAAGAAATTTACGAACATTCCCTTGTAATTTGCACAAATCATCAAATAAATCCTATATATTCTTATATACGATACTATCACACTAATGAATGCTAACCTTTGAAACTAACAATGCAGTTTGAATAACAAAATAACCATATGTATAATTTAATGTTTCAATTTTTTTTTGACCGGGAAAGCAAGTGATTGGTTAGACGATCAACCTCCCGAGCTAATAATAAATTGAGACAAGTTTCAAGCAAGATTTCTTGATCAATTGTATCCTACAAGTGTGCGAGTAAAGGAACAATTGAAGCTTATGAATTTCTTACAAGAAGCCAGAGAGAGTGTTGACGAAGCATGGACTATATTTCAAAAGAAGTTGGCAAGATGTCCAATACATGGATACACGCCAGAATTACAATTATCCATGTTCTATAATAGACTTAATAAAGAGTCAAGACTGAGAGTACATGATATGGGTCGTGGTAGTTTTGTCTTTATGGATCCGAAAGAAGCAAAGAGTGGTATGGAAAGAATTATCGAGACCGAGAAGAATTATCCAAAGGAGGAACAAGAGAGGTTTATGGAGACATTAAAGAAGTGAAAATCAACATCCCTCTAATCGAAGCTATGGAAGGAAAGCGAGATTATGATCGATTCTTTGTGGAGGAACTCTCCAATAAAGAGAGGTTCACAAGATCCAAGTCTGTGACACTCAATGAAGGAATATCAGCACAAGTTCAGGAAAGATTACCACCGAAGCGTAAAGATCCTGGAAGTTTTAACTTCCCAATAAAAATAGGTGGTATATTTCATGGAAAAGGCATGTGGGATTTAGGGGGAAGTGGGATTTAATATTCATTAAATTAATGGTGGTCCATTTCTGCCCCCCTAATGGGTGGACACGTGTTACTTTTTAACGCTTCGAGACTACTTAGTAGTTGCGAAAAACCCATATGGCGGTCAAATTATCGACACGTGTCAGTCAAACTTACCATTCGCGACTAACTTCCTTATCTTTCGCGACTACATGCTATAGGCTAAAACAATTGTCCTATATGTACGTCTGCCGAACCATTTCACTCCCACTTTCCTTATACTCCACTTCATAAAAAATGCATCTCTCTCGATTTCTTCCATTCCAAGCTAGGATTGAAGCTAGAAACACCTCCCAATCAACACCAAAGGTAATATAATAATCTTTTTAACCTTATTTTCCCTTTTTTTCTTATGATTTCAACATATTTTCTTCTCTATTTTTGCATTAACCTATTTTTTTGCTTTGTGTTTAACTCTGAATCATATGGGCATGGATTCCACATAAAAGGAGCTTCTATTTCATCATTAAAGGTAAGTTTTTCAACACCTATTTGTGTTTTGATTTTCAAGGTTTTTTATTTCCAATTTTTTTGTTTTTGGATTTTTGGATGTTATTGTTAAATCCAAATTTTAGTAAGTGTTTTAGGATGCTATGTATGTTAGTTTTAACACATCTTAATAGCCAAAATGGAAAATAATTAATTGTAAAAAAAGTTCAAGATTTTTTTTTTGTGTTGATATTGAAATCCGAGATTATGTGGTGTTATTTAGGTTAGGTTTGACACATCTTTATTGCTAGATTATGAAAAAATTAATTGAATAAATTTAGGATTTTTTTAGGATTTCTAGAAAATTAAAAGGAGCATTTTGCAATTAAAAATTAGATGTAATAAACTATATGTGGCCAAAAATGTTTTTTATAAAAATATAGGGACCAATTTGTAATAAAAAAGTATAATATAAAAAGTAAAAATGACCATTTTTCAATTAAAAAGATTATTATAGGAAAATAATTATGACATAAAATGTTTTTAATAAGAATAAAAGGACCAAATTGCAATTTTAAAAAATGTGATAGGAACATAAAATAGGACTAAAATGTTTTTTATAAAAAATAAAAGAACCAAAATGCAATTTAAAAAAAGTATAAAAAAATAAAATAGGACTAAAATGTTTTTTATAAAAAATAAAAGGACCAAAATTCAATTTTAAAAAAAAAGTTAAAGAAAATATAAAAGGACTAAAATGTTTTTAAAAAAAGGACCAATTTGCAATTTAAAAAAAGTAATTTGACATAAAATGTTTTTTAATAAAAATAAAAGGGCCATTTTGAAATATCAAAACAAAAATATATATTGTATTTATTTATTATATGACTAATATTTTTTTATGTAATACAAATTGTAAGTGGAATGGATGTATTATTATATTTTTTAGTTTATTTAATTTTGTATTTTAATATTTATTTTGTATTTAATTTATATGTATGTATTTAATTTGACGATGTAATAATTTTTATGTATTTAATATTATATTTATGTAATTAATTTAGTGATTTAATAATTTTTAGTTTTTCATTTTATTTTTATTTATGTCTTTTAAATATATTGCAAAATAGATGGTTGATGTGTTAGTTAGGAGTCACAGAGGGGATGGTGGGGGCCGTGACCCCAACCGAAATCCAAATAAAGACCTTACAAATTGTAACAACCAACAGGGTATATAAAATATTTTTTTCCAAAATTACTTTAAACACAAAATATACATTAATTAAATCTAATTTAAAACATAACCAATTATGCGCAAAAAGAGGGGGACCGTGGCACTGAAAATTGCCATTCATGCACTAAAGGCGGTAGGGTATCCTTTGCCGGTCGACTTCTGCATACTAGATGACACGTGGAATCCCTCGGGTAAATACGGGAAACAAGTTAGCTAGGTGGTCGGGCTAACTGTCCGAGAGAGGATACTACCGTGCTACAAAGTGTGAGATAAAGTTCCCACTACCGATAAAGTAGCAGTTATTAAGCGATTGGTAATTTTTAAACTAATCCCACTATTAATACATATATAGGACAACTTTTTAATTTAATCTGACTTTAATTAATATTTTGAATATAGGAATTTTTCGATATTGCTAATTGGAGGAAAAGGTCCGATTGGGCAGATATAGCTGGGAATTTAGATGATATCACGCGTGTCAGGTACAAACACTACAAACATACTACGAAGATGGACTATTACTTGAAGGGAAAGAAACCGAGTGATTTATCCGATGAGATCTGGGGGAGGTGATGTAAATTGTGGGGTTCAAAAGAAGCAAAGGTATATATTTATTTATTTCTTTATTATAACATTTATTATATATAATGTTACTAATATTTGGATTTCGAATTTTTTAAGTACCAGGCTACAATGAATAAAGAAAATGAAAGAAGCAGAAGAATAAAAGTGGAGAAGGTTCTCGGAAATATTTCCGAACTAGGGATATTCTTTACGAGGTAGTTAGGTTTTTATATAGGTGTTTAGATTATTTAGAATATTTATTAATTTGTTTGAATGAAACATGGTGTTCTAAAGGCGACAGAGGATGGGACTTTGACGTGAAGGATGAGGCTACGCAAAAAGTCCCCATTCCACAAATGAGTGCGCTTTTCGCGGTTGTAGGCAAAAGCAAAAAGACAAAGCAGTGGAGGTCGGAAGGTTTTAAGAACGCGGATGTAAGTTTATTATAAAAATGACTTTTTAATTATAATTTTATTCATTATTTTACTTTAATATTACTCTTTTTTTTATGTCTTTAATTAAAAAAAAGTGTTAAAGGAGTAGATGAAAGAGAAAGTGACCTAGAGCCAATCTGAGTCAACTGAAGCTCGAGACTTGTCGCTTAGCGTGCAAGTTGAGTCGGCGAGGGATACTGATAAGGAGGTTGGGCTCGCCAAAGAGGAGTTGGACACCGGGTGTGGGCCGACCGAGAAAGCGTGTCTCGAGTCCTTCGACTACCCCAGCACAAGACGAGCAGAACACGAATATGATGGCGGCAGTAAACGAGATTCGAGTTGCCCAAGGACTGACACCTTATATACCCCCTAGTACACCCTCTTCTAGCAGTGCTCCTCCGGTTTATTCTCAGGCTGTTGTGACTGATGCGATGTGATAGATTAACGAGATGAAAATACATCAGGGTTTGCCCCCTTACCAGCCTATGCCTGCGAACCTTACTCCTCTAGTAGGTAGTGGTGATGAATAGGGTGATGAAGAGAATGATGAACATGAAGATGAAGATGATGAGTCTGATGGAGAATAGGAGACCTGTTATATAGCATGTAGGTTGGGCTATGTAGGTTATTTTGGTGTTTATTTTGGTTAATTTTATTATGTAATAAGACTTTGACTATGGTTTGACTTTTATTTTGACTTTTTGGACGATTTTGGTTTGAAAGAATGCATTAGTATATTATTGGTATTTTGATTAATTATTTGTTTTGTAACTGGTATTTTTAATTATTAATTGTATATTTAACAAAACATATGTTTATAGAATTATATTTAATTGCAATAATCAATAAAAATTGCAATTAAATATAATTCAGAAACATATTTTTAAAAAAAGGTCATTAGAGACTACAAGTAGTATAGAAAAACATTAACAAGTAGTCGCTAATTTTCGACGTCTAGCGACGAAGTTTGTATTCGCTAATACTTAATTATTTTACGACTACACAAGTAGTCGTAAATGTTAACATATAACGACTACAATGTAGTCGTTAGTTTTAGTGGTTAGTGACAACCACAGTAGTCAGTAATTATTTATGTCATTCACGACTACAGACGTAGTCGTAAATGACGCCAGACCAATTATGACTATTTATTGGCTTTTGTCGTTAGATGTAACCTCTAACAACGAGTTTCTTGCGACTAAGAAATTACGACTACATGTAGTCGATAAAGCCCAAATTTGGATTCCGCGACTAATTTTTCTTTCTTTCGCGACTACTAATGTATTCGCGGAAAGAAGGACGCTGTGTAGTGATGCGCAGTAACTTTTCCAGGCTTAGAACGATTTTCCAGGCTCAGAACTATTTTCTAGGCTCAGAAATATTTCCGGCGGTGGTCGGTGGTTGTGGTCAGAGCTGGAAATCATTGATAGATTGAAGGAGGAAAGAGAAAAAATGATAAAGGAGGAGAGAGATAATGGTAATGGAGGAGATAGAGTAATGGTAGTGAAGGAGAGAGAAAAATCTATATTTTTTGTCTTATATGCACTAGAAAAGGGTAGTTATGACAATGAGCATCTTATTGGCCTCTAAGAAGGAGAGAGGAATTGACTAGTTCCTTTGTGTCACTACAATAATCTCTAAGACTTATGGGTAATTGACCCTTTTTTTATCTTGGACTTGATGAGGAGATTTTTTCATCAAAAATTCATTCTTTTACGATAAGTAAAAATTAAATTTTTTGGAATAAAATAACATATATAAATAGTCATATTAGTAAATCGAAATATAATTATATTCCATTAAATAAAATATAATAACAATTTTAATTTTTCTTTATCGAAATATATAATATCACAAATATATATTCCAAAAGAAAAAACAAGTGTGTCGTTTTGTTTATAATCTACATAAATCACAATTTACTTTGTTCCTATCAAACCCCAAAATGTCGCCTCCAAATATACATACCAATTACATACCTAACATGTATCGCTTTAATCTACTCATGTTTAAATTCTCTTAATCATATTTGTTTTCTGTCCCTACTCTTCCGAGACCACTAGCCCACTCTTTATAGGCCATATTACCCATTCAGGCAGCCACATTTATCTCCTTTTATGTTTTATTTGTCATATAAAAAAAAAAATTAACTAACAAGATTTATCCTATACCTTCATTTCTACAAGTTAAACATAAACTGTTATAAAAATCAATGAATGAGTTGTTAAGATACTTTGAGACGTCAATATCCTGTCTTGCGCACTTAGCAAGCTTGTCTGCCATGCCGTTAAACACTCTTCTCACGCGGTAGACTTTCCAGTTAGGGAATTTATCCATCCATCTCTAGACTTCAACATCCATCGGCTGAATTTTTTAATTAATTCCCTTTCTTTAATTAATACCTTGAGTAATTTCTAGGTTATCAGAGTAAAATGAACAACACTGAAGATTGAGATTTCCTGCAGTTCTCATGGCCCAAAGGACGACCCAAATTTCTCCTTCAGTGGGACGACCCAAATTTCTCCTTCAGTATTAACCTTACCTATTTTAGTGATCCTATGTTTAATTTCTCCATTTCCATCAACTGCAATTGATGTTGTACTTGTCGTTTCCCAGCTGTTAATGAAAGATTCGTTGTTGAGCCAAATAATTTCTGCATCATCCTTCAGAAAAATATTATCTTCTTCTAATGCCTACTTATCCTTGTTACTCTCTCTAAGCACATTTTTACCATCTTGATGAGTTTCTCCGGATAGGGATTTAATAAGAACTTTTTTTTGTTGATTTCTTAAATATTCCATTCATTTATTTCGTAGAAACCCTTTATATGTGCTTTCAAAATATTACATAATGTATCGAAGATTGTTGTGGTAACCGCTTTATTGTTCCATCTGTTTTTGGTGTATTTTTCTATAATCAAATTGATCCAATCACCAATCTTACCATCGAAATTCTCATCTATCTTAAATTGCAGTTGGGAGTTGTCCCAAACTCCCATGCTAATCGGGCACTTGATAAGTATATGTACGACAGTTTCTGGCTCCATTTCGCACCATTCACAGATATCTGAATCGGTGTTCTTCTATGTTAATTCTCATGTATATTGTACTTAAGCGCTTTCCTTCCAAAATAAAATCAACCATTGTATTCTTACTATGCACATATTAAATCGATGACCACAACATTTCAATTAAGGTATAGTAGACTTACTATAATTTTATATTTTCTTTTTAAAATTATTGCTTTGCTTCTTATTTTCTTTATTTTTCCATTTGTAATTAGTTATTAGGTTAGTTAATTACCATAAAATATCTTATGTTCATCAAAAAATTATCTTGTTGTTGTGCACGGAATATTTTTCTTTTTTAAAATTAATTAATTTTGTAGGTTTAATTCTTGATTTATAGGTCTATTTGCAATTTTTCATCTTTCAAATTTTACATTTCTTTTATGTTACTTTAAGCTAAGTATATATATATAGTTATTTAGTTGAGTCTTTCTTTCTCTAATTTTGTTAAATAAGCTATTATATAAGATGAATTTATGTATAATGGTAGTAATTAAACCATAATGCATCCCAGTCAAACTAACTTATATAAATAAACCATGTTATTTTCTTTTTTGGGGGAAAAACAATTAAAATTGACTGGTGATACACACAAATCATCTTGTAGTATTGGCACGACAACTTGACATTCATTTACATAAAGTGCGTGATAAATATCTATCATATAAACCAAACGGTTAATTAATTGATGAAACAACCGATTTGAAAGTTAAGTTGATTTTAATGAGTTGTTAGATAATATTATTTAGATATGTGAAATAATGGGGGATTTCACTAATAATGTTTCGTTAGTGACTATTTTGGAAAATTTAAGGGTTTATATAGTGTTGCAAATAATGTAGAGGAGAAAAAATTAAGAGTAATATATCAAATACCCCATGTGGTATGACCAAAGGTAAAAAAAACCTTGCCCACAGAAGTATCAATATCACAGAATATACATTATTGGTGAAGGGCATATATTTTTCCATATTTGTTGTTGTAGTTGTCGACTATGTGAACTCAATATAGGACGAGATGCTTCAACCTCCTCGGGAGGGACATTACGATTGAATTTAGTGAGAATCTCGAAATTATTTTTCTAAAAATATTTTTCGCCAACGATCGAGAGCAATATCATCTCGTTGTTCGGCAAGTTCAGCGGAACCTTCATTTCTTTTTTATCGGCTTTGTTTGCCAGTGGTACTTCAATGGGTTTTGGAATTTCATTTACGTTTGTATCCGTGTGGTCAATAGACCATTTCTGTAAGAAAGATAAACTTTAAAAATTACATTCAAAGTTGAAAAATAACTCTATTACAAAAATCCTACATTTAAAGAATTTTCTATTTTACATGTGTTTATCTAATTATTTTTGATCTTGAACTTGGCGAGGAGATTTTTTGTCAAATATTCATTCTATTTTTATTAAAAAAACCAAATTTTATGGAACTAAATAAAAGATATAAATAATCAAATTAATAAATCAAAATGTATATTAAATTCCATCAAATCAAATATAATAACAATTTTGATTTTTTTAATAGAAGTATGTAATATAGAAATATTTATTTTAAAAGAAAAATAAACGGTGTCATTTTTTATAATTTACGTATATCACATTATACTGTATTGCTATCAAGAGAAATTAAAGCTTAAATAGTAACAAACATATTATTTAAATCTTAACTAAAAAAATCCTATTAAAGTCTCATACTACTTTATGGTTAGATATTTTACTTTTATATCTTTTTCTTTTAATATTTTTTGTTTTCAATTTTAATTCGGTACGTACCTATTTTAAAGGAAGGTATGTATCTATTTTACAAGGGGGTACATACCTATTTTCTGGGGTACGTACCTATGCAATACTTTTAATATTATAGAGTGATTTTCCTTGTGGGTATGTTCCTATGCCAATTTTTTTTATTTTTGTAATGTGGTTTTTAATATAATTGATTTATAAGTCCTAATATCATTTTCGGTATAAAGTTAAGTTTTTGTCTATTTCAAAGTCTAGGAGGAGGGTGTCAATGTCAACCCCAATTATAATACCAAACTATTTCCACCGGGTGTTCCAAACGAATTTTTCACCCAATTAGCTAGGCCCAATGGGCTGTACCCTAGTCAGTCGCGCATAGGAACAAAGAAACAAAAAAAAAAAATCTTCACCTTCACTCCCAATGTCCAAAATAGGTGGTACCCTACAAAACCCTAAAAGGACGCCTCCAAATATTCATACCAATGACTCTTTCGAAGCCACTAGCCGACTTCAGAAGCAACTAGCCGACTCCCCATAGACCAGATTACCCCCTTCAAACGTCTTTATCTCCTTTATGACCATAATATTTCAATTAAGGTATAATACTTAATATTTTATATTTCAGATTGTTGCATTGCATCTTATTTTCTTTACTTTATAATTAGTTATTAGATCATTTAATTATCATAAATATATCTTATGTTCTTTCATAATTTGTCTTATTGTTGTGCACTTATTCTTATTTTTGTATTGAAATTAATGTTTTTTTCTCAATTGATCCAGAATCTTTCTATGAAGGAGTATATATGAATCTCTAGAGTTATCTTAAAAGTACTAGGAATTGTCTATAAAGTGTTAATACTAGTTTATTTTAGAAGTTAAAAACAACCGCCATAGTGCTCCTATATATAGAACTCATCATTTGTAGATTGAGAATCAATTAAAACTAGAACCACTACAAGTCTGGTACTACTCAATCAACTAATAATTTTTTTACTTCATATACTAATGTCCATTTCACCTTTCCATTTCATTTAAGCAATTTCTTTTTTCTTTCTCTTTCCCAATATTAAATCATTTAATAAATTATTTTTCTTTTCCCTTCTCTAATATATGAAAACCAACAAGTGGTATCAGTGTCACGTTCAGTTATCAACTAGGTGGTAACTAGCTTCCGCAAAAATATATCTACTATTTAATACTCACAACGACTTTCCTAAGCAATACTCAAATTCCGATCTCTATTTTTGTGAAAGAAAATTACGACTATCGGGCGATCAAGATGAGGGCATATTTCATGTCCCAAAGTTTATGGGATATTGTTAATAAGGGACACACCATCCGCGAAAATACGTCAACTATATATGTCGTGGAGATATAAAAATTAATCAAGGAGATGGAGAAGGATAATTTGGCGCTTTACATCATACAAATGGCTATGTCGCAGTCATTGTTCCCAGGGATTAGTGGTTGCACTACGGTGAAGCAAGCTTGGGATACATTAAAAGAGGAGTTTCAAGGAAACGTAAAGGTATGCAGTATTAAACTCTAAAATCTAAGAAGGGAATTAGAAATATGAAAATGAAAGAATCTGAGACCATAAAAAATCAGTACACTAAATTAGGAGAGATAGTTGATCAGTTTAGCTCCTATGGAGATGATATAACTCATAAAAGGGTTATGGAAAAAATATTAATTACCCTTTTGGATAAATACGATATGATAGTAACTACTACTGAAGAAACTAAGTATATAGCCACTATGTCAGTAATAGAGTTGGTAGGCTCTCTAAAAGCTTACGAGAAAAGACTAAGTATGCATGAAAATGAATCCATGAAAAATGATTAGTCTAAACTCAACATAAGGTCTCAAGATTCTAAAAATGGGGGAAGAAAATTCGGAGAAAATTCTAAAGACAGAGAAAATGGTGAGTCTAATCAAAGAACGGGAAAATATTAACCATGCCGTATCTGTAAGAAAACAAATTATCTTGAAAAAGATTGTTGTTTTTATGGAAACCACAATGCAAGAGTTAAGAAAAAATTGGTCACTTGGAGAAAGATTTCCAGTCCAAACAAAAACACCAGGCTAACTTCTCCAAAGAAAATAAAAGTGAAGACAACCTATTCTACGCATGTCACGCTGCTTCAGAAGTGAAAAACGACACCTGGTATATTGATAGCGGTTGCAGCAACCACATGACTGGTGACGAGAAAATCTTTTGAGACATAGAAGAATCGGTCAAATCTCAAGTCAAGATTGGAAATGGAGATCTGGTGGAGGTCGAATGCAAAGGTACAATCATTGTCAACATGCAAAAAGGTACGCGACTAATCCATGATGTAGTGTTGGTCCCCAAATTAGATACAAATCTATTAAGTGTCGATTAAATGATGGAAAGAGGATATAACCTATTATTTAAATATGACCAGTGCACGATATACGTCAATAAAAATAAAAATCAAGAAATAGTAGTAGTGAAACTGCAGCAACAAAGAAATTTTCCGATCTGATGGAAGTACGTTGAAACAACCATGAAAGCTCAAGAAGACCAATCATGGCTATGGCACCGAAGGTTCAGACACTTCAACTTTCACGGGTTAAAGGTTATCCATTAGAAGAATATGATGAAATATATACCAGTCATCCAAGTGAATAACGACGTGTGCGAGAGAGGCCTAGAATGAAAACAACATAGAAAGTCATTCCATTTAGGCAAAGCATGGAGAGCCAAACACGTGCTAGAACTGATCCATACCGACGTACACGGACCAACAAGAAATTCAAAATTTAAAAATAATAGGCACTTCATCATTTTCATTGAATACTAGAATGACTTGGGTATACTTCATGCGAGAAAAGTCAGAAGTATTCAGAATTTTCAAGAAATTTAAGAATCTTGTCAAAAATCAAACTGATCGACGAATTAAAGTAATTCGAAGTGATCCGGGAAAGGAGTACACCTCAAAGGATTTCAACAAATTTTGTGACGATGAAGGAGTCAACCACCAACTAACTGTCGGCTACGCTCTAGAGCATAATGGAGTGTCAGAAAGGAAGAACAGAATAATCATAGAGATGGCAGCGACTGTGTTAGCAGAGAAAGGAATGCCAAAGGAGTTTTGGGCAAAAGCAGTATACAATGCGGTCTACCTTCTAAACAGATGTACTACAAATTCTGTTCAAAATAAAACACCAATTGAAGCATGGAGTGGAAGTAAGCCATCAGCACAATACCTTAGAGTCTTCAGAAGCGGCTCCTACGTGCATATCCCGAAAGAGAAACAACACAAAGTAGAAGAAAAGACTGAAAAAGGAATATTCCTCGGCTATGGCTCAGAATCGAAAGGCTATAGAATCTACAATATCAAAACAAAGAAATTTATTGTCAGCCTGATGTCGAGTTTGAAAAAAATGCAACATGGAACTGGGATGAAGGAAAGGTGGAATGACAAAGTATCATGGTACCAAAGGTACACAACGTGGATAATACCGAAGAAGAAGGTTCACAGAATACTCAGGAACCCACATCGCCAAAAATTCCAAGATTATATTTATCTTCATCCAGTTATGAGGAGTCATCTCTAGAAACATCAGGGCAGACAAGGTCCCTTAGAGACATATATCAAACATGCAACTTTGTAAATTTGTAACCGGAAAGTTTTGAAGCAGCATCAAAACAAAAAGAATGGGTAAATTCAATGGATGAAGAGATCAAAATGATCGAGAAAAACAAAATGTGGGAGTTGGTAGATTGGCCAACCAACAAAGAAGACATCGGAGTCAAGTGGGTCTACAAGACGAAACTCAACCCAGATGGCTTAGTCCAAAAACATAAAACAAGTTTGGTTGCTAAAGGGTACTCACAACTACCAGGTATTGACTACAACGAGACATTTGCTCTAGTTGCACGCTTACACACGATAAGATCACTTGTTGCATTAGCTTCTCAAAAGCAATAGAGGGTCTATCAACTAGATGTAAAGTCAGCGTTCCTCAATGGCTACGTAGAAGAAGAGATATATGTCGAGCAACCTCAAGGGTTCGTAGATAAAGGCCAAGAAGATCAAGTTCTAAGACTGCAAAAAGCACTATACGGACTCAAGCAAGTTCCTCGGGCGTGGTACAGTCGAATTGAAAACTACTTCACCGATCGAGGTTTCAAGGAAAGTCAAAATGAGCCTACTCTCTAAATTAAAAGTCAAGGTAATTCTAATAGACTCATTGTCTCTCTTTATGTAGATGATCTCATCTATACAGGAGACAATGAACAAATGATCAAAGAGTTCAAAGAAGACATGATGAAAACCTTCGAGATGACGGGTCTCGGGTTAATGCACAACTTTCTTGGCATTGAGGTGAGACAAGATACGAGAGGAATATACATCTCACAGAAGATACAGAATCTTTATAAAAGAAGTTGAAGATGCATGGATGCAAGACTGTTGATACACCTCTTGTCACTAACGAAAAACTAACCAAAGATGACGGCTCAACTAAGATAGATTTAGCAATATACTGAAGTTTCATTGTAAGTTTGATATATCTAACATCTACGAGACTAGATATCAGGTACGCTACAAGTCTACTATCGAGATTCCTGCATAGTCCAAGTCAAGTCCACCATGGAGCAGGAAAAAGAATATTGAGATACTTACAAGGAACTAAAGACTACGACATATGGTACGAGTCTAGCACTGACCCAAGATCGATTGGCTACACATACATCGATTGGGCTGAATCAGTAGATGATCGAAAGACTAACTTTAGGCTATACATTCAAACTCGGCTCAGGGATATTCTCATGGTCATAAAAAAAACAAGAGTGCGTGGCACAATCTTTAGTAGAAGCGGAATATGTGGAAGCAACACTAACAACAAGTCAGACAATATGGATTAGACGAATAGTTGAAGATATAGGAGAACAACAAGAAAGACCAACTAAAATTAACAGCGACAACAAGTCGGCAATATCAATTGCAAAGAATCACGTCCATCATAGTAGGACTAAACACATTGCTATCAAATATCATTTTACGCGAGAGACGACAAATGATGGACGAATTGAGATTCAATACGTAAGAACTGAAGAACAACTTGCAGATATTTTTATGAAAGCACTTTCACGGCCCAAATTCGGGGCATTACAAGAAATGCTCGGAATTATAAAAATGAGCATTAAAAGAGATTGTTGAAATTAATGATCTTTTTCTCAATTGATCTAGAATCTTTCTATGAAGGAGTATATACGAATCTCTAGAATTATCTTAAAATTACTAGAAATTGTATATTAAGTGTTAATACTAGTTTAATTTAGAAACTATAAACCACTGCTAAGTGCTCCAATATATATGACTCATCATTTGTAGATTGAGGATCAATCAAAACTAGAACCACTACAAGCTTTGTACTACTCAATCAATTAATAAAGTTTATTATTTCCTATACCAACGCCTATTTATACTTTCTATTTCTATTTCTTGGAAGCAGTTTCTTTTTTCTTTCTCTTTCCCAATATAAAATTATTTTATAAATTATTTTTCTTTTCCCTTCACTGAGGTTATGTTTCTATGCTAGTTTTTAATTTTTGTAATGTGATTTTTTATATAATTGATTTATAAGTCCTAATATCCATTTTGTCTATCATTTTAGGTATAAACTTAAGTTTTTGTCCATTTTAAAGTCTAGGAGGAGAGTGTCAACGTCAAGCCCAGATTTTTTAACCCAATTAGTCAGGCCCAATGGGCTATACCCTTCATTCCCAATGTCCCCAGTAGGCGATACCCTCCTCAATTTCTACAAAACCCTAAAAGGACACATCAAAAATTCATACCAATTACTCTTTCGAAGCCACTAGCCGACATAAGAAGCAACTAGCAAACTCCTCATAGACCAGATTACCCCCTTCAAACATTTATCTCTTTTTTGTGACTTCTCCGGTATATTGTTCTTAGTAGATTGCTTTTTAGACACAATCTCCTCTTGCATTGCATTATGATTTGGCTCATATTTTAGATTAGATCGATGACCATTATATTTCAATTAAGGTATAATACTCAATAATTTCTTTTAATTTCGTTGTATTGCTTCTTATATTCTTTAATTTATCATTAGTTCTTAGGTCAATTAATTATCATAAATATATCTGATGTACTTTCGTGATTTGTCTTATTGTTGTGCACTGATTCTTATTTTTCTTTTCTAAAATCCATTTCTTAGTAGTTTTAATTCTGGTTTATAGGTTTTTATGCAATTTCTGTTTTACATTTGTATTATGTTGCTTTAAACAAACTTTAATTATATATATATAGATCTTTCTTGAAATTTCCTTTCTTTGTAATGTTTGGTGGTTTATACCTGTTTGTTATATATAAGATCCTCCTTTGGTTGAGTTTTTTTTTTAATTATTTTCCTTTTTTTGAAAGTTATAATATACAATAAGGAATCTGTGTAAAATGATTTTAGTTCAACATCCATCATGTGTCCGTGTTAAACTAATATTTCTATTTAAACTCCATTACCTTCTTTTTTTGAAATAAAAATACACAATTAATGTATACTGGTTATACATGCAAATCCCCTTTGGCACGAAAATTTAATATATCTTTACATAAAGTTTGTCGATTTGAAAGTTGAGTTGATATTTAATAAGTTAGATAATGTTACAAAGATATGTAAAATAATGGGGGATTTCGCTTAGAATGTAAAATTGAGCATTTATATAGTTTCGTGAATAGTGTAGAGTAAAAGGGTAATATATTAAATAGCCCCTGTGTATGACAAAAGATCAAAAACCTCCTCTATGGTTTTAAAAAATCTAACATAGGACCCACAGTACAGTTTTTAAATAATATAGGGACCTAGCGTGCATATTTTTGAATAGCATAGGGACCTGGTATTTTTTAGCATAATATAGGGACCTATCATGCAATTTTTGCATAGTATAAAGACCTGGTACAGTTTTTGCATCATATAAGGACCTATTGTGCATTGTTTGCAAGTTTAGGAACCTAGTACTGTTTTTTCATAATATATGGACCTATCATGCAATTTTTGTATAGTATAGGGACCTATAGTTCATTTTTCGCATAAAATAGGACCTATGATACAATTTTCTGCATAGTAAAGTGACTTGGTACGTAGTTGCATAATATAGGCACATATAATACATTTTTTGTATAAAATAGAGACCTATTATGCAGTTTCTGCATAGCACAGCGACCTACGGTGAAATACTGATACTAGGTTTTTTTATCTTTTGTCAAACTCTAGGGGTATTTTGTATTTTACCCTTCTTTTTAAGTCTAACGAAAAATGTATGAAGAGGGTGTTTTAGCATTAATATAATAATTAAGGGGTGCTATAATAATTAAGGGGTGCTGTGTGATTGTATTTAATTGTCCACTTTGCTTTTTTGCACAAACTAAAATAACCCAATCCTATCTATATATACAGCTGATTACATTTTTCAACTTCAACACAACATCTCTAAACTGCAGTTTAGTTCCAGCATTGAATATGAAATGCTTCACTCTTACACCGAAGCAAGAACGTTTCTCCCATAAACGTTACGTGCATTAGAGCATTTGCTTCGTTTATATCCACAAGAAATTCATATCTGCTTAGGGAACAACATAGATGAGAGAGAACTTATTGCTGCTCCAAAACTGACTCACCTGGAAATATTGTCACCATGAATTGTCGATCCGACTGTGTATTGCAATATCATAGTTTGAGCTCCAATTCTGTATTTCTTCAGATATGAGTCCTACCATGTGTTATCGTTCTCTATGAACAATCCTTTGAACATTTATTCTGTGGACATTAATATATCAAAATATTGGTGGAAAAAGAAAATTTACAATGAGGTTTTGGGGTGCCAGCTGATATCAATGCTACTTGAATTTCCGCATGCAAAATCTATAACATTATCGCTCTGGGCCGTAAAGGTAATTTGTTCTTTATTTCTTTCAAATTTGTTCTTTAGGTCCCTTAGGCTTATTATAAATGCATGAGACTCCTTAGAAGTAAATAAACTAGTTTGGGTTCATCACTTTTTCGGAAAAATAGCATACCTGCCCATTTAATGTTTTCTAGTTTATCTTGCATAAATACTTTTATAATTTATTCCTAGTTTGTACTTGCTATATGTAACATGGGTATCGTGCAATTTATTTTTAATAATAATACTTTGATTAACAAATTTAAGTCACAATTGATAGGCCTATCTAATTACAATGAATAGTGTTTGTATTTTATGTGTAGCTTCTTTCGAAAATCCCGGGCATACTTGATCAACACTCCTCCCCATTTTGCAATCTGAAGAATGTTAGAGTCAAAGGACTCTACGATGTTTAGTGAATTGAATTATTTACTTGAGAATTCTTCTCAAGCACATACATCATTAATATCATCTACCTATATGTAATTATGAAATTTATATGTTAATTTTGAAAAACTTGTTCGATTTTTCATTAATAACACTTGTCTTGTATGTCCTTTGTCTGTTAGGTTTGATATGAAAGACAAGGCAAAGTGATGATAGTGGTTTTTGCTATCGATTTAGACTTCAATGGTTTTTGTTGATAATTATTCGTCATAGCGCAAGCGTTATGTTTTGTTTTGGAAACTTGCAAGATACACTGTGTAATGGGTTGTAATTAATGTTTGAAGATTTATGACTTATATTTTTTAGTTGATTTAGTCTTACATACATTTTATCAGTTAATGTGCATTCTCATTTTCAACAATGGTGCTTTAACGATATAATATTTCAATAAAAGTTGTCTTTTTTCGCCAACATTTCAAGTTCCTTTTTGTGTAAATATAATCTTATTATGTTACAAATTCATCGAAAAGCTTTACTGGACATGCTTTGTAAACATGACAAATTCCTTTTTCCGTGGCTTCAAGTGAGAACACACCCCTTTTTTAGATCATAATAATTATATATGAATGCAAATAAGATAATAATTAGGGTTACTAGTTTGAGTCTGTCTTAATAAGTTGTTATTATAATTATAAGGGTCAATTGAGCAATTATAAATTGTCGGGATTCTATAATCTTCCTAACTCCCGTCAGGGTAGACATATGAAGTAACCTCAATATTACCAGGGGACACTACTACATTAATAGCCTTTAACGAGGACATCTTTCGCGAGGACATGATGTCCTCGCAAAAGGTTACCTTCTAGCGAGGACACCTTTTGCGACGGTAAAAGTCCTCGCTAAAGGTGTGCGTAGAAAATAAGCCACCAATAATAATTAAAAAAGATTTTGACCGTTGGAAGTCGTCGCTAGAACCCAACTATTTGCGAGGACTCCACTGTCCTCGCTAGAAACCACCTTTTTGCGAGGACTTTTAGGTGTTTTTGCGAGGACCTGGTGTCCTCGCAAAAGGTTTGACCCTATTAAATACGGCCAGTTGGCCATTAATGCGAGCTTGAGCTTCTAAAACCCCCAAAAAACCCAAAAAAAATCCCAAAATTCTCCTAATTTTTATATAAATTTCATAATTAATTCTTGGGCATCTCTAGCTTGTGGATTGAGCAACAAATCTATCTCCTTTTGATCAAGTGTTGGAGCAAATTATTTTCATCATTTTAAGGTAATTTCTTTTAATTTTTCATTTAATTTATTTTATTTTGTATAATTATTGTAATATTGTGTATGGTTTAGGTGTAGTTAATTGTTTTTAGTGTTTTGTTTGTGATATATTGTTAAAATATTATGATATGAATTTTTTATTTGAATATTTTGTGTATATTATGATTTTATTAAGTTAAATTGTATATTTAGGTGTTATATTTTTGCTTAGTTTGTGATATATTGATAAAATACTAATTATTTGTGATATATTGTTAAAATACTAATTATTTATAAATTTTTGCTTAGTTTTAAAAATATATTTTGGTATTAGTGACCATATATTTATTTGATTTATGAACTAGGTGCCCTTTTTAATTATTGTGATAATGTAGTTGTTTTTTTTGTTACATTTGAAGTATTTACTTTTGGTAATTAATTTAAATTTAGATAATGAACCCTCAAATAGACAAGAGTTGGATCAAATTAACGAATAAGGTTTCGAGGGAATACATTAAAGGTATAAGAGGGTTTATAGAATTTTCGCGAAACAAAGTGGATCGAGTCGGTAAAATATTCTGTCCATGTAATCATTGTTATAATAATCGAAGATTTCCAATCGATGAAGTTAAAGGTCATCTTTTAAAATGGGGTATGGATTCATCGTATGAAGTTTGGACGAAACACGGTGAAGTTATTGTTATCCCCGACGTTGAACCGGTCCAAGAAAACGTAATGGGTAATGTAATTCATGATTTAGGTCCCACGTTTGAAACTGGCGGGTATTCCGGTGACGCTGAGATGAGTGACGTGAATGGTAGTGGTACTGGTCGTGGGTCTTTGGACGCGTTGTTCACGGAAATGGAGACTGATTTGTACCCCGGTTGTACTAAGATGAGTTCTTTGGATTTCATTGCAAAGTTAATGCATGTGAAAGTGAAGAACAAGTGGACTAACACTTCGTTTACCGAGCTTCTGCAATTGTTAGGACGTGTTTTGCCTGAACCACATAACTTACCCGAGTCTTATGCGGATTGCAACAAGAAGTTGTCTAGTTTAGGCATGGGATACATCTCGATCGACGTCTGTTTAAACGATTGTGCTTTGTTTTATAAAGAGAATGAAAAAATGGAGAACTGTCCTGTTTGTGGAGAGTCACGGTGGGACCCGAAGAAAGGGAAGAGAGTGTCGCATAAGAAGCTGCGTTATTTTCCGATTGCTCCTAGGTTACAGAGAATGTATGCTTCGAGGCACACTGCGAAAGATATGATATGGCACCATACGGGAAAGAGCACCGACGAAGATGTGTTGCGTCATCCAGTTGACGGTGTTAGTTGGAAGACATTTGACGAGAGGAACCCCGAGTTTGCTAGCGAACCGCGTAACGTACGACTGGGTTTGGGGATCGATGGATTTTGTCCTTTCTCTATGCAAAATAACTTATACAGTATGTGGCCGGTAATATTGACGATTTACAACTTGCCGCCTTGGTTATGCATGCAAGAGTCTACGTTCATGCTCACGCTTTTGATACCTGGCCCTCGTTCACCTGGGAAGGATATGGATGTATTTCTCCGTCCTGCTATAGAGGAGTTGGAAACTTTGTGGAGTACCGGGATAGTTACATGGGATGCACATATGAAAGAGGAATTTGTCATGAAGGCGTGTGTGGTGTCCACGACGAATGATTACCCGGCTAGATCGTACACTTCAGGATGGTCGGGTCAGGGCTATTTAGCATGTCCCGAATGCATGGAATATACTCCTTCCGTGAAGGTTAATAAAGGAGTTGTGTATTTTGATCATAGGCGGTGGTTGCCCATGACCCACCGCTTTCGTGACGATAAAACTTCGTACGCTGAGGTTGAGAAGTTGCCGATTCCTCGGAAACATAGTATTGCTAACATTCAGACTCAGTTAGACGGGTTGCCGATTGTGTTTCCTGGTAAACACAAGGACTTTGGCGGAAAAATAGTGAAGAAAACGGGCCCTCGTATATCAAACTGGAAGAAAAAGAGTATATTCTATCGTTTACCCTATTGGTCAGAAAACTTGTTGAAACATAACATAGATGTGATGCATTGTGAGAAGAATGTGTGTGACGCCTTACTCGGTACAGTTGTTGGTTTGGATGGAAAAATTAACAAAGATAACGCGAAGTCGAGGGAAGATTTGAAAAAGATGAAAATTAGATCTGATTTGTGGTTAACAGTGAATACGCGTGGTAAGACCATTCTCCCTCAGGCAAAGTATGCGCTGACAACCGATAAAAGGCGAGATTTTTTAGAATGGTTGAAGGTGCAAAAGTTTCCAGATGGTTTCGCTTCTAGTTTGCGAAACAACATTCAGATTGACACCGGGAAGATTATCGGAATGAAATCTCATGACTGTCATGTGCTTATGCAGTATCTACTAGTGGCTAGTATTCCAGGCTTGATCAACGACAAATCCATTAGTGATCCGATCATTGGGCTGTGTAACGTATTCAGGAACGTTTGTAAGAAGAACTTGAGTAAGAAAGAATTGATTTCGGGAAAGTTTAAGGTAATCGAGCTTATGTGCAAGTTGGAGATGATCTTTCCTCCAGCTTTTTTTGATATTATGATCCACCTGGTTGTACACTTGTATGAGGAAGCTCGTTTAGGAGGCCCGGTACAGATGCGTTGGATGTACCCCTTCGAGAGGTACTTGAAGAAGTTAAAAGAATACATTCGAAACCCTGCTAGACCAGAGGGTTCGATCGCAGAGGGATACACTTCAGAGGAAACTTTGACTTTCATATCTCGTTACCTTCGAGAAGAAAGTACGAAGTTCAACGATCCCGGTAGATACGGTTACCAGATTCCAGAAAGCAAGGACATATCTGTATTTAATAGTCAGTGCAAGCCTATTGGGAAAAAGAAATTTGGACGTTTAGATTTCAAGGTGAAGGATCACATCGATTGGTACATCCTTAATAACTGCGACGAGATCCAAGATTACATGATGTAAGTGTTTCATTAGTATTTTTCTAAGTAAATATGCAGTTCTTTTATTAATCAATGTAATTTTACTATATACAGGGAACATAAGGCATCACTTCCATCCGTCGGCAGAGATCAAAAACACCGGGAGTATTTTCGAGTCTGGTTTATGAAAAAGGTAAAATAGCATAAAAAATGATTAATTACCCAGGACTGAACATTTGATTTCTATGTAGGTCGGCACAATGAGAAGAGAAAATAATCCCCTAGCAACCAAAGAGTTGATGTCGCTGTCCAGCATGTCCAACAGTGTCGTTTATGCGTATGATTCTTGCATTGTGGGCGGGGTGAAGTGGGTTACCCGTGAGAAGGGGGAGAAGCGAGTTACCCAAGATTACGGTGTGTGTACTATTACAGGTTGGTCCTTGCTCAATTTATATTAATTGTATTTGTTTTCACTAAATAATTTTTATCTATACAGACGGAGAAACATATTATGGTGAGTTGGTTAAGATCATTGAGGTTGAATTCACTGGTGGTAATTCGGTTGTGCTGTTTGAGTGCAAGTGGTATAACACGGATAAAAAGAAGAAATTACGTAGAACAGAACACGGTGCGACAATGATTAACACAAACTCTTATTGGTGGACTGAGGAGCCGTTCATTTTAGCTAGTCAAGCGAAAAAGGTCTTCTATATCGATCAAATTTACGCAAAAGGTTGGAAAGTGGTTTGGGAAGTGAACGACCGTCACGGATGGAGTACAGAATTATTTGGCGCTGAGTCAATTTCCACGGGAGAAGAACCTATAGAGATTCCATTGGCAGATACTATGTTGGATTCGGAGTACCCGGGTATTCAGTTGAGTACTGGACGGGGGATAGAGATTGATTTTTCGATGTTCGATATTGTGCAAGAGACAACAATTCCCGTAAATGAAGATGATGAAGATGATGAAGTTGATGAAGATGATGAAGATGACACTATGGGCGAGTACGCGACTGACAACGACAGTATTCACCTCGATAGTGATGACGAACCTATCATAGTGGATGATGGTGACGATTCAGATTAGTTGTGTTGTATAAGTATTAGTTTTAACTACTTTTGATTAGTTGTGTTGTATAAGTATTAGTTTTAACGACTTTTGATTAGTTGTGTTGTATAAGTATTAGTTTTAACTACTTTTGATTAGTTGTGTTGTATAAGTATTAGTTTTAACTACTTTTGATTAGTTGTGTTGTATAAGTATTAGTTTTAACTACTTTTGATTAGTTGTGTTGTATAAGTTTTAGTTTTAACTCACTAACTCACTAACATGGCCATTATATATGAATCTAGCAATTAAGTGCAAATATATGAACAACACAAATTATTCTCAATTTAATTAAACATAAAATCCAAAATTCACTTGAGTATATCTAAATCATAAACTAGGGCTCATACCAGGTTCAATTCCCAGTATAATTCTAATTTAGTTCATAATCAAATACAGAAGTACAAGGTTTAAAAAAGATACATATTTAAGCTAAGAATAAAAAAGAGATAAGAATTACACTGAGAAAAAGATTTAATAGTTAAACTTCCCCTAAACTTTTTTTGGAAATCAAAAACAGCCACTAATATCTCCCTATAATATACTTCCTCTAAACTTCAATTAAAAAAAAAAGAATTAAAAAAAAAAAAAAAAAAAAAAAAAAAGTCCTCGCTAAAGGTTCTTGCGACGGGTTCTTATTAAGAACCCGTCGCTAAAGGTCTTTATTTTTTTAATTTTTTAATTGGTCAAATAGGCGGTGGAATTTCCCGCCTTCAATTTGGCCAAATTTAAACGGCGTCGTATAGCCTTTAGCGAGGACTTTGTTCCTCGCAAAAACCTTTAGCGAGGACCTAGGGTCCTCGCAAAAAGTCTACGCGGAAATAAGACCCGCGAGCTCCCTTCTTCTTCCCCATTTCTTCTTTCTCCATCACAAAACCCTCCATTTTTCTCTCCAAAATTCTTCCGATTTCACCCTCCAATCCTACCCCCGAGCAATTATAAGCATCTACAAACATCATCAACACCTTCCACAACTACAAAAAGGTAAGATTGTTTAATTTTTTTTTTTTTATCAAATACAAAATCTTTTTTTCACTAATTCCGGGTTTAATACGTAAATTTTGGTCTTGGATATGTGTTGTAGGGGTTAATTATCCATCAAAACACGCAATACACTTTGGATTAAAGGTATGTTCTTACTTTTTTTTTTTTTTTTAATTTCGAATTGTTTGTAGGTTATAATTAAATCCGAATTATGTAGGATGTTTTAGGTGATTATTTAGTGTATAAAACTTGCTAAATTATCTTGTATATGATTAATTTTTTTTTTTAGTATGAAATAATATATTTTTGTTATCAAAATTGCTAATTGTAGCTTCATTTGTTGTTAATATTTTGTGTATATCATGATTAAACTAGTATTGTGTGGTGATAGGGGTATTTTAGTAATTTTATGACCGTAGGGGTATTTTAGTAATTTTATGAACATAGGGGTATTTTAGTAATTTTATGACCGTAGGGGTATTTTAGTAATTTTATGAACATAGGGGTATTTTAGTAATTTTATGACCGTAGGGGTATTTTAGTAATTTTATGAACATAGGGGTATTTTAGTAATTTTATGACCGTAGGGGTATTTTAGTAATTTTATGAACATAGGGGTATTTTAGTAATTTTATGACCGTAGGGGTATTTTTAGTAATTTTATGAACATAGGGGTATTTTAGTAATTTTATGAACATAGGGGTATTTTAGTAATTTTATGAATATATTACGTGTATATTACTAGTTTCGTATAACTTTTTGTAGATGGCTCAAGTAGCACGGGGACACGATGGCGATGGTGATGGACGAGACCCATCACGGAATCCGAACATTCCTACCGGGGGATGTAACAAAAACACACGGGGCCCGACTACACTTGCTAGCGTGACTAAGGCCCGCCAACTATATGGGGGACGCCTTCCAATGGAGTTTGACGCAGAGGATCAGACATGGAACCCAATCGGTCCTTACTCTCAACACGTGACTCAGGTAATAAACCTGACTATTAGAGAGACGGTTCCACTATTCTACCCGAGTTGGAGTAAAGTCCCGGAGGATTACCATAGGAAAGTTTGGGAACGCTTAAGGGTACGTAATGTAATTTTATTTTTTTACCGTTTCATAAAGTATACACTTATTTATTTTTTAAATTGCTTACAGGACTACTTTTTAGTTGAGGATTGGGAGGCACGTGATGATTTTCCTAGTATTGTGAAAATGGTCAACCACAAATGCGGAGTTGGGTTATCGGACGCTAAATTCCGTGTGAAGAAGGCGT
Source organism: Nemophila menziesii (assembly GCA_029959085.1). Taxonomy (NCBI): domain Eukaryota; kingdom Viridiplantae; phylum Streptophyta; class Magnoliopsida; order Boraginales; family Hydrophyllaceae; genus Nemophila; species Nemophila menziesii. The sequence continues at coordinate 1,689,260 of JARWIR010000082.1, read as the reverse complement.
ATTACGAGAGTCGTCAATGTCCGGATGACCAGTCGCCCGAGAATTGGGAACTTACGCTGCAGCATTGGGACTCGTTAAAAGCTCAGGTATTAATTCTTATTTATATTGATTTTAATTTCTATTAACTATTTTTTTTTTTACAAGAACCAAGCAAAAGAAAATAAAAAGAACAGGGGGAAGTTGCAAAACCAAAGCGGGGCAGGCTCGAGGACCCACTCGAGGACGAGATATTCGTTGATGGATGACACGGTAGGTTGATTTTGTCAAATTTATTAATTTATCGAGATATTAATTGTATGGTTGACTAATGTTTGACTAATCTACATAAACAGGAGGTCGAAGAGGAGAATATGGAATTGGGCGAGGGATCGGGGGAAGGATCGTCTCGGCCTCCACCACTTCCGAAGATTAAAAAATTCTTCTCCCAAATTGGATTTAATACGAAAAAGAATTGTTGGCGGAGCAAAAAATACGAGCGGGCACATGTGAGTTTTACGAGACGTAAACTTTTAATTTTTTTTAATTACTAACTAATTATTTCGTTTTTTCTTTATTTTACAGGCGGCTTTGAAGTCAATTCTCGAAATTCGAGTCCGTGAAGTGCAATCCCAAAGTGGAGATCCATCCTCGACCCCCAGATTATCCGCCCGAGAGAAGATTCAAGCTGTTTTGGACGCGGCAGGTATCGGTTTAGGTGGCGGGACCCGTAACTGGCTACCGGGAATTGGTCACACATTGTCACAGTCGAGCTCGAGCTCTTCTGCAAATCCGTCAGAACCAGTTTCCGCGAAGATATTAAAAGACTACCGGTGGATAGTGAAGTCGCTCAATTCCTACCTTGTCTCTCTCGGCAAGGAACCGATGCAAGAAAACGCCACTACCTCCTCCACGAGTACCCCCCCGACTCGAGACGCGATACATGAGGAGATGTCGAATGTAATTAACATGCTTAATAGATGCCGGAGGGAAAGCGGAATGGAAGAGCAAGACCCCCCTTCTCCCGAAGCCGATCGGACAGCTGAAGAAGAAGAAGATTATAATGATTTATTTTGACTGTTTTTAATGTTATATATGACTACTAGTACTGTATATTTTTGACTTTTTAAATTATCGGGTTTAAATTTGGGTTTTATTTTAATTAATTTTAATTGCTTTTAATTTTTATTGTTGATTGTATTCTAACAATACAAAACAATATAAAAAAAAAACAAATTAGAAAAGAAAAATTAACAATACAATAAATAAATAAAAAATCACATTTCTAAAAAAAAAAAGAAAAATCAAATTATTTTAATTTAATTAATTTTTAAATTCCTGTAATTAGGCTTTAGCGAGGACTTTGTTCCTCGCAAAAGGCATCCTCTAGCGAGGAAAATAGTTCCTCGTAAGAAAGGGAAACTTCTAGCGAGGAACACAAGTCCTCGCTAGAAAGTACCTCTAGCGAGGAACTTATGGTCCTCGCAAGAAGTTTTCGTTTCTCGACGACTTTGCCAGGTCGTCGTAAAATCAAACTTCTCTCGACGAACTTTTCGCGACGACCTTTAGGCGAGGACTTGTCCTCGTTAAAGGTTTTAGCGAGGACATAGTGAACCTCTTACGAGGACTTAAGTCCTCGCTAAAGGTCTTACATGTAGTAGTGGGACTTGGGTAAGGGGACCCTACGCAATGAGGTGGTTAAATCAAACATTAATAACTATCTAGTTAGCCAAGTCTGTTAGGATCACTACCACACACTAGACGATTATGTGGTGTTGTCAATAATTGAATCCCTAGTCAGGGCGACAACCCATCTACTAAGAGCAATCCTACGATTGACCAGATCTAGGGCTGGAATAGATCAAAGCACAATATATATATGTAAATAAGAAGTCCAATTAATTAAAATAACAAAATAGTATTCTAGGATTTAGACAGAATAATAACCTAATTAAATTGATAAATAAAAATAAAAAATAAAAGTTTGGTTAAGCCATATATCTATAGCTAATTACCGTATTGATATAGAAAGAGAGATGTAGAATTTATGTTATAATGCTTCAACTCTTGTTGTTCTTCTATACGTCGACTTGCTCTCTCTAAGATGATAATACGAAGTCAAGGACATGTTATAAAAGGTAAGTAGTCATATTTATAAGTGTATGGTCCAAATATAGAGTGTTCCCTAAGTTATAGAGTCCAAATCCAACTCTAGCTCGTATTCCTTAATAACATGTATTGATTGACCTTTGGAGTTTGTATAATTCATAACTCCTTTGTTACTTATTCAAATCTAGTGATATTTATATCAAAACGACCGAAATTCAAAGACCTTTCTAAATCTCAAAGGTATCCTTCAGATTCATTGTTGATTTTCTACAGTAATTGAAATACTATACGTTTTCACAGCTAAACAACAACTTTTGGCAGCTTTTCCACTATTCTAGATTAGCTTTCTTTCATTTTAACTATTTATTTCGCCTTGAATATTCTTTCCTTAACTCCTTAACATTTATTTGGCATCTATTATAATCATTATACCTAAGAGCTTCACATTTAACACAAAAACTATACCAAAAATGCTCTAAAAGTAATTATCTTACAAATCAAGGCAAGAATTGAGAAACTAACGATTAAAAGGGAAAAATCCATTGACTAAGAATAAGATACACCTAAAATAATGTCTCATGAATAGATCAATTCATCAAAAATATGGAGACATCAGATATACGATTCAGGCAACTTTGCTATAATTTCTAAATATTCCTTTTCTAATTCACACTTATACTTATTCGAAACGTGAACATATGGATATAGATATTATTGTAGAGGGCCTATGAAGGTAAAAAAAGAAGACAAAAGATGGCATCATAATCAGTTATAAACTCCAAATGGCTAGTTGACCCATCGTAGGCGGGGAAATATGGTGATTTAAACCAACGAGGTAGTGCCACGTCAAATACCTCCCAAGTGAAAGGAATGTCTTGGTTGCTTCTTGCTCCCGGGTCGTCCCCAACCAGGGGAATTCTTCACGAGACCTCATGGGTTATGTAAGGCTTTGGGACCTCAGTTATGTTCAAAGGTATGTGTGGAGGATTGTTCCTCCCTAGTGCATGTTGTCGTAAGGTTTGCAACATATGTTTCAGCATTAAAGGATTCTATTGGACCTACATGCGAGGATGGTGTACGACTATACTGACATTGACCACAAATTGACAACTCTTAGGTGTTCCGTAGAGGGTGTGTCGTCAATGTTTATCGGTGTATCTGCCACCCCTAACTCAAGCGGGTGGCTTTTTCTACTTTGGAAGGTAAACTAGTTACTATGATAAAGGTTCGAATCACTGGGGATTTCTCCACCCCCTTTTCCCCTTTAATTCAACATTATGATACTCTTAAGAAGTGGAAGTGGTTAATATATTTTGTTGATATTTGTTACGCATTTGTGTCTTGTTAGTGGTTCTAGTCTTGGTCATGTTCATGATATCTCAATAGGTAAAAGCTATGTCGCTTCCCACATATAGCGCCAAATCGATAGGATGGATTTTATCACTTATATATTTGTTCAAGTAAATGGGGTTAATAGTGGTTAATTTAAGTTTTAAGACGAATATATAAATTATAAGAATTGAATTGATTGAAGAACTAAGCAAAATAAGGTAGAGAAAAAATAAATTTTATTAATGATATGGCTTAAAATTGTCGAGTGACTAATTGTCTGATATAGAATTCCAATAGATCTATATTGTTATAATTGTTTATGTTTGTAGGTTTATGAAATGGAAAAAGTCAGTGATGCATTTGCTACTAGTGAGATGATTTCATTGGCTAGTAAGTCTCATGGTGCAGTTTATAAGTACAATTAAAATGTTGTGAATGGTGTAAAATGGGTTACTTGTGAAAAGGGTGAAAAAAGAGTGACTTAGGATTACGGGGTATGCACCATCTATGAAGAGAAATCGTATTATGGTGAATTAGTCAAGATTGTAGAAGTAACATTTGATGGTGGGTGTTCTGTTGTGTTATTCGAGTGTAATTGATATAACACGAGCACTGCGAGGAAAGAGAATGGGGTAACCTTTATTAACACGACTAGTTTTTTTTGGAGAGATGAACCATACATCTTAGCGACACACGCAAAAAAAGTGTTTTCCATTGATTAGATTAATTCAAGGAAAACACAAAAAGGGTGGGAAGTTATTTGGGAAATCAATGATCGACATGGATAGAGTCCCAAGTTATGGGGTGCAGAATCACTACCTACTTAAAACGAGAGTATCACAATTCCCTTGGTGAACACGGAGTTGGATTACTCATAACTACACTTGACAACTGGTGAGGAGATCCCATTTGACCCTTCTCAATTGCATATAGATTTATTTATTGATGAATAGGATGAATTTTTCGACGACATAATGGACGAGTATGCCGATGATGAAATAGAGGAACCAATCTACGTTGATAGTGATGAGGAAGTTGTTGACACAAGTGGTTATGAAACGGACTGAAGTGTTTTATTATATCTTTATTGTTTTGTGTAGTCAATTTCTTATTTAGTTTTTTTGAAATTTGGTAGTTATATTTGATGATTTGTTATAATTGCGTGTTTTGATTGTTTGTAATTTGATTAAATAAATTAAAAAGGGAAAAAAATATTATTCATGACTACAAGGGTCATTCGCGACTAGTTCATACATAGGAACTAGTCGCTAATGATGGAGATCATTCGCGACTAGTTCATACGTATGAACTAGTCGAGAAAGAATATAATTCTTTTCGCGACAACACAAGTAGTCTCTAAGTGTGAATTTAATATTCATTAAATTAATGGCGGTCCATTTTCCCGTCCAATGGGTGGACATGCGTTACGTTCTAACGCTTCGCGACTACTTAGTAGTCATGAAAAACCCATATGGCGGTCAAATTATCGACACGTGTGTTAGTCAAACTTACCATTCACGACTAACTTCCTTTTCTTTCGCGACTACATGCTGTAGTCGCTAAAACAATTGTCCTATATGTACGTCTGCCAAACCATTTCACTCCCACTTTCCTTATACTCCACTTCATAAAAATCACATCTCTCTCTCTCTCTCTCTCTCTCTCTCGATTTCTTCCATTCCAAGATAGGATTGAAGCTAGAAACAACTCCCAATCAACACCAAAGGTAATATAATCATCTTTTTAACCTTATTTTCTCTTTTTTCTTATGATTTCAACATATTTTCTTCTCTATTTTTGCATTAACCAATTTTTCTTTTTCTTTGTGTTTAACTCCGAATCATATTGGCATGGATTCTACATTAAAGGAGCTTCTATTTCATCATTAAAGGTAAGTTTTTCAACACCTAATTGTGTTTTAATTTTCAAGGTTTTTATTTCCAATTTTTTTGTTTTTTGATTTTTGGATGTTATTGTTAAATCCGAATTTTATTAAGTGTTTTAGGATGCTATGTATGTTAGCTTTAACACATCATAATAGCTAAAATGGAAAATAATTAATTATAATAAAATTTAATGATTTTTTTTTTCTTTTTTTGTGTTGATATTAAAATCCAAGATTATGTGGTGTTATTTGGGTGTGATTTAGGTTAGGTTTGACACTTTTTTATTGCTAGATTATGAAATTTTTTATTGAATAAGTTTAGGATTATTTAGGATTTCTAGAAAATTAAAAGGAGCATTTTGCAATTATAAATTAGATGTAATAAACTATATGTGGCCAAAATTATTTTTTCTAAAAATATAGGGACCAATGTGTAATAAAAAAAGTATTATATAAAACTAAATATGACCATTTTGCAATTAAAATTATTATAGGAAAATAATAATGACATAAAATGTTTTTCATAAAAATAAAAGGACCAAATTGCAATTTGAAAGAAGTATTACAGGAACATAAAATATGACTAAAATGTGTTTTATAAAAAATAAAAGGACCAAAATTCAATATGAAAAAAGTTAAAGTAAAAATAATAGGACTAAAATATTTTTTAAAAAAAGAAGGAACCAATTTGTAATTTAAAAAAAAATTAAAGAAATTAATTTAATATAAAATGTTTTTAAATAAAAATAAAAGGACCATTTCGAAATATCAAAAACAAAAATTATATATTTAATTTATTTAATTTGTTTAATTTGGTATTGTAATATTTATTTAATTTGGTATTATAATATTTATTTTGTATTTAATTTATATGTATGTATTTAATTTGGTGATATAATAATTTTTATGTATTTAATTCGGTGATGTAATAATTTTTTATTTTTTCATTTTTTTCTGTCTTTTAAATATATTCAAAATAGATGGTTAATGTGTTAGCTAGGGGTCACAGAGGGAATGGTGGGAGCCGCGACCCAAATCGAAACCCAAACAAAGACCTTATAAATTGTAACAACCAACTGAGTATATATTAATTAAATCTAATTTAAAATAGAACCAATTAAGCGCAAAAAGAGGGGGACTGCGGCAATGAAAACTGCCATTCGGGCACTTAAGGCGGTAGGGTATCCTTTGCCGGTCAACTTCTGCGTACTAGATGACACGTGGAATCCCTGGGGTAAATACGGAAAACACGTTAGCCAGGTGGTCGGGCTAACCGATCAAGAGAGGTTACCACCATGCAACAAAGCGTCGGATAAAGTTCCCATTACCGATAAAGAAGTAGTTATTAAGCGATTATCGGTAATTTTTAAACTAATCCCACCATAATACATATATAGGATAAATTTTTTAATTAATTTAACTTTAGTTAGTATTTTGGATATAGGAATTTTTCAATATTTCTAATTGGAGGAAAAGGTCCGATTGAGCAGATATAGCTGGGAATTTATATGAAACCATGTGTGTCGGGTACAAAGACTACAAACATACTACGAAGAGGGCCTATTACTTGAAGGGAAAGAAACCGAGTGATTTATCCGATGAGATTTCGGGGAGGTGTTGTAAATTATGGGGCTCAAAAGAAGCAAACGTTTATATTTATTTCTTTCTTTATTTTATCATTTAGATTATATTTAATGTTATTAATATTTGTATTTGTAATTTTTTCCAGCACCAGGCTAAAATGAATAAGATATAAGGTTTAGGGTTGAATATTAGCGCGAGGATTCTTCATTTAGTTAAGGTTTAAGGTTAAACATTAAGGTTAATGTTAAGGTTATAGTGAATGTTAGCATTAAGGTTTAAACTTAAAGGTTAAGTTGTAGATTTAAAGTTAGGTTAAAAAGCTAAGGTGAAGGTGAAAGTGAAAGAAAAAGTGAAAGTGAAAGTTAAGGTTAAGGTTAAAGTTTAAGGTTGTTGGTTATGACCGTGTGTCATAGATCAGCAGCGACGGTGTGTTTCAAATATAACTAATTTTATCTGGAATAGAGATGACTTGAGTTTTCATTCTCAGAATCAATTGGAAAAGAATATTTATGGCACTTTAAAGGTTGACGGTGATCAGCAGGAAAAGTCGATTTATGAAACTGTAAAGTTGTTTTTTATGGCCGCGTTCGGTGAGATCGATGGACCATGCGGTAAGGTCTACAATGACGTGAGGAGTAAATGGAGAGGTTTGGATCGTTGGAGGACGGAAGTGAAAATAAAAAGGAAGTAATATGATTAGTTTAGATGATAGGCGGTGTTATTATATTGGTTTTTTTATAGCCAATCTTTTTTGTTACACTTGAATATAAACAAGAAGGTTTATTAGACAAACCTTATACGCAGCGGATTGGAATAAAAAGTCCAGAATTGTAGCCTTCTTGTAATTGATTGAATTAGAATGAAGGAATCGCTTCTCTGGTCGTAAGTTTAATTACTAGAACTAAAACTTTTGTTTTCACAACCTAAATGTCTCAGAATTATTTGTGTTGTATTCTTGATTTGGAGAGAAAAGAAAGGTACGCTTATTAGCTCTGATTGTCTGTGTGTTGTTGTTGTGTTTTTGTGAGAAAGAAAGGCTCTATTTATAGAGCTGGAGAGTTGGTTTATTGCCTGTAAATAAACCACTCTCCCACTTTCTCCACTTCCTCCACCATCAAAGTGGGAAGTTATCAAAGATAACTTCCCTGTACGCTCATGTCTTTCCCATCATGGGTGACATGGGAATAAAAACCCTTTTTTATTTCTTTCATTCTCCCACTCGCACATGATGGAGTTACAATCATTAACTTTAGGTACATGCATTTCAATGCACCATACATCAATATTTCTCAATTCCTCTCATATACACATTTCTAGAATAATTCATCATACTTGACAAAATAGGTCGTGCGACCGACAAGCATACGAGCATACGTTACTAATAACCTGTTAGGGTACATAGTTGCTCAAATGAAACTTCATTCCTTACGTATCTTGTAGTACCCCAGACTAATAATTTATTGTATCATATTCAGTAACTCTGACCCCCTTTAAATTTATATCACATCGTTTATGTGATCAAAAGAGTTCACTGACATAACTTCATGTGTCTCACTATCATGTCATAGTCCAAATTGACGTACATGATCGGTACCTGCAAGCACACACTTTGATACAGAATTTTAGTCTTCCCTTTACACTTATATCCTTTTACGTTGATTAGGTTGCTTTCCCAAACATACCCCATTAGACCGAATCATTCATGATCATTAGTAGTATGTTCAAAGTAGCATACACCTAATCAAAATATCAAGACATAGTCAAAAGTAATAAGGGCACAATTTTGAAGGCATCACACAATGAAGAGACAGGGATCGACTCTTCACTTCCTTCTGGTCGAAAGCACACGTGGTATGATACACGTGTTATGGTATTATTCATATAGCTCCACTTGTATGTCACAATTTTATAAATACCATACAGATATATAATTAGCCAAGCCTCGTTACCTAAGATGAATTCTTCAATTGATCAACCCTTCTATGAAATCAATCAAGCAACTCATATCTGGCTCTTATAGACTAAGTAGATAGTGGGATTCTACCTCGATCATAATATAAGCTTAACATGGTTTATCCATGTTTATGATCTCATCTTAACACTTAGTTAAGGCGACTATCTTAACTCAAGTTATCTTTAGGGTTCTTCACTACTATGAGTCAGTCTCATATTTGCACGCTCTCCGACGACGGCGACCTGTGTAGAAGATGGTGGAGAATGCTCTGATGGTGGAAACTGGTCCAAGCTGGCGAGATGGTGTTGGAGAAGGGTCTAAGGCGGCGATGGTTTTCTGGATTCTTCAGAGATCTAAAGGTCTATTAATGGACCCAGGTTTCCTCTACAGAAGTTTGTCCACTAAAGGTGGAGGCGATTTGCTTGTGTGGGAGGGAGACTTTCAATGGTTGAAGGGTTTCTAGTGTACATAGGCGAATATGGAGGTGGTTAGCTTGTGCAAAGGAGCCTTGCGATGGTGGAAAAGGTCCACTAATAGCAGTGAAGAGATTTGTTTTTTTGGTTTCGATCTGAAATACGAGAAAGAGGGTTTGGTGTTTTTCGTAACCCTTTTGAGTTTTTGTTTTGGATTTTTTTTTCAGTCTAATAAGAAAAAAGGGGCATGGGTTTTGGGGTATTTATTTTATTTTTAGTTGGAATGTTATGGACTGGTTAGTGGCTGATGAGATGTGGACTTTTATTTATTAAGTAGGAAGTCATGGGCCTTAATTATTATTGTCCCTACTATCAAACCCTAAAAAGAATCCTCCAAATATTCATATCAATTATTCTTTCCAAGCCACTAGCCGACTTCCAAAACAACTAGTTGACTCCTCATAAACCAAATTACCCCCTTCAAACGTCTTTATCTCCTTAGACGATTGCCTTTCAGACACAATGTCTTCTTATATTCTGGTTTGGCTCATATCTTTGATCTATGATCATAATATTTCAATTAAGGTATAATACTCATATCTTATGTTCTTTCATAATCTGGCTTATTGTTGTGCACTAAATATTATTTTTGTTGTCCAAAATTCATTGATTAGTAGTTTTAATTATGGTCTATAGGTTTATTTGCAATTTCTCATCTTTCAAGTTTACATTTGTCATATGTTTCTTTAAACTAACTTTAATTATATATTTTAATATATAATGATCAAATATCTATATATTAATAGATCCTTCTTAAAAGCTCCGTTCCTTGTAATGTTTGGTTGTAAATACCTGTTTATTAAATATAAGATCCTCCTTTAGTTGATTTTTTTTTAAATTTTTTTCTTTTTTTTTAAAGCTAAAATATACAATAAGGAAATTGTGTATAATGGTAGTAATTCAAGATCCATCATGTGTCCCTATTAAAGTAATATTTTTAAATAAACTCCATTAGTTTCTTTTTTTAAAACAAAAACACACAATTAAAATACCTTGTATAGTAAGGGGAAACCGAAAGTTATACATGATAAATGTCAATCATATAGACCAAACAGTGAATTATTTGATGAAACAATCAATTTGAAAGTTAAGTTAATAAGTTAATAATGTTACGTAGATATGTGCAATAATGGGGGATTTCGCTAATAATATTTGTTATGGACTGTTTTGGAAAAGTTGAGGGATTTATATAGTTATGTCAATAGTATTGATTAAAAGGGTAATATATTAAATACCCCTGTGCTATGACAAAAAACCTTTCCTGTGGTTTTAAAAAATCTAATATAGGACCCCTAGTACAATTTTTAAATAATATAGGAACCTACCATGCATTTTTTAATAACATAGGGACATGGTATTTTTTGCATAATATAGGAACCTATCATGCAATTTTTGCATAGTATAAGGCCTTGGTACAGTTTTTGCATCATATAAGGACCTATTGTGCATTTTATGCATAGTTTAGGAACCTGGTATGGTTTTTGCATAATATATGGACCTATCATGCAATTTTTGTATACTATAGGGACTTATAGTTTATTTTTCGCATAAAATAGGACCTAAGATACAATTTTCTGCAGAGTGTAGTGACTTGGTATGTTTTTGCATAATATAAGGACTTGTCATGCATTTTGTGCATAATATAGAGAACTGGTACAATTTGTGCATAATATAGGAACATATAGTACATTTTTTGCATAAAATAGAGATCTATTATGCAGTTTGTGCATAGTGCAGCAACCTACGGTGAAATACTGATAATATAGGTTTTTTATCTTTTGTCAAACTCTAGGGGTATTTGGTATTTTACCCTTCTTTTTAAGTCTAACAAAAAATGTATGAAGAGAGTGTTTTAGAATTAATACAATAATTAAGAGGGTGCGGTATGATTGTATTTAATTGTCCACTTTTCTTTTTTGCAAAAACTAAATAACTTAATATTATCTATATATACAACTGATTATATTTTTCAACTTTAACACATCATCTCTGAACTGCAGGCTAGTTCCAATTACTGTGCTTTTTATATTGTACATATATTTTTCACCCAAAAACTATTAAATTTTTGATTATGAAGATACTTAGATGGTTAAATTGGATATGCACAATCCTGTTTTTTTATTAAGTAATTTTGTTTTAAGAGGTCAAATATGATGTTCTTAGTTTAAGGTAGATATGTTAGATTTTAATTACCATATCTTGTTAGGGGAGTTAATGGATCTTTAGATCTATCGATCCAGCTTATCATAAAATCACTATATAAATTTTGATACTTGTGATGATATATATGAACTTTTAAATTAAATAAAAAATGGTGATGAACTGTTTGCAGATATGCCTCAGAAACCAACATGGTTCGATATGCTAAAATTGCGATTTGGTTGCAAGATAAGACAGTTCGTGATGTGGCATTACGCTATAAATTGAATAAATATTGGGGAATAACAAAAGAACATGTTAGGAAATGCTAGAAATTTATTGCTTTTGAATGCATGGGAATGCTCCTACTTTGTTGTGTCTTTTGGAGATTACAAGGCTGATTGATCGATTGCTTTTCAAGTTCAAACAGATGTGGAATTCTTGTATTTCGTGTGTGTGCAATTTGTTTTTCAAATGCTTCACATTTAGATCGACATTGGAACATTTGCTTCGAACTTATTAAAAAAACTCATGCATGTAGTTTACGTAATCATTTATGAGTAAATAAACGAAAAAAATCAGTTATAGTTAAGAAGAGTGAGATTAAAAACATTACTGTTATGTATTCGTCGGAGAAATTAACGATTATGTAAATGACAACTTGCTGACAAATTTTATATAACCATTTGCGATATATCAATTCTCAAATTTGAAATAATTACCGATAATTGCTCTGGTGTGCTCACGGTTTCCAGCAATTTTGTCCTTTTACATTATGAAGACATTTTCCCCCATTTTTCCAGTATCACCCCTAATTAACTAGTTAAAAAAATAGAGCAATAAATGAATAACGGAAATATAGTAAAGAAGGAGCGTAATGTCTTTTTCAAATCTTTGTGCCACAAAAAGTAGGACAAATGGAGGGAGTAATACTCATAACCACTAGATCAATTATAACTCCTAACATTAAAAAAATTGGTTAAAATTTTCAATGTTCCCCGGTCCATCTCGTGATTCACACTTACCATCATAAAACCTTCTCCGCACATCGTATCAATTTTCATTGTGGAGGGTCATCTAAAATACGATAAAAAAACTCAATTGTAACTTCAATGAATAACCGTGCAATGGACACTTCCTTATCAAAGATTGAAAACGAGACCAGTGGCCCCTACAGCTTCTCCCTGCTCTTGAGGATAGTACTATAGAAGAACGCAGTTTGCAATTGATCTGAAATATTGATTTCTTCATCCTGCTCTTGATCATACCACTCAAGCGGGTGGCTTCTTCTACGTTGGATGGTACACTAGTTACAACGACAAAGGTTTGAATCACTGGGGGTGGATCCACCTCCTTATCACCTTTAATTCAACATGATGATACTCTTCAAAGTGGAAGCGGTTAATATATTGTGGTGATCTTTGTTACGTAGTTGTGTCTTTTTAGTTGTTCTAGTCTTGGTCATATTCATAGTATCTAGAATAGTGGAAAAGCTACCAAAAGTTGTTGTCTAGCTGTGAAAACGCCTAGTATTTCAATTACTACAGAAAATCAACAATGAATTTGAAGGAACCCTTTGAGATTTAGAAAGGTCTATGAATTGTGGTAGTTTGTATATAAAGATAACTAGATTTGGATAAGTAACAAAGGAGTTATGAATTATACAAACTCCAAAGGTCAACCAGTACATGTTATTAAGTAATACGAATTCGGGTTGGATTTGGAACCTATAACTTGGGGAACACTCTACATTTGGACCATACACTTATAAATATGACTACTTACCTTTTTAAACATGTCCTTGACTTCATATTATCATCTTAGAGAGAGCATGTCGACCTAGAGAAGAAACAATAAGAATTGAAGCATTACAACATAAATTCTACATCTCTCCTTCTCTATCAATAGGGTAATTAGCTGTAGATATATGGATTAACCAAACTTTTATTCTTTAGTTTTATTTATCAATTCAATTGGGTTATTATTTTGTCTAAATCCTAAAAATACTATTTTGTTATTTTAATTAATTGGGCTTCTTATTTACATATATGTATTTTGTGTTTTGATCTATTTTAGCCCTAGATCTGGCCAATCGTAGGACTTCCCTTAGTAGTTGGATTGTCGCCATGACAAGGGATTCAATTATTGACAGTACCACATAATCGTCTAGTGTGGGTTAGTGATCCTAACAGGCTTGCATAACTAGATAGCTTTTAAGGTTTGATTTAACCACCTCATTGCGTTGGGTCCCCTTACCTAAGTCCCCTAGTAGTGTTGAGGTTTCTAAGTCTACCATAACGGGAGTTAGGAAGATTGTAGAATCCCGACAATTTATAATTTCTCAATTCACCCTTATAATTAGAATAGCGACTTAGTAAGATATCCTCATACTAGTAACCCTAATTATTATCTTATTTGCATCCATATTTAATTATTCACGCTAAATATATATTAATATTAATTACCACAAAAGTCACCATCTTATAGAACTGTGAAACACTTGACCAACACGAACACACAAATGGAGAAACTTCTCTTGATGGTTGTTTGAGTTGGATCTATCCTCTGATAAGGTTGGTGATCTCAATAGTGGCATATATCTTCAACATGAAAGATGAATGGAGATCTCAATACATTTTTTTGGCTATCAAGAAATTACACTTGTATCCAAGTGTTCAATAAATCTTTTCTTCATAAAAAAATTTAAAATCTTATGTAGTGTTGAAAAATAAATCTATTACAATATCTCTCACTAAAACAATTTTCTACTTGACATGCCTCTACCCAATTTTTTTTATCTTAGACTTGATGAGGAGAATTTTTTCATCAAACATTCATTTTTTTTCGATAATCAAAAATTAATTATGTGGAATAAAATAACATATATAAATAGTCAAATTAGAAAATCGAAATATAATTATATTCCATTAAGTCAAATGTAATAAAAAATTTAATTTTTCTTTATCGAAATATATAATATCACAAATGTTTATTCCAAAAGAAAAAACATGTGTGTCGTTCCGTTTATATACTGCATAAATCACAATTTACTTTGTTCCTATCAAACCCCAAAATGTCGCCTCAAATTGAAATATACATACCAATTACATACCTAACATGTATTCGTTTTCTTCTACTCGTGTTTAAATTCTCTTGATCATCTTTGTTTTCTGTCCCTACTCTTCCGAGGCCACTTTCCCACTCTTTATAGGCCATATTACCTATTCAAGCAGTCACCTTTGTCTCCTTCTATGTTTTATTTGTCATAGAAAAAATAAACCAACTAACAAGTTTATCTTATACCTGATTTCTACAAATTAAACATAAACCGTTATAAAAATCGATGACCAAGTTTTTAGGACACTCCGAGACGTCAATATCCTGTGATATGCACTTAGCAAGCTAGTCCTCCATCCCGTTAAAGTCTTTCTCACGTGGTAGACTCTCTAGTTAGGAAACTTGTCAATCTATCTCCAGACTTCGACATCCATCGGTTGGATTTTTCAATTAATTCCCTTTCTTTAATTAGTACCTTGAGTAATTTCAATGTTATCAGAGTAAAATGAACAACACTGAAGATTGAGATGTGCTGCAGATCTCATGGCCCTAAGGACGACCAAATTTCTTCTTTAGCGGCATTATTAATCTTACCTCTTTTAGTGATTCTATGTTTAATTTTTCCATTTTCATTAACTGCTTGACGTTGTACTTGCCGTTGGCGTCGTTGAGCCAAATAATTTTTGCATCATCCTTCATAAAAATATTATCTTCTTCTAATTCCTGCTTATCCTTGTTAATCTCTCTAAGCACATTTTTACCACAGTGTTGAGTTTCTCCGTATAGGGATTTAATAAGAACTTTTGTTTTGTTGTTGAATTCTCAAATATTTCATACCTTTTTTTTATAGAAACCCTTCATATGTGTTTTCTAAATATTATATAATATATCAAAGATTCTTGTGGTAACCACTTTATTGTTCCATTTGTTTTTGGCGAAATTCTCATCTATCATACATTGCAATTGGGAGTTGGCCCAAACTCCCATGCTAATCGGGCACTTGATGAGCATATGCTTGATAGTTTCTAGCTTCATTTCGCACCAGTTGTAGATATCTGAATTGGTGTCCTTCTATGTGAGTTCTCATGTATATTGTCCTTAGGCGCTTACCTTCCAAAATAAATTCTCCCATTCTATTCTCACTATGCACATATTAAATCTATGACCACAACATTTCAATTATGGTATATTAGATAGATTATAATTTTATATTTTCTTTATTAAATTATTGCTTTGCTTCTTATTTTCTTTACTGTTTCATTTGTCATTAATTATTCGGTTATTTAATTACCATAAAATATATTATGTTAATTAAAATTTATCTTGTTGTTGTGCACTAAATATTTTTGTTTTTTAAAATTAATTAATTATGTAGGTTTAATTCGTGATTTATAGGTCTATTTGCAATTTCCCATCTTTCAAGTTTTGCATTTCTTTTATATTACTTTAAGCTAAGTTTTTATATATATATATATATATATATATATATCCTTCACTTAAAGTTCCTTTTGACAGTCCCTGCTAATATTTGGTTATTAAATATAAGATCATCATTTAACCAAGTCTTTCTTTCTTTAATTTTGGTAAATAAGCTATGATATAAAAGATGAATTTTTGTATAATGGTAGTAATTAAATATCCACAATGCATCCCAGTAACACTAACGTCTATAAATAAACCATGTTATTTCCTTTTTTGGGAAAAAATTAAAATGGACTAGTGATACAGGCAATTCATCTTGTAGTTTTGGCACGACAACTTGACATTCATTTACATAAAGTGTGTGATAAATATATGCCATATAAACCAAACGATTAATTAGTTGATGAAACAAACAATTTGAAAGTTAAGTTAATTTTAATGAGTTGTTAGATGATGTTATGCAGATATGTGAAATAATAGAGGATTTCAATAATAATGTTTCGTTAGAATAGTGTAGAGGAGAAACAATTAAGAGTAATATATCAAATACCCCCTGTGGTATGACCGAAGGTAAAAAACCTCCCCCTTATGGTTTAAAAAAAAACCATGCGCATAGAAGTATCAATATCGAAGAAAATACATGATTGGTGAAGGGCATATATTTTTCCATATATGTTGTTGTACTTATCGACTATGTGAACTCAATCTAGGAAGAGACACTTCAACCTCCTCGGGAAGGACGTGACGCTTGAATTTGGTGAGAATCTCGAAATTATTTTTCTGAGAATATTTTTCGCCAATGATTGAGAGCAATATCATCTCACCGTTCAATAAGTTTAGGGGAATTTTCATTTCTTTTTAATTGGTTTTGTTATTAGTGGTACCTCAATGGGTTTTGGAATTTTATTCCCACATACGATACCAACTGATAGAGTGTGAAACATTTGACCAATTTAAACACATGAATGGTGAAAGTTCAAAACTTCTGTTGATTGTTGTCTTATGTGGATCTATCTACTAATAAGTTTGGTGATCTTGATGGTGGATCTATATCCTGATAAGTTTGGTGATCTCAATGGAGGTATCTATCTTCAATATGAAAACAGAATGAAGACCTCAATGATTTTTTCGTCTATTAGGATATTACGTTTGTATCCGAGTTTTTAATAGACCAATTCTTTAAGAAAGAATATATTTAAAAATTACATCCAAAGTTGGAAAATAAATCTATTACAACAATTTTAGATTAAAAGAATGTTTTATTTTACATGTGTTTACCTAATTCTTTTATATCTTGAACTCGACGAGGAGTTTTTTTTGTCAAATATCCATTCTATCTTTTATTAAAAAAAATCAAATTTTATCGAACAAAATAAAAGATATAAATAATCAAATTAATAAATCAAAATGTATATTACATTCCATCAAATCAAATATAATAATAATTTTAATTTTTTTAATCGAAGTATATAATATCATAAATATATATTGTAAAAGAAAAATAAACGGTGTCATTTTTTTATAGTATACATATATCAAGTTATATTGTATTGCTATCAAGAGGAATCTACAAATTGAAGCCTAAATAATAACAAACATACTATTTAAATCTCAACTAAAAAATATCCTATTAAAGTCCATACTACTTTCTGGTCGAATATTTTACTTTTATAACTTTTTTTTTTAATTTTTTTTTAATTATAATTCGGTATGTACCTATTTTAAAGGAGGGTATGTACATATTTTACAAGGGGGAACATACCTATTTTTTGGGGTACGTACCTATGCAATACTTTTAATATTATAGAGTGATTTTCCTTGAGGGTATGTTCCTATGCCGGTTTTTTATTTTTGTAATGTGATTTTTTATATAATTGATTTATAAGTCCTAATATCATTTTTCGGTATAAACTAAAGTTTTTGTCCATTTCAAAGTCTAGGAAGAAGGTGTCAATGTCAAACCCAGTTATTAAGACCAAACCATTTCCATCAGGTGTTCCAAAGGAATTTTCAGCTAGGCCCACCCTAATCGGTCGCTCATATTTTCTACAAAACCCCAAAAAGACGCCTTCAAATATTCATACCAATTATTCTTTCGAAGCCACTAGCCTACTTTAGAAGCAACTAGCCAACTCCTAATTACCCCCTTCAAACATATTTACTATTTTTTGTGACTTATCCGGTATATTGTCCTTAGGAGATTGCCTTTAGACACAATCTCCCATTGCATTCTGATTAGGCTCATATCTTAGATTAGATCGATGACCATAATATTAAGCTATAATACTTAATATTTTCTTTTATGATTATTGCACGGTTTCTTATTTTTTTTACTTTAGTTTAGTATTAGTTATTAGGTCATTTAATTATCGTAAATATATCTTAGGTTCTTTCATAATTTGTCTTATTATTATGCACTAATTCTTATTTTTGTGTTGAAATTAATGTTTTTTCTCAGTTGACCTAGAACCTTTCTATGAATGATTATATAGGAATCTCTAGAATTATTTTAAAAGTAATAGGAATTGTCTATCAAATGTTAATACTAGTTTATTCTAGAAACTAAAAACCACCACCATAGTGCTCCTATATATAGGACTCATCATTTGTAGATTAAGGATCAATCAAAAGTGGAACCACTACAAGTCTTGTACTACTCAATCAATTAATAAAGTTTTTTATTTCATATACCAACGTCCATTTCCACTTTCAATTTCTTATAAGAAATTTAGTTTCTTTCTCTTTCCCAATATAAATTTATTTTTTAAATTATTTTTCTTTTCCCTTCTCTAACGAGACATTTGATCTAATTTCACACTTAGACATGATAAGAGCACTTATTGCATTAGCTTCTCAAAAGCAATGAAGGATCTATCAACTAGATGTAAAGTTAGCGTTCCTCACCTAGAAGAAGAGATATATGTCGAGCAACCTAAAGGGTTTGTAGAGAAAGGCCAAGAAGATCGAGATCTAAGACTACAAAAAGCACTATACGGACTCAAGAAAGCTCCTCGGGCGTGGTACAGTCGAATTGACAACTAATTCACCGATCGAGGATTCAAGAAAAGTCAAAATGAGCCTACTCTCTACACTAAAAGTCAAGGTAATGATAATAGACTCATTGTATCTCTTTATGTAGATGATCTCATCTATACATGAAACAATGAACAAATGCTCAAAGAGTTCAAAGAAATGATGAAATCCTTTGAGATGACGGATCTCGGGTTAATGCACTACTTTCTTGGAATTGTGGTGAGACAAGATACGGGAGGAATATTCCTCTCACAAAAGAAATATACAAATTCTTTACTAAAGAAGTTCAAGATGCATGGATGCAAGACTTTGCTACACCTCTTGTCACTTACGAAAAACTAACCAAAGAAGACAACTAAACTAAGATAGATCGAGCAATGTACAAAAGTCTCATTGCAAGTTTGTTATATCTTACAGCTATGTTACCATATCTCATGTACGCTACAAGTCTATTATCGAGATTCATGCATAGTCCAAGTCAAGTCCACTATCCAGCAAGAAAAATAATATTGAGATACTTACAAGGAACTAAGGACTACGGCATATGGTACAAGCCTAGGACTGCTCAAGATTAATTGGCTACACAGACATCGATTGGGTTGGATTAGTAGATGATATGAAGAGTACCTCAGGCTATACATTCTCACTCGGCTCAAGGATATTCTCATGGTCATCAATAAACTATATTGCGTGGCACAATCTCCAGCAAAACAGGAATATGTGGCAGCAACACTAACAACAAGTTAGGCAATATGGCTTAGATGAATACTTGAATACATAGGAGAACATCAAGAAAGACCAACAAAAATTTACTGCTACAACAAGTCGGCAATAGCAATGGCAAAGTATCCTGCCCATCCTAGCAAGACTAACCACATTGCTATCAAATATCATTTTCTCCTAGAGGCGACAAATGATAGACATATTGAGATTCAATAAGTAAGAACTGAAGAACAACTTGCAGATATTTTAACGGAAGCACTTTCACGCCCAAATTCGAGGCACTACGAGAAATGCTTGGAATTACAAAAATGAGCATTAAAGGGGAGTGTCGAAATTAATGATCTTTTTCTCAATTGATCTAGAATATTTCTATGAAGGAGTGTATATGAATCTCTAGAATCATCTTAAAAGTACTAGAAATTTTCTATTAAGTGTTAATACTAGTTTATTCTAGAAACTAAAAACCACCTCCATAGTGCTCCCATATATAGGACTCATCATTTGTAGATTGAGGATCAATCAAAACTAGAACCACTACAAGCCTTGTACTATTCAATCAATTAATAAAGTTTTTTATTTCATATACCAACTTCCATTTCCACTTTCCATTTCTTTTAAGCAATTTATTTTTTCTTTCTCTTTCCCAATATAAAATTATTTTATAAATTATTTTTCTTTTTTCTTCCCTGAGGGCATGTTTCTATGCTGGATTTTAATTTTTGTAGTGTGATTTTTTATATAATTGATTTTTAAGTCCTAATATCATTTTCCGTATAAACTTGAGTTTTTGTCCATTTCAAAGTCTAGGAAGAGAGTGTCAACGACAAGCCTAATTATAAGACCAAACAATTTCCACCAGGAGGGTTGTACCCTATTCAGTCGCGCATAGAAACAAAGCTCTTCGCCTTTACTCCAAATGTCCCTAATAGGTCGTACCCTACTAAATTTATACAAAACCCTAAAAGACGCCTCCAAATATTCATACCAAATACTCATAGACAAGATTAGCCCCCCCTTTCAAACGTCTCCGGTATATTGTCCTTATGCGATTGCCGACATAATCTTCTCTTACATTCTGATTTGGCTCCTATTTTAGATTAGATCGATGACTATTCTATTTCAATTAAGGTATGATACTCTATATTTTCTTTTAAGATTATTGAATTGCTTCTTATTTTTTTTACTTTATCATTAGTTATTAGGTCATTTAATTATCATAAATTTATCTTATGTTTTTTCATTATTTGCCTTATTGTTGTGCACTTATTCTTTTTTTTTTCTAAAATCCATTGATTAGTAGTTTTAATTCTGGTCTATAGGTTTATTTGCAATTTATGTTTTATATTTGTATTATGTTGCTTCAACCAAACTTTAATTATATATATATATATATATATATATATATATATATATATATATATATATATATATATATATATATATATATATATATATATCTTAAAAGTTCCGTTCTTTGTAATGTTTGGTGGTTAGTACATGTTTATTATATATAAGATCTTCCTTTTGGTTGAGTTTTTCTTTCTCTTTTAGTTATTTTTCTTTTTCTAAGTTATAATATACAATAAGGAATCTGTGTATAATGGTACTAGTTCTAGATCCATCATGTGTCTGCGTTAAACTAATATTTCTAAATGAACTCCATTACCTTCATTTTTTTGAAACAAAAATACACAATTAATATTTACAGGTGATACGTAGTTTTGGCGTGAAAAGTTAAAATTTCTTTACATAAATTATGTGATAAATGTCTGTCACGTAAACCAAACGGTGAATTAATTTATAAAACAATAGATTTGAAAGTTGAGTTGATATTCAATAAGTTAGATAATATTACACAGATATGCAAAATAATTGGGGATTTCGCTAATAATATTGTGTTAAGGACTGCTTTAGAAAAGTTGAGCATTTATATAGTTCTCTGAATAGTGTAGAGTAAAAGGGTAATATATTAAATACCCCCTGTGATATGACAAAAGATCAAAAACCTCCCCTATGGTTTTAAAAAATCTAAAATAGGACCCATAGTAAAAAATTTAAAATAATATAGAGACCTACCGTGCATTTTTTAGTAGCATAGGGACCTGGAATTTTTTCTTTTTGCATGATATAGGGACCTATCATGCAATTTTTGCATAGTATAAAGTCCTGGTTCTTTTTTCGCATAAAATAGGACCTAAGTTACAGTTTTCTGAATAGAATAGTAACAGACTTATGCATTTTTTGCATAATATAGAGACCAGGTACATTTTTTGCATAGTATAGAGACATATTAAATACTGATATTATAGGTTTTTTTTATCTTTGGTCAAACTCTAAGGGTATTTGGTATGTTACCCTTTTTTTTTTTTTTAAGTATAACCTAAAATATATGAAGAGAGTGTGTTAGCATTAATACAACAATTAAGAGGGTGCGGTGTAATTTTATTTAATTGTTCATTTTGCTTTTTTGCACAAACTAAAATAACCCAATACTATCTAGATATACAGTTGATTACATTTTTCAACTTCAACACAACATCTCTGAACTGCAGGCTAGTTCCAAGTATATTAAATGCTTCACTTTTACACTGAGCAACAACGTTTCTCCCATAAACGTTACGTTCCAGAATTGGAGTATTTGCTTCGATTATATCCACAAGATTTTTACAAATATTTCCTTATAATTTACATAAATTATCAAATAAAGCCTATATATTCTTACATACGATACTATCATACTAATGAATGCTAACCTTTGAAACTGACAATGCAGTTTGAATAACAAAGTGACCCATTGGATGAAATATCAGCGAGAAAGCGTTATCAGAAGCCGAAGCTGAAGAAGAATCGTTCTTAGTGATTGAACCGAAAGAAAATGAGGAACTTGTAAAACCAGTCCCTGAAAGTCCTGTAAAGGCGTTTTGACCACTGGAAAGCTGTTGAAATGAGTTAAACGATGAAGTCTCTTCTTTCTTCTCCTCTGATTCAATTTTCACGTCCTCAAAGTCTTTTTTTAGCTTCACCTTCACCATTAATGTCTTCTTCAGTTTCTTTCTTCTCCTCCGTTTCAGTTTTCACATCCTCTGAGTCTTTGCTAGCTTCACCTTCATCATTAATGGCTTCTTCAGCTTCTAGCTTCTTTCTCCTCCTCTGATTCAGTTTTCACATCCTCTGCGTCTTATTTAGCTTCACCTTCACCATCAATGGCTTCTTCAGCTTCTTTCTTCACTTCTTCATCAGACATAATCCCTTCTATAGTCTTCTCATCAACTGAATTGAAGCAGAGGACATACACAGGAGGTACTGTTATTAGGACAGATACCCAGGTAGAACCAGAGGAACCATGCTGTGTATGTCAGGTAATAACCATTTAATTTTCTTCTTTTTATTCTTACAATATTATAAACAGAGTCTGATATTCTTTTACTATGATGATTTGTAGGAGGAGTATAAAGACGGAGATGAGCTTGGAACATTGGAGTGCGGCCATGAATTTCACGCGGAATGTATAAAGCAGTAGCTGATGCAGAAGAATATATGCCCTGTTTGTAAAACTATAGGATTGAGTAAAGAGAATATATGCCCTGTTTGTAAAACTATAGGATTGAGTAAAGAGGAAAGCTAAAATATTGTGGATGAGAGACTATTATTATGCTAGTAATAGACTAGTCTATTTTTTTCTATTTAAAACTTGGCAGATTTTCGATAAATATGTTTACTTTTTGGATTATATTATTATTCGATTAGAGTTGCAGTATTGTCTTTTGATATATTGTGAATTTGACCATTTTTTTCTAGGGAAAAACATTAACAAAAAAATAAATTAGCCACTAGCCTGGGTATTAGTTGTACCTGGACTAGATATTTGTACCAGTCTTTTAGCCCAACCCAGACTAGTAAATTAACCCCAAAAATAAATAAAAATATATCTGGCGATGTTTTGAATTCCACTTTTGAGTATTCTAAATTTTAGTCCCAAGGAATAATTTTAGCATACTGTCCTGGATTTATAGATTTGCTGCAGTGTGTCCTGGAGTAAAGGAGAATTTAGTAGGCACAAGACATTTGGTGAGGGCATCAACTACCTCCAAATTTGGTGGAACATTAACCAAAGCAAGTAGTTTTGCATTGACCTGCCCTCTAACAAAGTGAAAATCCACGTCAATATGACAAGTTCTTCTGTGAAAAACAGGATTGTAGCAAGAGCAAGAGCTGAGTGATTGTCACAAGCAAGAACAGGAACATTAAGATTGATTTTCAAACTTTTCAGCAAAAATGTTAACAATTTTATCTCAGCAGATACAAAGGTTATATCTCTATATTCAGCTTCAGTTGACGAGACTGTTGATTGCTTTTTAGTGCCCCAAGAAATAAGATTGGATCCTAAGAAGATGCAATAGCCAATTGTAGAGCGTCGATCAACAATACAGCTGGTCCAATCGGAGTGTGAAAATGCTTTAAGTATGAGAGATGAATATCGAAAAATCAGTCTATAATTAATAGTACCCTTGATATAGCGTAGTAAGCGCTTAAGAGCATCATAATCGTGATCTGAAGGCTTGTGCATAGCCTGACATAGCTGAGGAAATTAATAAAGTATCAGCTCCAGTAATTAATATATCATCAACGTATACAAGAATAATTGTAAGAGTTGAATAACAGCCTCTTACAAACATTGAAGAATCTGCAAAGCTAACCACAAAGTTATGAGATAAAAAAAATGATGCAAGAAGTTGATACTTTGCTCTAGGCGCCTCTTTAAGGCCATAAAAAGATTTTCGTAATTTGCAGCCATATGTAGGCTTAGATTTATCGACAAAGCCAGTAGGTTGATGCGTATAGACATCCTTAGATAAATTTCCGTGCAAGAAAGCATTGGATACATCAAGTTGTCTGATGTTCCAGTTAAAAGTAGCAGCTAAAGTAAGAATGATGCGAACCGTTTGATGCTTTACATATGGACTAAAGGTTTCAAGATAATCCACCCATATTCTTGATGATAACCTCGGGCAACTAGCCTTGCTTTGTAACGTGAAATTGATCCATCGTCATTTCTTTTAACTCGATAAATCCATTTACAAGTAATAGGATTTCGATTGTTAGGTGAAGGAACTAAGTCCCAAGTATGCTGACTCACGAGGGCATTGTATTCTTCTTGCATAGCTAATTTCCAATGATAAAGCTTCGAAGCTTCTTTATAAGATGTAGGTTCAGATATAGAGGGAGTTATAGTGGTGGATTTACATTTATAAGAGGGTTTGAGTGATCCAGTTTGTTTTCTGGTAATCATGTGATGAGTTGGTACTGGTGGAGGTGGAGGTGGTGGTGGAGGTTGAGGTAAAGGACTTAGTGATAGGCAATGGACTTTCACGTAGAGATGAGGAAGGGTGTGAAGGAGAAGGATTTTCTGATTCTGAAGGTGTAAGTCCAAAGGGATGAGAAATAGAGGATAAGTCAATCTTAGTAGAAACTAAGTCACAAAATGTTGAGTGTTGAGAATCATCAGAAGATAGAGATGAAGGGGCTATGTGTTGGAACGGAAAAGAGGACTCATTGAATATAACATGTCTAGAAATGTAAACACAATTTGTGGAAAGGGAAAGACATTTGTAACCTTTTGAATTGGAACAATAACCAAGAAATAATCATCGTTCAGACTTTGGAGAAGGCTTCTGTGGTGCATAAGGTTTTAACCATGGGTAACAAAGACAACCAAAATTTTTGAGGTGATTGTAAGATGGAGAGACACCAAAAAGATTTTGAAAAGGACTTAGTTCAGATAGAACAGGAGTAGGAAGCAAATTTATAAAATACACAGCAGTGGAAAGCATCAAGCCAATATTTTAGAGGTAAAGAGGTATGATTTAAAAGCGCTTATATACTAGGTCCGCAATTAAATCCTCCTCGCGGGCTATAATCTAGCTACTATTACTATCCTATACTTGATTAGGGTATGAATAACTTTAAGGCATAAAGATATAATAAACGAGAATTTAAGACAAATTATATATATACTGAACATATCCCAAAAATTATGAATCATCAATTAATCAACTTAGGTTCATACACTATGCTATACTCAAGCACAAAATAGTTTAGCTCATATTAAAATACTGAAAATAAATAATTAAAACTAAGAAATTCATAATTATATCTAAAATAAAAAATAAATTACTCTAATAGAATTGGTAGAATGGGCTTGGGATGAATGTTTTTGTTTTTTTAAAATTAATTAATTATGTAGGTTTAATTCTTGATTTATAGGTCTACTAGGTAAAATCCGTGTCTGAAAACACTCAAGAAACAAATTGTTTCGTCGACGGGAATCGAACCCACGTTCCCTAGGTGAAAGTCACGGTTAAGGTTAAGGTTAAGGTTAATGTTAAAGACTAATATCAAGGTTAAAGGTTATAACTAAGGTAAAGGTTAATGTTTAAATTAAGTTAAATGTTAATAAGAAATAAGGTTTAAGTTCGGATATTAGCGCGAGGAATCTTCATTTGGTTAAGGTTTAAGGTTAAATGTTAAGGTTAAGGTGAAGGTTTAAGGTTTAAGATTTTTAAGGTTAGGGTTTAAATTTCAAGTTTAAGGTTAACTTGTAGATTTAAAGATAGGTTAAAAAGATAAGATGAAGGTGAAAGTGAAAGAGTAAGTGAATGTGAAAGAGTAAGTGAAAGTGAAAGTTAAGGTTTAGGTTAAGGTTAAGGTTAACGTAAATTAAGGTTTAAGGTTGTTGGTGATGGCCACGTGTCATAAATCGACGGCGGTGTGTTTCAAATATAATTAATTTTATCTTGAGTAGAGATGACTTGAGTTTTCATTCTCAGAGTCAATAGGAAAAGAATATTTATGGCTCTATAAAGGTTAACGGTGACGATCACGTGCAATGAGACCCGATAAAAGACTTCTATTCTCAAAATCGACAAGAAAAGACGGTTTATGACACTATAAGGTTTATTTTACCGCGTTCTGTGAGATCGATATATCTATGCGGTAAGGTTGACAATGACGTGGGGAGTAAAGAGAAAGGTGTGGATGGTTGGAGGACGGGAAGTCAAAGAAAAAGTAATGAATATGATTAGGTTAGATGATAGGTGGTGTTATTATATTTGTTTTTATAGCCAATTCTTTTTTTAGCCAAAATTATAAAAATCAATTTTGTAGGTTTGTTTTAATTAGTAAAAGAAATTCATATTAGTAATGCAAATAAGTAAAATAAAATATTTAGAAAAATTATTTATTAATCTTTTTTATTTGTCCACAACTTTTTATTTTTCAACTTTAATATATTTACATATTATTTTTGTTTTTTTTACTCTCAAGAAAATCCGATTTCTTAATTTGAGCCATAAATCAAAAAAATTTCTTCAGAAGAAAGACGTGCAACTTATGTTACAAAAAGAATTTCAATAAAAATGAATTTTTTTGATATAAAAAATATTTACATCAAAGAAAAATCAGATATACCTAATAAATTAAACAATTAGTGCAACTATTAAGAGTATTATAAAATAATTATAATCAACAACTTTTTTTTTTCGTAAATAGTTTAAAACATAATCATACATAAAGAATTTTACTTCTCATAAATAATTTTCTTTCTCTGATAGCTTATAATAGTAACTCGATACCAATTTGCGATCCAAAAATTAAAAAAATATCATAATTTTCTTTTTGTGAGAATTTTCTAACCAATTTGATAGTATTTCAAAATATTAACTATTGTGTCTCCACCACCACTATCATGTCGGAATACCTAGAATTAGAAATGAAATACGATGTCATACGATGATGCGAAAACTATTATATATAATTTTTATCATAAACTTTAGGATTTTAAAGAAAAAATTTAATGTATCATGTTCTGTTTTGGCTATCGACCAAGACCTTAAGTTACACATAATTTGCGAGAAAACCAGAACTTAGAATAAATAGAAATAAGCCAAAAAAATATACCTGACTTAGGGTGATGACAGTAAATTTGAACCAGTCCCTTGAGTCCCAAACACAAAACAAATTGTTAAACACATCTAAAGCAAGCTTCCAAATAAGTCATTTTTAAGAATATATAAATGGATACATGGAGGAGAAGAATAAAATACAATAGCTATGAGAAACTACTTTATATGTTCATCTAATAACAAAAAAAGGTTCCACTTTCTAATAACAAGTGTTGGTCCACTCTCTTGTGCAGAGAAGCCACGAATGTGGAGGAGGTTTTCTTATGTAGAGGTACACTAATGGCTGTGAAGAGATTTGGTTTTTTTTTTCTATATTAAAGAGAAAGAGGGTTTGGTGTGTTCCGTAACCTTTTTGAGTTTTTGTTTTGAATTTTTTTTCATTGTAATAAGAAAGAAGGATGATGGGCTTTGGGTACTTTTTTATTTTTAGTTCGGATCTAATAGACTAGTTAGTGGTGGGTTAGGTGTGAATTTTTTTGTTGTTAAGTAGAAAGTCATGGGCCTTAATTCTTATTGCCTCTACTATCAAACCCTAAAAAGACGCCTCCAAATATTCATACCAATTACTCTTTCGAATCTACTAGGCGACTTCCGAAGCAACTAGCCTACTCCTCATAGGTCAAATTATCCCTTTCAAACCCCCTTCAAACGTCTTTATCTCATTTTCTGTGATTTTTCTGTATATTGACCTTTGGCGATTGTCTTCTAAACACAATTTTCTCTTGCATACGTATTCTAGATCGATGACCATAACATTTCAATTAAGGTATAATATTCAGTATTTTCTTTTAAAATTATTGCAGTGTTTCTGATTTTCTTTATTTTATCATTAGTTCTTAGGTTATTTAATTTCCTTAAAAGTATCTTATGTTATTTCATGATTTGTCTTATTGTTGTGCACTGATTCTTATTTTTGTTTTCTAAAATCAATTGATTAGTAATTTTAATTCTGTTCTATAAGTTTATTTTCAATTCCTGTTTTATATTTGTATTATGTTGCTTTAACCAAACTTTAATTATATATATAGATATTTCTTAAAACGGTCTTTCTTTGTAGTGTTTGGTGATTAATATATGTTTATTATATATAAGATCCTCCTTTGGTCATGTTTTTTTTTTCTCTTTTAATTTTTTTAAGTTATAATATACAATAAGGAATCTGTGTATAATGGTAGTAGTTCAAGATCCATCATGTGTCCCTATTAAACTAATATTTTTAAATCATCTCCATTATCTTCTTTTTTTTGAAACAAAAATACACAATTAATATATACGGGTGATACATGCTAATCCCCTTCCCCTCGTAGTTTTGGCACGAAAAGTTAATATTTCTTTACATAAAGTAGGTGATAAATGTCAGTCATGTAAACCAAAGGGTGACTTAATTTATAAAGCAATCAATTTAAAAGTTGAGTTGATATTTAATAAGTTAGATAATATTAAACAGATATGTGAAATAATGTAGGATTTCGCTAATAATGTTGCGTTAAGGTCTGTTTTGGAAAAGTTGAGCATTGATATAGTTTTGTGAATAGTGTATAGTAAAAGGGTAATATATTAAATACCCTATGTGGTATGACAAAAGATCAAAAACCTCCTCTATGGTTTTAAAAAGTCTAACACAGGACCCGTAGTACAATTTTTAAATAATATAGGAACCTACCATGCATTTTTGAATAGCATAGGGACCTGGTATTTTTTTTGCATAATATAGGACCTATCATGCAATTTTTACATATTATAAAGACCTGGTACAGTTTTTGCATCATATAAGGACCTATTGTGCATTTTTTGCATAGTTTAGGAACCTTGTAGTTGTACGGTTTTTGCATAATAGATGGACCTATAATGCAATTTTTTTTATAGTATAGGGACCTATAGTTCATTTTTCGCATAAAATAGGACTAAGATACAATTTTCGGCATAGTATAGTGACTTGGTACATTGTTGCATAATGGGGACTTATCATGCATTTTTTGCATAGTATGGAGACCTGGAACATTTTTCTGCATAACATAGAGACCTATTATGCAGTTTCTACATAGTACAGCGACCTACGGTGAAATACTGATATTATAGTTTTTTGTACCTTTTATCAAACTCTAGGGGTATTTGGTATTTCACCCTTCTTTTTATGTCTAATGAAAGTATATGTAGAGGGTGTTTTAGCATTAATACAGTAAGACGGTGCAGTGTGATTGTATTTAATTGTCCACTTTGCTTTTTTGCACAAACTAAAATAACCCAATACTATCTATGAATTGCAGGAAATTTTGAGATAAATTCCTAAAAACTCATCAATTAGCTTAAAATACTAAGTTGAGGAGCATTTATCTCAATATTTCCGTACTTCTCCAGCTACTCATCCTTAGTGCAAGATTTCAATGTAAGTTCTCTCAAAGTAGATGATGATTGCTAAAGGTGAGCACATTATCTTCCGGATATCTTGAAATATTCAAAGTTTCCAGCGACGAACAACCAGATATGAGATTGCGAAGAGATTCATCAGATCAGTACATCACAAATTCGAGACTGAGAGTTTTCACATTTGGAAGAGAAACCATGTATTTCTTAATGAATCATTATATGTTGATATTATATAAATTTGATTCTAATTTTAGAGCTGAATTAGATTTTAGCTTGATTGATGTATGATTTTATACTGCATTGAGGGTTTGTGCTAGCGGCGGCGCGATCTCAATATACAGCTGTTTACCATATCTAACTCGTCATTAAAGACCGGTGAATAGTTTGTTTGCTACTTAATTTTTTTATTATTATCTTTCAAAATGTTTGATGAATTTATGTTCCTGACAGCTAAAAAAAATTAAGTCTGGTTAATTGAAGTTCGCAGTTTCTGCATATAGTATTTGTTGTTGATTTGTTTTATAATTTGATAATAGAATTGAGATATTTTGATTACCTGTTATATATAGGTTGACAATCTTTGCTTATTCTCCTTGCAGATCGTTCATCCTCAAAGACTATGGATAGTTTTGAAACTTTTCTGAAGATGTCAATGAAAACATTTGAATACATTTGCTCACTCGTGGAGGAGCACATGACTGGAAAGTATACGTTTTCAGGTGGTAATCTTATGTGTGTAAAGGATCAAGTAGCTTTAGCTGTGAGGAGGCTTAGCTCCGGAAATTCTTTAGTGTCGATCGGTAACTCCTTTGGTGCACACCACTCAACGGTTTCTCAAATCACTTGGCGATTTGTTGAAGCTATTGAGGAAACAGCTCTTCACCATCTAACTTGGCCTTCAACAGAAACTGAAATGGAGAGAATCAAATCAGATTTCCAAAATCTTAACGGCTTACCTAACTGTTGCGGTGCAATTGACATCACACACATCGCAATGCAGGTTTCCTCGTCTGAACGAGGAGGTGACATGTGGCGTGATGGCAAGAACAATCATACGATGATCTTGCAGGCCATAGTTGATCCGGAGTTGAGGTTCCGTGATGTGGTGTCTGGATTTCCTGGACAGATGAACGAGAACTCGGTTCTCCAGAGCTCGTATTTTTTTGAACTTTGTGAAAAAGGGGAGAGATTAAACGGGAAGCTACAGGAATACATTGTGGGTGATTCTGCTTTCCCTTTACTACCTTGGCTTATCACAATCTTAGATTAATTTTATTGAAAGCACGTAGAACAAATAACACAAAAAATTGGGATGAGCCGACAAACCCCCACCCCAAACTCAAAAATGAGTCGTGTCCCCACGACTCGAAAAGACTCAATAAAGCAACAGCCTTCCATCTCTTATAAAATCCCTCAAAAGTTGTGGGGAACTATATGGGGGCTTAATATACCCCAAAGTTAAGAATTTTATATAAAATTGTGTAAAATGGTCATTGTTGTTGAAGTTAATAAATTTAATAGACACTGCAACCTAAATAATCTATGCAAGTAATGTAATACTTTCTCTGAAACCACTGAAATATGTTGTTTAAATGTAATTGGATCAGGGTTGCATAGTACGTAACTTCTATGAGATTAAACTACTTAATAAGATCATCAATACAATAGAAAATGGTTGCTTAAAAAAGTCATAATGTAATAAAGAAAAGGATAGTCAAATTCCATACGAGAAAAGGCATACATGATGTGTTGGTACATACGGAAGGCCATAAATGAAAAGTTTTATAAAGACTCTAACCTTGATCTTATAAAAAGGAGCAATAAGAGTCATCTCAGAAAACTACCTTTACTACCTGTACATCACAATGTGACAGGTTAGAATAACAATTTAGTAATAGACCTTGTAATCCTAATTTAATTGACTTACATTCATATTTAGTTATTTGTTTTGTTTATTTGTTTTATTTATTTATTTGCATTAGATAGTTATTTATCTTTTTATATTTTTATCTAAAACATCTAAATTCATCTACTCTTGTTAATAAGTAGATCTAACGGATACAATCCCTGCGAACGAACTTGACTTATCATTAAAACTTGCAAACGATCTGTGATACTTGCAGTGAGTTTCGTGGTTCTCAAGGGTGTGTGACTCTTTATTTATCTATTATTTTATCACACCTTTGCCCCCACCAAGTTTTTGGCGCCGCTGCCGGGGATTTATCTTTAAGTTAAATCTATTTTGTGTTTATTTAGTGTAGAAGTTTTTATTTGTTTTCAGTTTTACGCGTTTCCTTTTTAGTCTCTTCTCAGGTTTATTAGGTATGGAGAATTATTACGCACAAAATATGCATGGGCCCGAAGTCAAAATTTTTATCAAGAAGGTTCGAGCTATCAATTACAAGCTCCACCACAACCCATGCATAATCCACAAAAAGAAGCTATAACCGAGGTCGGAGGAATGATGGATATTTTATTGATTCTGGTTCAATATTGTATGCAGCGCAACAATGAAACATCCATGAAGCAAGCTGCAAAAGTGGAAGCCTTGGAGACACAAGTCACTCAAGTGACCAATTCTTCTCTAAAACTCCAACAAGAGCTTCCACCGTTAATCTGAAGTGTCATAGAAGAACAGGTTCAACAAGCACTTCCGTCCCACCAAGTTTTTGAAAGTATAAATTATCTGGAGAATATGGAAGAGCAAAATGCGGCAAAGATAGATGCTAATACAACCTTAATACGTTCTATGCACCAAAAATATCAAGAAATGGAGCAAAGATTAACGGAACTCACTACGATCAATCAACAGTTACAACAAGAATTACATAAGAAATTGGGTTATAACAATGTTGGGTTCGAAATTTCAACCGTAGAAGAACCAACCAAGCTTAGCTTAGAAGAAGTAATTGTTAAAGATCAAATTGCGAAGGAGGTTGATCCAGAACTCAAGCATGTGGATAAAGAAGAGACAACCGCACAAAAGGTGCAAACAGAAGAAAGTAAGGTGGAACCACCACCTACGCATCCGTTACTATCACCACCTCATCTACAAAGAATTACATATCCTAGTGGTGATAATAAATCTGAAATGTCAAGCCCAGAAAAAATCATTGTTCCTATACTCGAAGTCCCATACATGCAAACTGGCCTAGTTAAAAAATTGATGATGAGGCCACTGAAATCGATAGCGATGTTTGGTTCGATGTTGTTGAAGAGTTCAGCCTTCAAGAAGAGGAGGAAGTGGAATCACCACAAGTTCCACTTAATGAACTAGATATTCCGAAAAGGGAAGAACAAAGCACGCTATGCATAGAGGACGTAATCGCATATAAAGAGCCTACATCACCGATAGTCTGCAAAGAAGATCTGTCCAAGAAGAGTGAAAGTGTAGAAGTTGAGATCGAGAATAGGGACCGTACTAAAGAAAGCTTGACAACCATTCCAAAGAAGCTACCACAAAAGATGCAAGATCTTGGAGCTTTATATCTCCACATTAATATAGGTGGTAATTTCAAAGCTAAAGCGATGTGTGACTTGGGTTCAGGAAGGAATATCATGCCCAAGAGTTTGTTCGAGAAGTTAGGCATGAGGGATGCCAAAAGAAAAGATATTTATTTGCTGCTCCTAGATAATTCAACGATAAAGCCATGGGGAGTCATTGAAGACGTGCTTGTCCAAGTAGGTACTTTAAATATACCTACAAATTTTGTTATCCTTGATAGCATTGCAGGTCGACATGTTCCATTGATACTTGGACGCCCATTCTTGGCGACAAGTCACAACATAATTGATATTCATAGGGGAACCGTGACTTTCCAAGTGGGAAAAGAATTTAAAATTTCCACTTGGTGGATGAAAAGCATGAGGAATCACGTATAGAAAAAGCCCCAACACTCCGAGTTGTGACAAAAGAAATTAGAAAGAAAGTCCACAATAAACCCGTGAAGAAGAGAATCAGAAGTTAGTTTGGGGTTGGTGACATGGTTGCATGGAAAGCCCCTAAACAAGAGAATAGACCATGGGGATTCAAGAATCCGTGGATGGGTCCGTTTGTAGTTACAAGAGTTATTTCGTCAAAACGGATTGAAATACAAGCTAAGAAGGGTCACAAACTTCGGATAGTAGATGAGCATAACCTAACCCGTTGTTGGGGAGGTTATATACGCAAGCCTTGATCGAGGTAACTCGTCTAACTTTGAAAGACGTTAAACAAAAGTGCCCATTGGGAGACATCCCATAGTAATTTTTTTTATGTTTTTATGTGTTTAGTTTTAGTTTAGTTTAGTTATTTTTACTTGATATTACGTATTTGAGAAAGGTATTAGTGTCTTTGGATGTTAGGTACTAAGAAAATCGAGTTCGGGAGGAGAAATAAAATTTTCGGAAAAATCTGTCCATATGGGCGGTATACCGGACCTCAACCCCGGTATACCGGAGAGGACAAAACCCGTACCACGGGTAGCTGCCACGTGGTCTATGCCGAGACGGAAAAAAAAATCAAGCTGATGAGTCCAGTATACCGGCTGATATCCCGGTATACCGCTGGAGCAAAAACCCGTGCCACGGGTTACTAGCGCGTGTATTTTGACGAGACGAAAGTTTTTGAGCATCAGATGTTCCGGTATACCGGGCCCCACGGCCGGTATACCGCCCACACTCGCTGTGTCAAAAAAAAAAAAAATTTTTTTTGACACAATCTGAGAAAACTTCGGCAAGTCATATCTTTTCGCTCGGATGTCGGAATCAGGTGATCTTTGAGCCTAAACTGCATAACTTTTCGAGATCTAGCTATTGGGGAGATTTTCGTTTCCGACCGGTATACCGGCCAGAAGTCCGGTATGCCGGCCAGAAAACCCGTGCCACGGGGCGTCACCACGCGTTGTATGCCGAGAGGAAAACTTTCGAAGGCCAGAACTCCGGTATACCGGGCCCCACGGCCGGTATACCGCCCGAAACTGCTGGAGAGAGAAAAAAAACGCGTTTTTTAGGTTATAAGGGTGAGGAGGTTGCTCTATTACGAAATCTTTTAATCCTTAAGCTTCTCCTTCTTCCCCAAACCTCTCCCAACTCCATTAAAGCTTCAACAAACCTTCAACCAACATCAAAACACCACCAAATCACCATGAATTCTCATCCAAATCCTTCCCCACATCATTACAAAGAAGATTCAAGCACCCAAATCATATCAAAACACCTAAAAACCAAGAATCAAAACCATGAATTTCAAGATCTTCTTCTCAAATTCATTAAACCCACATCACTAAACCTTAATTCAATCATACCCACATGGAGAATTGTCATCCTAACACCTTTCCTAACCAAAATAAAGCTTGTTCCACCTATGGTCATGAGTTACAAATTTCAAGAGTGTTTAAAGCTTTGAGTTGGGGGTCAAAAGAGATGATGAAGAGAATAGAGAAATTATCAAGTGTTATGGGATATGAAGAATCAAAGCAAGGTATTGGGTAAGTTCTAGATGAAATCAATTGAGATGGATAATAGTTTGGGAATATATTACAAGATAATTGGAGTCAAGCAATTAGAGAGGAACCGGTTTTTGGTGGATTCAAATCCTAAAAAGCAAGCAATTGTAATTAGGGAACAGAAGATGCCAATACCTCTTCTAATCAAAGATTTCTATATCAAAGATGAATAAAAGCTTCTGGGACGCCAGTAGCCGTGTTCAAAACATATTCCTGGATGAACAACTGTCACATGAGAGATTATTCAAAGAGAAAAGTTGGAAGAAGATAAACAAGAGATTTCTAGAGTGTGATTGATTGGGATGGAGCATAAGAAGATGTAAGGGAAAGCGAAATGGTGATAATAGAAATTTACATACATGGAAGCACTGCACCCTATTTCGGGTACTGATCAGGCGAGGTAAATAGCCTCGAAGAGTATGTTTTCTTTCTTCCTTACCTTTTCTTTATGTGCAATATCTGTAAAATTTTAATTTTCTTTTATTTTATTTTCGAGTCTTTTCGAGTCGTGGGGACACGGCTCATTTTTGAGTTGGGGGTGTGGGGATTTGTTGTCTCCCATCTCCATTTTTCTGTTTTTAGGTAAAATTAAAATTTTTATGAGTAGGTTTAGATGTATGTAGAGTGTGTTTAATAGCTTAAAAGCATAAGATCAGTGGATTAATGATAGAAAGTAATATGTTTATGAGCTATGTTACTTTGTATGCTTTGAGTATTGGCAGGAAAACACACATTGATAGTAAAGAAAAGATTAGGAAGCAATGCGATAGAAAGTATGTTCGATCTCAGGGAACCTTGATAAGTGTGTAGGCCGTGAGATCCAAGCTAGTTGACAAAACCATTTGATGAAAGTGCTAAAGGTAAGAAAATAACGAAATTACATAGTGTAGAAAGTGATTAAGGCGGTTCTTCCATATTTGAAGCCTTTGAAGCCTTTTTATACCTTCTCACCATGTTATTTATGATTTTATGATATATCCTTGTCAGCCCCTTCTAGCCTTTCTAAAGCTTTTTAATTAAACACATTATAAGCCATATCCCTTTAGATTATAGGACTTTTCCATATGACCCGCACTCGAATCGCGATGCATAGACAGTTGTTTTAGAGCTTGAGTTTGGGGTGGTGGGTCCACCATTATGGGAATTGTTATTGGGATGTGATTTTTGAGCTTATTAATTGTGCTTTGTTCTTTATATTGATGATGATTCACAGATTTTTATTGTAACCCTTTGCCGGGGTAATAGTGAATGAAAAAGAAGCTACGAGCTAAAATTGCCAACAAGGGCATAAAAAGAAAAGAAAAATATATATATATATATATATATATATATATATATGAGGAAAATAGCATGATATCTCAACATTAAAAGAGAGTCATAGCTATACAAAAGAAAAAATTGATTTGAAAAGAAAATATATATATTCGGACCGGCAAAGTGGAATTTTTATATGAACATCTTATGCTTTAATTGGGTTATTGGGGATGCTACTTTGTGGATCAAAGAAATCATTGGGTTGAGTGAGCAACGTTTCATGAGAGTAACTCAAACTCTAGGGCGATTCGTTGATGGCTAGTGAGGAGAGAGCCAAAAGCTCACTCCAAATTATCCAAATATACTTATCATACCGTCCCTAAGCCTACATTACAACCTTAAAGACCTTTTGATTCTTTGCTATGTAATCGAGAAGTGATTAAGCCAATAGAGAGTAGTTGAGTGGATCTTTGGATACTAGTAAGGTTCGATGAACAATCTATAGCTTCCTTGGTGAACTGAGTAAAGTTCCAATCCTTCTTACATTGCGAAACTAATCTGCTCTTGAATTCAAACCGTGTTGACTGTGGATATGAGAAGTGTACAGGTATGTAGTTTTTAAATATTATTACATGAAATTTTCTGAGTAGTTGTTTCGAGTCTATTCTCCATATTCTTCTATCTTCTGTCTTCTGTGCTTAATTGACCTAGGTGTGTATTTAGAGACTTCCCTTTTTTTTATCTTTACTGTATCGGGACGATACAACTTTGAGTTGGGGGTCTTGATGTCTCCTCATTTGTGATAGATTTATATTAGGATAAGACATCATTTTTAGTGATTTAGGAAGTCTTTGAGTCGATTTTCTTGAGAAATATTGCACTTTCCTATTTTGAGTCTTGATTTAGTAAAATAATATTTTTAGAGCATATTGGGTTTAATTATTTATTTAGTGTGAAGCTTTAAAGATAATTATGGAGATTAATTAGATTCCAAGTCAAAGACTACAAGATATGGAAAGAGATAGACATGGTAATTGGAGATAAGGAAATAAAAGCTAAAAACATGGAAAAGGAAAAGCTGCCTTAATCCTGAATTTCTGCACCTACGACCACAAATAAGCTTATATCTCAAGAACGGTGTGGAATTTGGAGAAACGGTCAAGAGCAAAGTCGATGATCTTTCCGAGACGATGAATTTGGTGTACTCATACGCGTCAAACGGATGAGTATTGAAGCTGCTAGGACCAAAAGAAACACGGGTCTGATTTCATGTTTTTAGGGTTACGAATTTGAGTTGGGCTTGGAGTCCACCACTTACTTCTCCTTCAAGAAAACGAATTAGGACTTCCAAGACACCTATAAATACACCCTTAAACCATTGTAAACATGTCCTTACTCAGTTGCAAAGTATAGGCTTAGTCTTTACTTATATTTTCTTAGTTTTAAACAATAGCTTAGTCCTTTACATTAATATTCATCCTTAGAATCAAGCTATTCATCCAAGAAGCAAGTTGACCTGTAGAAGAAGACAAGAAGAAGAAGATTGGAGACTGACAACTCCTCTTCTACATCTCACCTTCTCTATATTTAGAGTAATTAGCTATAGATCTATTCTCAACCATATTTCTAAGCTTTTATTCTGTAAGTTTACTTTTAATTGTTGGATTATTATTTTGTCTTTAAATACTATTTGTTATTTTAATTGATTAAGCTTGGCGTATATTGTTATTATGTGTTTTGACTTATTTCCCTAGATCTGATCAATCTTAGGATTAATCTTAGTTATTGACAACACCACATAATCGTCTAGTTTAACTAGATAGCCATTAAGGTTTGATTTAATCACCAATCATTACTTAGGAATCCCTAGTAGTGGAGAGGTTGCTCCTAAGTCTAGAAAAGGCTAGGTAGAATTTAGAATCCTGGTTAATATATAATGCTTATGTGACATGTTAGAATAACAATTTAGTAATAGACCTAGTAATCCTAATTTAATTGACTTATATTCATATTTAGTTATTTGTTTTGTTTATTTGTTTTATTTATTTATTTGCATTAGATAGTTATTTATCTTTTTATATTTTTATCTAAAACATCTAAATTCATCTACGCTTGTTAAATATAAGTAGATCTAACGGATACAATCCATGCGAACGAACTTGACTTATCATTAAAACTTGCAAACGATCTGTGATACTTGCAGTGAGTTTCGTGGTTCTCAAGGGTCTGTGACTCTTTATTTATCTATTATTTTATCACACCTTTGCCCCCACCAATGAATCATCAATTAATCAACTTAGGTTCATACAATATGCTATACTCAAGCACAAAATAGTTTAGCTCATATTAAAATACTGAAAATAAATAATTAAAACTAAGAAATTCATAATTATATCTAAAATAAAAAATAAATTACTCTAATAGAATTGGTAGAATGGGCTTGGGATGAATGTTTTTGTTTTTTTAAAATTAATTAATTATGTAGGTTTAATTCTTGATTTATAGGTCTACTAGGTAAAATCCGTGTCTGAACACACTCAAGAAACAAATTGTTTCGTCGACGGGAATCGAACCCACGTTCCCTAGGTGAAATTCAGGGTTAAGGTTAAGGTTAATGTTAAAGATTAATATCAAGGTTAAAGGTTATAATTAAGGTAAAGGTTAATGTTTAAATTAAGTTAAATGTTAATAAGAAATAAGGTTTAAGTTCGAATATTAGCGCGAGGAATCTTCATTTGGTTAAGGTTTACGGTTAAATGTTAAGGTTAAGGTGAAGGTTTAAGGTTTAAGATTTTTAAGGTTAGGGTTTAAATTTCAAGGTTAAGGTTAACTTGTAGATTTAAAGTTAGGTTAAAAAGATAAGGTGAAAGTGAAAGAGTAAGTGAATGTGAAAGAGTAAGTGAAAGTGAAAGTGAAAGTGAAAGTTAAGGTTTAGGTTAAGGTTAAGGTTAACGTAAATTAAGGTTTAAGGTTGTTGGTGATGGCCGCGTGTCATAAATCGACGGCGGTGTGTTTCAAATATAATTAATTTTATCTTGAGTAGAGATGACTTGAGTTTTCATTCTCAGAGTCAATAGGAAAAGAATATTTATGGCTCTATAAAGGTTAACGGTGACGATCACGTGCAATGAGACCCGATAAAAGACTTCTATTCTCAAAATCGACAAGAAAAGACGGTTTATGACACTATAAGGTTTTTTTTTACCGCGTTCTGTGAGATCGATAGATCTATGCGGTAAGGTTGACAATGACGTGGGGAGTAAAGAGAAAGGTTTGGATGGTTGGAGGACGGGAAGTCAAAGAAAAAGGAATGAATATGATTAGGTTAGATGATAGGTGGTGTTATTATATTTGTTTTTATAGCCAATTCTTTTTTTAGCCAAAATTATAAAAATCAATTCTGTAGGTTTGTTTTAATTAGTAAAAGAAATTCATATTAGTAATGCAAATAAGTAAAATAAAATATTTATAAAAATTATTTATTAATGTTTTTTATTTGTCCACAATTTTTTATTTTTCAACTTTAATATATTTACATATTATTTTTGTTTTTTTTACTCTCAAGAAAATTTGATTTCTTAATTTGAGCCATAAATCAAAAAAATTTCTTTAGAAGAAAGACGTGCAACTTATGTTACAAAAAGAATTTCAATAAAAAAGAATTTTTTTTGACATAAAAAATATTTACATCAAAGAAAAATCAGATATACCTAATAAATTAAAAAATTAGTACAACTATTAAGAGTATTATAAAATAATTATAATTAACAACTTTTTTTATTCGTAAATAGTTTAAAACATAATCATACATAAAGAATTTTACTTCTCATAAATAATTTTCTTTCTCGGATAGCTTAATCCAAAAATTAAAAAGCTATCATAATTTTCTTTTTGTGAGAATTTTCTAACCAATTTGATAGTATTTCAAAATATTAACTATAGTGTCTCCACCACCACTATCATGTCGGGATACCTAGAATTAGAAATGAAATACGATGTCATACGATGATACAAAAACTATTATATATAATTTTTATCATAAACTTTAGGGTTTTAAAGAAAAAATTTAATGTATCATGTTCTGTTTTGGCTATCGACCAAGACCTTAAGTTGCACATAATTTGCGAGAAAACCAGAACTTAGAATAAATAGAAATGAGCCAAAAAAAATATACCTGACTTAGGGTGATGACAATAAATTTGAACCAGTCCCTTGAGTCCCAAACACAAAACAAATTGTTAAACACATCTAAAGCAAGCTTCCAAATAAGTCATTTTTAAGAATATATAAATGGATACATGGAGGAGAAGAATAAAATACAATAGCTATCAGAAACTACTTTATATGTTCATCTAATAACAAAAAAAGGTTCCACTTTCTAATAACAAGTGTTGGTCCACTCTCTTGTGCACAGAAGCCACGAATGTGGAGGAGGTTTTCTTATGTAGAGGTACACTAATGGCTGTGAAGAGATTTGGTTTTTTGTTTCCATATTAAAGAGAGAGAGGGTTTGGTGTGTTCCGTAACCCTTTTGAGTTTTTGTTTTGAATTTTTTTTTCATTGTAATAAGAAAGAAGGATGATGGGCTTTGGGTACTTTTTTATTTTTAGTTCGGATCTAATAGACTGGTTAGTTGTGGGTTAGGTGTGAATTTTTTTGTTGTTAAGTAGAAAGTCATGGGCCTTAATTCTTATTGCCCCTACTATCAAACCCTAAAAAGACGTCTCCAAATATTCATACCAATTACTCTTTCGAATCTACTAGGCGACTTCCGAAGCAACTAGCCTACTCCTTATAGGTCAAATTATCCCTTTCAAACCCCCCTTCAAACGTCTTTATCTCATATTCTGTGATTTTTTCTGTATATTGTCCTTTGGCGATTGTCTTCTAAACACAATTCTCTCTTGCATACATATTCTAGATCGATGACCATAACATTATAATTAAGGTATAATATTCAGTATTTTCTTTTAAAATTATTGCAGTGTTTCTGATTTTCTTTATTTTATCATTAGTTCTTAGGTTATTTAATTTCCTTAAAAGTATCTTATGTTATTTCATGATTTGTCTTATTGTTGTGCACTGATTCTTATTTTTGTTTTCTAAAATCAATTGATTAGTAATTTTAATTCTGTTCTATAAGTTTATTTTCAATTCTTGTTTTATATTTTTATTATGTTGCTTTAAACAAACTTTAATTATATATATAGATATTTCTTAAAACGGTATTTCTTTGTAGTGTTTGGTGATTAATATATGTTTATTATATATAAGATCCTCCTTTGGTCATGTTTTTTTTTTCTCTTTTAATTTTTTTAAGTTATAATATACAATAAGGAATCTGTGTATAATGGTAGTAGTTCAAGATCCATCATGTGTCCCTATTAAACTAATATTTTTAAATCATCTCCATTATCTTCTTTTTTTGAAACAAAAATACACAATTAATATATACGGGTGATACACGCTAATCCCCTTCCCCTCGTAGTTTTGGCACGAAAATTTAATATTTCTTTACATAAAGTAGGTGATAAATGTCAGTCATGTAAACCAAAGGGTGAATTAATTTATAAAGCAATCAATTTAAAAGTTGAGTTGATATTTAATAAGTTAGATAATATTAAACAGATATGTGAAATAATGTAGGATTTCGCTAATAATGTTGCGTTAAGGTCTGTTTTGGAAAAGTTGAGTATTGATATAGTTTTGTGAATAGTGTATAGTAAAAGGGTAATATATTAAATACCCTATGTGGTATGACAAAAGATCAAAAACCTCCTCTATGGTTTTAAAAAGTCTAACACAGGACCCATAGTACAATTTTTAAATAATATAGGAACCTACCATGCATTTTTGAATAGCATAGGGACCTGGTATTTTTTTTGCATAATATAGGACCTATCATGCAATTTTTACATATTATAAAGACCTGGTACAGTTTTTGCATCATATAAGGACCTATTGTGCATTTTTTGCATAGTTTAGGAACCTTGTAGTTGTATGGTTTTTGCATAATAGATGGACCTATAATGCAATTTTTTTTATAGTATAGGGACCTATAGTTCATTTTTCGCATAAAATAGGACTAAGATACAATTTTCGGCATAGTATAGTGACTTGGTACATTGTTGCATAATGGGGACTTATCATGCATTTTTTGCATAGTATGGAGACCTGGAACATTTTTCTGCATAACATAGAGACCTATTATGCAGTTTCTACATAGTACAGCGACCTACGGTGAAATACTGATATTATATTTTTTTGTACCTTTTATCAAACTCTAGGGGTATTTGGTATTTCACCCTTCTTTTTATGTCTAATGAAAGTATATGTAGAGGGTGTTTTAGCATTAATACAGTAAGACGGTGCAGTGTGATTGTATTTAATTGTCCACTTTGCTTTTTTGCACAAACTAAAATAACCCAATACTATCTATGAATTGCAGGAAATTTTGAGATAAATTCCTAAAAACTCATCAATTAGCTTAAAATACCTAAGTTGAGGAGCATTTATCTCAATATTTCCGTACTTCTCCAGCTACTCATCCTTAGTGCAAGATTTCAATGTAAGTTCTCTCAAAGTAGATGATGATTGCTAAAGGTGAGCACATTATCTTCCGGATATCTTGAAATATTCAAAGTTTCCACCGATGAACAACCAGATATGAGATTGCGAAGAGATTCATCAGATCAGTAGATCACAAATTCGAGACGGAGAGTTTTCACATTTGGAAGAGAAACCATGCATGGTACATTGAGATTTATAATATTGTTGCCATATACACGAATAACCTGTAGTCTCTTAGATGTAATAAGACTACAAGGCATATCTATGATGTCTTTAGCATTTATAATTTCAATTACTTTAGCATTTAGAGAAACAGTAAGACACAGTATACCCCTCGGAGTCTCGTTTAAGTTCTAGAGAGAACTTGTTTGTATTTAATTGTATTTAATAACTCTTTTTAGTTTTTTTCCAACAAATTTTTAATTATATAAAAAAATCATTACCTCGACCCTCTTGATTGTAGCCACCACCTCCATCTTGCTGAAAATCCATCGGAGGACCACCACCACGTCCTTGACCAGATACTCCATTTGATGTCCACTGTATCTTCCACCACGTCCACCACAGAAACTCCGTCCTCTTCCACCACCACCACCACCACCACCACCTCCCATACCTCCATATTCAAACTCTCACCACCAGCATATCCATTTCCCCTTATATAATCAAACAAGTATTAAGTCAAAAACTATCAAAAAAACAAACATTTAATTTAATTAATTTACCAGGAAGCCTCTAGCTGTTCCTCTCCCTCGACCATCACATCCACCACATCCACCTCATCCACGCCCTCTACCAGAAGATGATCCCTCTGCAAGATAACAAAACATGTTAACGTGTTATACAATGAATGCTATATCACAATGTAAGTTACAAGTATATGAAATGCTTCAGTTTTACACCGAAGCACGATGTTTCTCCCATAAACGTTACGTTCTAGCATTGGAGCATTTGCTTCGATTATATCCATAAGAATTTTACGAACATTCTTCTGTAATTTACACAAATAATCAAATAAAGCCTATATATTCTTATATACGATACGATCATACTAATGAATGCTAACTTTTGAAACTGACAATGCAGTTTGAATAACAAAGTGACCAAATGGATGAATCATCATCGAGAAAGCGTTATCTGAAGTATTAAGAAGCTTCATAACTATCCACTGTGTATTCTCTTCTCCACTGTGCATTCTCTTCTCCAGATTCAACCAGAAATCTATCTAACACTTTGCTTCCATATTTATTACAAGACAGCTGTGTGAACCACTCATGAAGATATGTCATCGTACCTGGTGTCACTTCAAGTATCTTCATTTCCAGCAATTGTAACACCACGAAATGGCTTAACAGAATCAATGTTAATTTAATATCTGAATATCAGAACCTACTTTGTTTATGAGAATAATATTGATGCCCCGTCTTGTGTAAGGGGTAATAAATTTT
Source organism: Nemophila menziesii (assembly GCA_029959085.1). NCBI lineage: Eukaryota > Viridiplantae > Streptophyta > Magnoliopsida > Boraginales > Hydrophyllaceae > Nemophila > Nemophila menziesii. Next base: position 1,644,487 of record JARWIR010000082.1, on the reverse strand, counting down.
CAAGATAGAAACCTCCTCTTTTAGGGGATTATAAAATTAATTGTGATGTTGCAGTTAATTTGAAAACTAATTGTGCTGCTATTTCTTGCATCTTAAGGGACAATTCAGATTGTATGCTAGAAGGTCTTGTACGAGAAATCAAGGTTAACTTTGTCCTAGAAGCTGGAGCAAGAGGGATATTAGCAGCTACTGAGATGGCAGCTAAGATCAATCAAGGCCAAGTAGAAATAGATAATGACAACTTATGTATTATTAATCAAATCAACTCAGTGTCAATAATTAAGGAAATTATATTTTGTAAAGCTAACTGTAATCTTAAGATCTCTTATACTAAAAGAGAAAACAATAGGATTGCGGATTGGGTGGACAAACATAAGCTAAGAGGCAAATTGTTTGGCCTTTGGAACATGTTCCACCTTCCCAATTAGCAACTTTGATTAGAGATGATTTTGATCCACATATAGGCTAAGTTGTATTGAAGATTTTATTTTAATGTATTTGCATTCGACTAAAAAAAAAGAAAAATGAGATTAAAAATATTACCGTTATGTTTTCGTCCCAGAAATTAACTATTATGTAAATGACAACTTGTTGACAAATTTTATATATAACTATTTTCGATATATCAATTCTCAAATTTGAAATAATTACCGATAATTTCTCTGGTGTGCTCACGTTTTTTTAGCAATTTTACAATTTCCTTAGTCCTGATAAAATATTAAATTTAAATGTATATTAACAACATAAATCTTAAAGCTGGACTATAGGCAAATTTCCAGTTTAATCCTAGATTTTTTTCGAAATTGTGTAATTCATGTTTAATTCGTGTTTTAAGATATGAAGGTACTCCCCGTGGAAAAGTCTACTCAGATTTTCAATGACTTTGATAATGATCAAGATCCAAGTTTCTGGTATAGACATTGATAAATAGGTGGAATGGGGTGATTTATCATAAATATTCAACTATTATGTTTGTCCATCTTACCCTTCTATATATACCTCCATTTGATTTTGCTATAAATGTATCAAGGATGAGAAATTTTGTGTGTTACATAAGCCACTGTACAACTCTAAATGTTGTGTTTCCTCATCTTATGATCTTTTCCTTGGAGAATATCTCTCCTTTGACTAAGATTAGCATTGACCATGGGTTGATCGATGAGTATAACGAAAAGGAAAAGTTTGAGATCTTCAATTAGTCTATGCTTAGGAATGGTGGTTTTCTCACTTGATGTACATAGAGATATATATAGTTTTTTGCTCTCAATTGTAACAACTTTTATATCTTATACTTTTTTATTTATAGCTTTTATACATATGTAAAAGTGTTAATAAATCTTTGTATGGTTCTTTTTTTATTTAATCATTCTTGTGATGTAGTAGACCATAAACTTTTTCCGAGATCTATCCAATAGAGAAATTAGAATACCGATCATACATCAAAAACCCTACTGTAATTTGACCACTTACACGCAGCTACTAGTTGCGTCTTCGAAAAAATAAACGAAAGAACCCAAACTCTAGAAACACCTGCAAAACACCATCAAAACACCAAACCATCACTCCAAACATCATCCAAACATTCAATTATGTCTAAAAGGCTTTCCAAAACTTAATCCAAATAGTTTTCTTCACTAAGAGTTTAAATTATATCCTTTAAACCTCTCCAACACAATAAATAATGACTACCCATATAAACTAAAACACCATTATCATTACCGTGCCACCTTCAATAACATCAAAAGACACAAATTTCATCAATAGCTTTTGTACTTTGAAGGTTGGAGATTGCAAGTGTAAGGTATCAAATCATCACAAATTTCACGGCCAATCCGGTAAAATAGCTAGAACTCTTCTTTTCTTTCTATTACGAGTTGGGAATTAAAATTTTTGTTTTGGTTATTTATTGGAGGAATTATGAATTTTTTTAACCTATCATTATATATTGTGCAAGTAACCTTTCAAGTACGTGAAAAATTGAGTTTGGGGTCATTCGAGATGACATGGAAGTTGGAGAAGTTAAGAAGAATGTGAAGAGAAAAGAAAGTTAGGTGTTGAGGGAAGATTTCAGTAGATAGGATGATGATTTAGAGGGCTAGCAAGAGGTGAAAACCTTGGGAAATAAGATTAAAAGAGTTCAGGTAATGAAGAACACTTTATTCAAGATGAACACAACAAATTAATTATCTTTACAGCTTGATAAAGAAGAATTCAAAGCCTCAACCTGAACGCAACAATGAAAACCAGCCTAGTGTTGGTTAAGATAAGTTCTCCTAACTTTCTCATTAGTAGTGTATATTAGTTCATTTGATTTATCGAGTCTTTTCGAATCATGGGGACACGACTCATTTTTAAGTTTGGGTGGGGTTCGTTGCCTCATCCAATTTTTTTTGTGTTATTTGCTTTCAATAGAATTAATTTTAGGGTTGTGTTTGACTGTAGAGTATTTTAAATGTCCCCATTAAGCAAACTTTGTATGAATTTATGATAGAAAGTAGTAGACCTTAGGAGTTAGTATAAAACGCACTTAGATTGCATCCAAACATAGGTGATTGATATGAGAAATTAATGAACAGTGCAAAAGAAGTAAACTTATAATTTAGGAAATTGTTTGGTTTGTCGAACGTGAGATCCGAATTAGTAGAGAACCCACTTAGGTATGAACTAGAGACAAGTTATGTAACCAGGAAAATGATAGCGGCAATTCTTTGGTATCCGTTTGAGACTTTTTAGCCTTCTACCCCCTAATTTAATATTATCCGTCTTAGCCTCATTTTTAGCCTTTAAGTCTTTCTTTTGTTGCCAAGATATAAGCTTATATCCTCTTAGATTATTAAGAATTTCCATATGACCCACACTTGAATCACAATCCTGAGACTTCCTGTCTTGAGCTTGAGTTTGGGGTAGTGGGTTTCATTATTGGGAGATTACATTGGGAGGGAATTTGTATGCATTTGTATTTATGTGTAATTGTTGATGATGTATCATTTGTAACCCTTTGCTGGGGTCTTTTAAAAAAATGAGAAAAGAAATATATATAGATATATATATAGATATATATATAAGGGACATGACTATTCACATCAAAATAATTGTCATGGGTATCTTATACAAAAAAATATGAAAAAGAAAAGAAAAAACTATATATACATGAAAAATTAAAGTTACCGGCAAAGTAGAAAGTTTTGGAAATCATCTTTAGTGCTTATTGGTTAATTTTGGGGACGCTACATTAGTGCGTCAAATGGGTTGAGTGTGAACAATATTCGAGTGCAAACTCAAACTCTTGGACAGTTTGTTGATGGTAAGTGATGAGAGAGCAAAAATCCTACTTCAAATTTACCAAATATACATTCCATACCGTCCCTAAGCCTACGCAATAACCATAAAGTCCTCATGATTCCTAGATAAATAGTGAATTTATAATTCAGCTATTAGGAGTATGTAAAATGGAGCGTTCAAAGTTAGTGAGGATTGATGAACACCCTATAACCATCATCTTGAGATAAGTACAAGCGTAACCTTCTAGCATTGTGAACTTAATCTAGGACGAGACGCTTCAACCTCATTGGGAGGGATGCGACACTTGAACTTGGTGAGATCTCGAAATTATTTTCGTAAGAGTTTTTTTTGCCAAAGATCGAGAGCGATATTATCTCGTTGTTTGGCAAGTTCAGCATAAGCTACATTTCTCTTTTATCGGCTTTGTTTCCCAGTGCTACCTCAATGGGTTTTGGAATTTCATTCCCACATATGATACCAACTGATATAGTGTGAAACATTTGACCAATATAAATACACGAATGGTAAAAGTTAGAATTTTTTGTTGATGGTTGTCTTATGTGGATCTATCTTCAGATAAGTTTGGTGATCTTAATGGTGGTATCTATCTCCAACACGAAAGAAAAATGAAGATCTCAATAATTTTTTTTGTCTATAAGGAAATTACACTTGTATCCGAGTGTTTAATAGATAATTTCTTCAAGATGGAAAAAGTTTAAAAATTACATGCATAGTTGAAAAATAAATCTATTACAATAATCCTACATAAAAAGAATTTTATATATTACATGTGTTTATACAATTCTTTTTTATCTTGAACTCGACGAGGAGATTTTTACAAAAATCAAATTTTAGGGAACAAAATAAAAGATATAAATCGTCAAATTAATAAATTGAAATGTATATTACATTCCATCAAATCAAATGTAATAACAATTTTTATTTTTATAATCGAATTATATAATATCAGAAATATTTATTGTAATTAAAAGAAAAATGAACGGTGTCATTTTTGTTTCTATAAATCGAGGTTTAAATAATAACAAAAATAATATTTAAATCCAAACTAAAAGAATATTCTCTAAAAGTCCCATACTACTTTTCTGGTTGGACTTTTTACTTTTATACATTTTCTTTCATATTCTTTTTTGTTTTTAATTTTAATTCAGTACATACCTTTAAATGAGGGTATGTACTATTTTACAAGGGGGTACATACCTATTTTCTGCGGTACGTACCTATGCAATTTTTTAAATATTATAAAGTGATTTTCCCTAAGGGTATGCACATATGCTGGTTTTTAATTTGTAATGTGATTTTTTATATAATTTCTTTATAAGTCCTAATATCATTTTTACTGTAAACTTAAGTTTTTGTCCATTTCAAAGTGTAGAAGGAGGGTCCTTATCAGGTTTTTTCCATGTCAACGTCAAATCACAGTACCGAGCCATCTTCATCCAGTATTCCAAACAGATTTTTAACCCATATCGGAACAAAGAAACAAAATAAATATCTTCGCCTTCACTCTTAATGTACCCAATGATTTTTACCCTACTCTATCTCTATAAAACAATGATATTTTTTTATGTTAAAAAATAAACAATGAAAGTGAAACAATCTCTTCATATTCACACTCGCAGGAACAAAAACAATTAGAAAAGAATTGCTGGACCAAAATGGATATACCCCAAGAATGTTATGTACCCTATGACTAAACCCTAAACCCTAAACCAAAAATATAACTTTTTAATGCAAAACAATTAACATAAAGGGATGTACCCAAAGGATTGTACCCAAAGGGCTATACCCTATTTGCTGGACTCTACACCTTCATATCTCAAACTAAATACAAAAATGTTATGTTAAAAACTCAATGAAACATAACATCGGGAACAATAAAGAAAAAAAAGTGGAAGTTGAAGAAAGAAAAAGTGAAAGAAGGTATCTTTATCTGGGTTCTTTGCTAGAAAGTTTGAAGATGGTGTTTGTGCAAGATCTCCGACGACGGCGACCTGTGTAGAAGATGGTGGAGAATGGTCTGATGGTGGAAAGTGGTCCAAGCTGCCGAGATGGCGGTGGAGAAGGGTCTAAGGCGACGATGGTTTTCTGGATTCTTCAGAGATCTAAAGGTCTATTAATGGACCCAGGTTTCCTCTACAGAAGTTTGTCCACTAAAGGTGGAGGCGATTTGCTTGTGTGGGAGGGAGACTTGCAATGGTTGAAGGGTTTCTAGTGTACATAGACGAATATGGAGGTGGTTAGCTTGTGCAAAGGAGCCTTGCGATGGTGGAGAAGGTCCACTAATGGCAGTGAAGAGATTTGTTTTTTTGGTTTCGATCTGAAATACGAGAAGGAGGGTTTGGTGTTTTTCGTAACCCTTTTGAGTTTTTGTTTTGGATTTTTTTCAGTCTAATAAGAAAAAAGGGGCATGGGTTTTGAGGTATTTATTTTATTTTTAGTTGGAATGTTATGGACTGGTTAGTGGCTGATGAGATGTGGACTTTTATTTATTAAGTAGGAAGTCATGGGCCTTAATTATTATTGTCCCTACTATCAAACCCTAAAAAGAATCCTCCAAATATTCATACCAATTATTCTTTCAAAGCCACTAGCCGACTTCCAAAACAACTAGCCGACTCCTCATAAACCAAATTACCCCCTTCAAACGTCTTTATCTCCTTAGACGATTGCCTTTCAGACACAATGTCTTCTTGTATTCTGGTTTGGCTCATATCTTTAATCTATGATCATAATATTTCAATTAAGGTATAATACTCATATCTTATGTTCTTTCATAATCTGGCTTATTGTTGTGCACTAAATATTATTTTTGTTGTCCAAAATTCATTGATTAGTAGTTTTAATTATGGTCTATAGGTTTATTTGCAATTTATCATCTTTCAAGTTTACATTTGTCATATGTTTCTTTAAACTAACTTTAATTATATATTTTAATATATAATGATCAAATATCTATATATTAATAGATCCTTCTTAAAAGCTCTGTTCCTTGTAATGTTTGGTTGTAAATACATGTTTATTAAATATAAGATCCTCTTTTAGTTGATTTTTTTCTTTTAAATTTTTTTTAAAGCTAAAATATACAATTAGGAAATTGTGTATAATGGTAGTAATTCAAGATCCATCATGTGTCCCTGTTAAAGTAATATTTTTAAATAAACTCCATTAGTTTCTTTTTTTAAAACAAAAACACACAATTAAAATACCTTGTATAGTAAGGGAAAACCTAAAGTTATACATGATAAATGTCAATCATATAGACCAAACAGTGAATTATTTGATGAAACAATCGATTTGAAAGTTAAGTTAATAAGTTAATAATGTTACGTAGATATGTGCAATAATGGGGGATTTCGCTAATAATATTCGTTATGGACTGTTTTGGAAAAGTTGAGGGATTTATATAGTTATGTCAATAGTGTTGATTAAAAGGGTAATATATTGAATACCCCTGTGCTTTGACAAAAAACCTTTCCTGTGGATTTAAAAAATCTAACATAGGACCCCTAGTACAATTTTTAATAATATAGGAACCTACCATGCATTTTTTAATAACATAGGGACCTGGTATTTTTTTGCATAATATAGGAACCTATCATGCTATTTTTGCATAGTATAAGGCCTTGGTACAGTTTTTGCATCATATAAGGACCTATTGTGCATTTTATGCATAATTTAGGAACCCGGTATGGTTTTTGCATAATATATGGACCTATCATGCAATTTTTGTATAGTATAGGGACTTATAGTTTATTTTTCGCATAAAATAGGACCTAAGATACAATTTTCTGCAGAGTGTAGTGACTTGGTATGTTTTTACATAATATAAGGACTTGTCATGCATTTTGTGCATAATATAGAGAACTGGTACAATTTGTGCATAATATAGGAACATATAGTACATTTTTTGCATAAAATAGAGATCTATTATGCAGTTTGTGCATAGTGCAGCAACCTACGGTGAAATACTGATAATATAGGTTTTTTATCTTTTGTCAAACTCTAGGGGTATTTGGTATTTTACCCTTCTTTTTAAGTCTAACAAAAAATGTATGAAGAGAGTGTTTTAGAATTAATACAATAATTAAGAGGGTGCGGTATGATTGTATTTAATTGTCCACTTTTCTTTTTTGCAAAAACTAAATAACCCAATATTATCTATATATACAACTGATTATATTTTTCAACTTTAACACATCATCTCTGAACTGCAGGCTAGTTCCAATTACTGTGCTTTTTATATTGTACATATATTTTTCACCCAAAAACTATTAAATTTTTGATTATGAAGATACTTAGATGGTTAAATTGGATATGCACAATCCTGTTTTTTTATTAAGTAATTTTGTTTTAAGAGGTCAATTATGATGTTCTTAGTTTAAGGTAGATATGTTAGATTTTAATTACCATATCTTGTTAGGGGAGTTAATGGATCTTTAGATCTATCGATCCAGCTTATCATAAAATCACTATATAAATTTTGATACTTGTGATGATATATATGAACTTTTAAATTAAATAAAAAATGGTGATGAACTGTTTGCAGATATGCCTCAGAAACCAACATGGTTCGATATGCTAAAATTGCGATTTGGTTGCAAGATAAGACAGTTCGTGATGTGGCATTACACTATAAATTGAATAAATATTGGGGAATAACAAAAGAACATGTTAGGAAATGCTAGAAATTTATTGCTTTTGAATGCATGGGAATGCTCCTACTTTGTTGTGTCTTTTGGAGATTACAAGGCTGATTGATCGATTGCTTTTCAAGTTCAAACAGATGTGGAATTCTTGTATTTCGTGTGTGTGCAATTTGTTTTTCAAATGCTTCACATTTAGATCGACATTGGAACATTTGCTTCGAACTTATTAAAAAAACTCATGCATGTAGTTTACGTAATCATTTATGAGTAAATATACGAAAAAAATCAGTTATAGTTAAGAAGAGTGAGATTAAAAACATTACTGTTATGTATTCGTCGGAGAAATTAACGATTAAGTAAATGACAACTTGCTGACAAATTTTATATAACCATTTGCGATATATCAATTCTCAAATTTGAAATAATTACCGATAATTGCTCTGGTGTGCTCACGGTTTCCAGCAATTTTGTCCTTTTACATTATGAAGACATTTTTCCCCATTTTTCCAGTATCACCCCTAATTAACTAGTTAAAAAAGTAGTGCAATAAATGAATAACGGGAATATAGTAAAGAAGGAGCGTAATGTCTTTTTCAAATCTTTGTGCCACAAAAAGTAGGACAAATGGAGGGAGTAATACTCATAACCACTAGATCAACTATAACTCCTAACATTAAAAAAAATTGGATAAAATTTTCAATGTTCCCCGATCCATCTCGTGATTCACACTTACCATCATAAAACCTTCTCCACACATCGTATCAATTTTCATTGTGGAGGGTCATCTAAACTATGATAGAAAAACTCAATTGTAACTTCAGTGAATAACCGTGCAATGGACACTTCCTTATCAAAGATTGAAAACGAGACCAGTGGCCCCTACAGCTTCTCCCTGCTCTTGGCGGACCAAATCAAGTTGTCCACTCAACTTAAAAATTTGAGGATAGTACTATAGAAGAACGCAGTTTGCAATTGATCTGAAATATTGATTTCTTCATCCTGCTCTTGATCATACCACTCAAGCGGGTGGCTTCTTCTACTTTGGATGGTACACTAGTTACAACGACAAAGGTTTGAATCACTTGGGGTGGATCCACCTCCTTATCACCTTTAATTCAACATGATGATACTCTTCAAAGTGGAAGCAGTTAATATATTGTGGTGATCTTTGTTACGTAGTTATGTCTTTTTAGTTGTTCTAGTCTTGGTCATGTTCATAGTATCTAGAATAGTGGAAAAGCTACCAAAAGTTGTTGTCTAGCTGTGAAAACGCCTAGTATTTCAATTACTACAGAAAATCAACAATGAATTTGAAGGAACCCTTTGAGATTTAGAAAGGTCTATGAATTGTGGTAGTTTTTATATAAAGATAATTACATTTGGATAAGTAACAAAGGAGTTATGAATTATACAAACTCCAAAGGTCAACCATTACATGTTATTAAGTAATACGAATTAGGGTTGGATTTGGAACCTATAACTTGGGGAACACTCTACATTTGGACCATACACTTATAAATATGACTACTTACCTTTTAAACATGTCCTTGACTTCATATTATCATCTTAGAGAGAGCATGTCGACCTAGAGAAGAAACAATAAGAATTGAAGCATTACAACATAAATTCTACATCTCTCCTTCTCTATCAATAGGGTGATTAGCTGTAGATATATGGATTAACCAAACTTTTATTATTTAGTTTTATTTATCAATTCAATTGGGTTATTATTTTGTCTAAATCCTAAAAATACTATTTTGTTATTTTAATTAATTGGGCTTCTTATTTACATATATGTATTTTGTGTTTTGATCTATTTTAGCCCTAGATCTGGCCAATCGTAGGACTGCCCTTAGTAGTTGGATTGTCGCCATGACAAGGGATTCAATTATTGACAGTACCACATAATCGTCTAGTGTGGGTTAGTGATCCTAACAGGCTTGCATAACTAGATAGCTTTTAAGGTTTGATTTAACCACCTCATTGCGTTGGGCCCCCTTACCTAAGTCCCCTAGTAGTGTTGAGGTTTCTAAGTCTACCATAACGGGAGTTAGGAAGATTGTAGAATCCCGACAATTTATAATTTCTCAATTCACCCTTATAATTAGAATAGCGACTTAGTAAGATATGCTCATACTAGTAACCCTAATTATTATCTTATTTGCATCCATATTTAATTATTCACGCTAAATATATATTAATCTTAATTACCACAAAAGTCACCATCTTATAGAACTGTGAAACACTTGACCAACACGGACGCACAAATGGAGAAACTTCTCTTGATGGTTGTTTGAGTTGGATCTATCCTCTAATAAGGTTGGTGATCTCAATAGTGGCATATATCTCCAACATGGAAGATGAATGGAGATCTCAATACATTTTTTTGGTTATCAAGAAATTACACTTGTATCCAAGTGTTCAATAAATCTTTACTTCATAAAAAAATTTAAAATCTTATGTAGTGTTGAAAAATAAATCTATTACAATATCTCTCACTAAAACAATTTTCTACTTGACATGCCTCTACCCAATTTTTTTTATCTTAGACTTGACGAGGAGAATTTTTTCATCAAACATTCATTCTTTTTCGATAATCAAAAATTAATTTTATGGAATAAAATAACATATATAAATAGTCAAATTAGAAAATCGAAATATAATTATATTCCATTAAATAAAATATAATAAAAAATTTAATTTTTCTTTATCGAAATATATAATATCACAAAAGTTTATTCCAAAAGAAAAAACATGTGTGTCGTTCCGTTTATATACTGCATAAATCACAATTTACTTTGTTCCTATCAAACCCCAAAATGTCGCCTCAAATTGAAATATACATACCAATTACATACCTAACATGTATCGTTTTCTTCTACTCGTGTTTAAATTCTCTTGATCATCTTTGTTTTCTGTCCCTACTCTTCCGAGGCCACTTTCCCACTCTTTATAGGCCATATTACCTATTCAAGCAGTCACCTTTGTCTACTTCTATGTTTTATTTGTCATAGAAAAAATAAACCAACTAACAAGTTTATCTTATACCTGATTTCTACAAATTAAACATAAACAGTTATAAAAATCGATGACCAAGTTTTTAGGACACTCCGAGACGTCAATATCCTGTCTTATGCACTTAGCAAGCTAGTCCTCCATCCCGTTAAAGTCTTTCTCACGTGGTAGACTCTCTAGTTAGGAAACTTGTCAATCTATCTCAAGACTTCGACATCCATCGGTTGGATTTTTCAATTAATTCCCTTTGTTTAATTAGTACCTTGAGTAATTTCAATGTTATCAGAGTAAAATGAACAACACTGAAGATTGAGATGTGCTGCAGATCTCATGGCCCTAAGGACGACCAAATTTCTTCTTTAGCGGCATTATTAATCTTACCTCTTTTAGTGATTCTATGTTTAATTTTTCCATTTCCATTAACTGCTTGACGTTGTACTTGCCGTTGGCGTCGTTGAGCCAAATAATTTTTGCATCATCCTTCATAAAAATATTATCTTCTTCTAATTCCTGCTTATCCTTGTTAATCTCTCTAAGCACATTTTTACCACAGTGTTGAGTTTCTCCGTATAGGGATTTAATAAGAACTTTTGTTTTGTTGTTGAATTCTCAAATATTTCATACCTTTTTTTTATAGAAACCCTTCATATGTGTTTTCTAAATATTATATTATATATCAAAGATTCTTGTGGTAACCACTTTATTGTTCCATTTGTTTTTGGTGTAGTTTTCAATAATCAAATTGATCCAAAATTCTCATCTATCATACATTGCAATTTGGAGTTGGCCCAAACTCCCATGCTAATCGGGCACTTGATGAGCATATGCTTGACAGTCCCTGCTAATATTTGGTTATTAAATATAAGATCATCATTTAACCGAGTCTTTCTTTCTTTAATTTTGGTAAATAAGCTATGATATAAAAGATGAATTTTTGTATAATGGTAGTAATTAAATATCCACAATGCATCCCAGTAACACTAACGTCTATAAATAAACCATGTTATTTCCTTTTTTGGGAAAAAATTAAAATGGACTAGTGATACACGCAATTCATCTTGTAGTTTTGGCACGACAACTTGACATTCATTTACATAAAGTGTGTGATAAATATATGCCATATAAACCAAACGATTAATTAGTTGATGAAACAAACAATTTGAAAGTTAAGTTAATTTTAATGAGTTGTTAGATAATGTTATGCAGATATGTGAAATAATAGAGGATTTCAATAATAATGTTTCGTTAGAATAGTGTAGAGGAGAAACAATTAAGAGTAATATATCAAATACCCCCTGTGGTATGACCGAAGGTAAAAAACCTCCCCCTTATGGTTTAAAAAAAACCATGCGCATAGAAGTATCAATATCGAAGAAAATACATGATTGGTTAAGGGCATATATTTTTCCATATATGTTGTTGTACTTATCGACTATGTGAACTCAATCTAGGACGAGACACTTCAACCTCCTCGGGAAGGACGTGACGCTTGAATTTGGTGAGAATCTCGAAATTATTTTTCTGAGAATATTTTTCGCCAATGATTGAGAGCAATATCATCTCATCGTTCAATAAGTTTAGGGGAACCTTCATTTCTTTTTAATTGGTTTTGTTATTAGTGGTACCTCAATGGGTTTTGGAATTTTATTCCCACATACGATACCAACTGATAGAGTGTGAAACATTTGACCAATTTAAACACATGAATGGTGAAAGTTCAAAACTTCTGTTGATTGTTGTCTTATGTGGATCTATCTACTAATAAGTTTGGTGATCTTGATGGTGGATCTATATCCTGATAAGTTTGGTGATCTCAATGGAGGTATCTATCTTCAATATGAAAACAGAATGAAGATCTCAATAATTTTTCCGTCTATTAGGATATTACGTTTGTATCCGAGTTTTTAATAGACCAATTCTTTAAGAAAGAAGAAATTTAAAAATTACATCCAAAGTTGGAAAATAAATCTATTACAACAATTTTACATTAAAAGAATGTTTATTTTACATGTGTTTACCTAATTCTTTTATATCTTGAACTCGACGAGGAGATTTTTTTGTCAAATATCCATTCTATCTTTTATTAAAAAAAATCAAATTTTATCGAACAAAATAAAAGATATAAATAATCAAATTAATAAATAAAATGTATATTACATTCCATCAAATCAAATACAATAATAATTTTAATTTTTTTAATCGAAGTATATAATATCATAAATATATATTGTAAAAGAAAAATAAACGGTGTCATTTTTTTATAGTATACATATATCAAGTTATATTGTATTGCTATCAAGAGGAATCTACAAATTGAAGTCTAAATAATAACAAACATACTATTTAAATCTCAACTAAAAAATATCTTATTAAAGTCCATACTACTTTCTGGTCTAATATTTTACTTTTATAACTTTTTTTTAAATTTTTTTTATTTTTAATTATAATTCGGTATGTACCTATTTTAAAGGAGGGTATGTACATATTTTACAAGGGGGAACATACCTATTTTTTTGGGGTACGTACCTATGCAATACTTTTAATATTATAGAGTGATTTTCCTTGAGGGTATGTTCCTATGCCGGTTTTTTATTTTTGTAATGTGATTTTTTTATATAATTGATTTATAAGTCCTAATATCATTTTTAGGTATAAACTAAAGTTTTTGTCCATTTCAAAGTCTAGGAAGAAGGTGTCAATGTCAAACCCAGTTATTAAGACCAAACCATTTCCATCAGGTGTTCCAAAGGAATTTTCAGCTAGGCCCACCCTAATCGGTCACGCATATTTTCTACAAAACCCCAAAAAGACGCCTTCAAATATTCATACCAATTATTCTTTCGAAGCCACTAGCCTACTTTAGAAGCAACTAGCCAACTCCTAATTACCCCCTTCAAACATCTTTACTATTTTTTGTGATTTATCCGGTATATTGTCCTTAGGAGATTGCCTTTAGACACAATCTCCCATTGCATTCTGATTAGGCTCATATCTTAGATTAGATCGATGACCATAATATTTCAATTAAGGTATAATACTTAATATTTTCTTTTATGATTATTGCACGGTTTCTTATTTTTCTTACTTTAGTTTAGTATTAGTTATTAGGTCATTTAATTATCGTAAATATATCTTAGGTTCTTTCATAATTTGTCTTATTATTGTGCACTAATTCTTATTTTTGTGTTGAAATTAATGTTTTTTCTCAGTTGACCTAGAACCTTTCTATGAATGATTATATAGGAATCTCTAGAATTATTTTAAAAGTAATAGGAATTGTCTATCAAATGTTAATACTAGTTTATTCTAGAAACTAAAAACCACCACCATAGTGCTCCTATATATAGGACTCATCATTTGTAGATTAAGGATCAATCAAAAGTGGAACCACTACAAGTCTTGTACTACTCAATCAATTAATAAAGTTTTTTTATTTCATATACCAACGTCAATTTCCACTTTCAATTTCTTATAAGAAAATTTGTTTCTTTCTCTTTCCCAATATAAATTTATTTTTTAAATTCTTTTTCTTTTCCCTTCTCTAACGAGACATTTGATCTAATTTCACACTTAGACATGATAAGAGCACTTATTGCATTAGCTTCTCAAAAGCAATGAAGGATATATCAACTAGATGTAAAGTTAGCGTTCCTCACCTAAAAGAAGAGATATATGTCGAGCAACCTAAAGGGTTTGTAGAGAAAGGCCAAGAAGATCGAGATCTAAGACTACAAAAAGCACTATACGGACTCAAGAAAGCTCCTCGGGCGTGGTACAGTCGAATTGACAACTAATTCACCGATCGAGGATTCAAGAAAAGTCAAAATGAGCCTACTCTCTACACTAAAAGTCAAGGTAATGATAATAGACTCATTGTATCTCTTTATGTAGATGATCTCATCTATACATGAAACAATGAACAAATGCTGAAAGAGTTCAAAGAAATGATGAAAACCTTTGAGATGACGGATCTCGGGTTAATGCACTACTTTCTTGGAATTGTGGTGAGACAAGATACGAGAGGAATATTCCTCTCACAAAAGAAATATACAAATTCTTTACTAAAGAAGTTCAAGATGCATGGATGCAAGACTTTGCTACACCTCTTGTCACTAACGCAAAACTAACCAAAGAAGACAACTAAACTAAGATAGATCGAGCAATGTACAAAAGTCTCATTGCAAGTTTGTTATATCTTACAGCTATGTTACCATATCTCATGTACGCTACAAGTGTATTATCGAGATTCATGCATAGTCCAAGTCAAGTCCACTATCCAGCAAGAAAAATAATATTGAGATACTTACAAGGAACTAAGGACTACGACATATGGTACAAGCCTAGGACTGCTCAAGATTAATTGGCTACACAAACAGCGATTGGGCTGGTAGATGATATGAAGAGTACCTCAAGCTATACATTCTCACTCGGCTCAAGGATATTCTCATGGTCATCAATAAACTATATTGTGTGGCACAATTTCCAGCAAAACAGGAATATGTGGCAGCAACACTAACAACAAGTTAGGCAATATGGCTTAGATGAATACTTGAATACATAGGAGAACATCAAGAAAGACCAACAAAAATTTACTGCTACAACAAGTCGGCAATAGCAATGGCAAAGTATCCTGCCCATCCTAGCAAGAATAACCACATTGCTATCAAATATCATTTTCTCCTAGAGGCGACAAATGATAGACATATTGAGATTCAATAAGTAAGAACTGAAGAACAACTTGCAGATATTTTAACGGAAGCACTTTCACGCCCAAATTCGAGGCACTACGAGAAATGCTTGGAATTACAAAAATGAGCATTAAAGGGGAGTGTCGAAATTAATGATCTTTTTCTCAATTGATCTAGAATATTTCTATGAAGGAGTGTATATGAATCTCTAGAATCATCTTAAAAGTACTAGAAATTTTCTATTAAGTGTTAATACTAGTTTATTCTAGAAACTAAAAACCACCGCCATAGTGCTCCCATATATAGGACTCGTCATTTGTAGATTGAGGATCAATCAAAACTAGAACCACTACAAGCCTTGTACTATTCAATCAATTAATAAAGTTTTTTATTTCATATACCAACTTCCATTTCCACTTTCCATTTCTTTTAAGCAATTTATTTTTTCTTTCTCTTTCCCAATATAAAATTATTTTATAAATTATTTTTCTTTTCTCTTCCCTGAGGGCATGTTTCTATGCTGGATTTTAATTTTTGTAGTGTGATTTTTTATATAATTGATTTTTAAGTCCTAATATCATTTTCCGTATAAACTTGAGTTTTTGTCCATTTCAAAGTCTAGGAGGAGAGTGTCAACATCAAGCCTAATTATAAGACCAAACAATTTCCACCAGGAGGGTTGTACCCTATTCGCACATAGAAACAAAGCTCTCCACCTTTACTCCAAATGTCCCTAATAGGTCGTACCCTACTAAATTTATACAAAACCCTAAAAGGACGCCTCCAAATATTCATACCAAATACTCATAGACAAGATTAGCCCCCCCCTTTTCAAACGTCTCCGGTATATTGTCCTTATGCGGTGACATAATCTCCTCTTGCATTCTGATTTGGCTCATATTTTAGATTAGATCGATGACCATTCTATTTCAATTAAGGTATAATACTCTATATTTTCTTTTAAGATTATTGAATTGCTTCTTATTTTTTTTACTTTATCATTAGTTATTAGGTCATTTAATTATCATAAATTTATCTTATGTTTTTTCATGATTTGCCTTATTGTTGTGCACTTATTCTTTTTTTTTCTAAAATCCATTGATTAGTAGTTTTAATTATGGTCTATAGGTTTATTTACAATTTATGTTTTATATTTGTATTATGTTGCTTCAACCAAACTTTAATTATATATATATATATATATATATATATATATATATATATATATATATATATATATATATATATATATATATATATATATATATATATATATCTTAAATGTTCCGTTCTTTGTAATGTTTGGTTGTTAATACATGTTTATTATATATAAGATCTTCCTTTTGGTTGAGTTTTTCTTTCTCTTTTAGTTATTTTCCTTTTTCTAAGTTATAATATACAATAAGGAATCTGTGTATAATGGTACTAGTTCTAGATCCATCATCTGTCTGCGTTAAACTAATATTTCTAAATGAACTCCATTACCTTCATTTTTTTGAAACAAAAATACACAATTAATATTTACAGGTGATACGTAGTTTTGGCGTGAAAAGTTAAAATTTCTTTACATAAATTATGTGATAAATGTCTGTTGTCACGTAAACCAAACGGTGAATTAATTTATAAAACAAAAGATTTGAAAGTTGAGTTGATATTCAATAAGTTAGATAATATTACACAGATATGCAAAATAATTGGGGATTTCGCTAATAATATTGTGTTAAGGACTGCTTTAGAAAATTTGAGCATTTATATAGTTCTCTGAATAGTGTAGAGTAAAAGGGTAATATATTAAATACCCCCTGTGATATGACAAAAGATCAAAAACCTCCCCTATGGTTTTAAAAAATCTAAAATAGGACCCATGGTAAAAAATTTAAAATAATATAGAGACCTACCGTGCATTTTTTAGTAGCATAGGGACCTGGAATTTTTTCTTTTTGCATGATATAGGGACCTATCATGCAATTTTGCATAGTATAAAGTCTTGGTTCTTTTTTCGCATAAAATAGGACCTAAGTTACAGTTTTCTGAATAGAATAGTAACTTGGTACGTTGTTGCATAATATAGGGACTTATGCATTTTTTGCATAATATAGAGACCTGGTACATTTTTTGCATAGTATAGAGACATATTATACAGTTTCTGCATAGTACATCGACCTACAGTGAAATACTGATATCATTGGTTTTTTTTTTATCTTTGGTCAAACTCTAGGGGTATTTGGTATGTTACCCTTTTTTTTTTTAAGTATAACCTAAAATATATGAAGAGGGTGTGTTAGCATTAATACAACAATTAAGAGGGTGCGGTGTAATTTTATTTAATTGTTCATTTTGTTTTTTTGCACAAACTAAAATAACCCAATACTATCTAGATATACAGTTGATTACATTTTTCAACTTCAACACAACATCTCTGAACTGCAGGCTAGTTCCAAGTATATTAAATGCTTCACTTTTACACTGAGCAACAACGTTTCTCCCATAAACGTTACGTTCCAGAATTGGAGTATTTGCTTCGATTATATCCACAAGATTTTTACAAATATTTCCTTTTAATTTACATAAATTATCAAATAAAGCCTATATATTCTTACATACGATACTATCATACTAATGAATGCTAACCTTTGAAACTGACAATGCAGTTTGAATAACAAAGTGACCCATTGGATGAAATATCAGCGAGAAAGCGTTATCAGAAGCCGAAGCTGAAGAAGAATCGTTCTTAGTGATTGAACCGAAAGAAAATGAGGAACTTGTAAAACCAGTCCCTGAAAGTCCTGTAAAGGCGTTTTGACCACTGGAAAGCTGTTGAAATGAGTTAAACGGTGAAGTCTCTTCTTTCTTCTCCTCTGATTCAATTTTCACGTCCTCAAAGTCTTTTTTTAGCTTCACCTTCACCATTAATGTCTTCTTCAGTTTCTTTCTTCTCCTCCGTTTCAGTTTTCACATCCTCTGAGTCTTTGCTAGCTTCACCTTCATCATTAATGGCTTCTTCAGCTTCTAGCTTCTTTCTTCTCCTCTGATTCAGTTTTCACATCCTCTGCGTCTTATTTAGCTTCACCTTCACCATCAATGGCTTCTTCAGCTTCTTTCTTCACTTCTTCATCAGACATAATCCCTTCTATAGTCTTCTCATCAACTGAATTGAAGCAGAGGACATACACAGGAGGTACTGTTATTAGGACAGATACCCAGGTAGAACCAGAGGAACCATGCTGTGTATGTCAGGTAATAACCATTTAATTTTCTTCTTTTTATTCTTACAATATTATAAACAAAGTCCGACATTCTTTTACTATGATGATTTGTAGGAGGAGTATAAAGACGGAGATGAGCTTGGAACATTGGAGTGCGGCCATGAATTTCACGCGGAATGCATAAAGCAGTGGCTGATGCAGAATAATATATGCCCTGTTTGTAAAACTACAGGATTGAGTAAAGAGGAAAGCTAAAATATTGTGGATGAGAGACTATTATTATGCTAGTAGTAGACTAGTCTATTTTTTTTCTATTTAAAACTTGGCAGATTTTCGATAAATATGTTTACTTTTTGGATTATATTATTATTCGATTAGAGTTGCAGTATTGTCTTTTGATATATTGTGAATTTGTCCATTTTTTTCTAGGGAAAAACATTAACAAAAAAATAAATTAGCCACTAGCCTGGGTATTAGTTGTACCTGGACTAAATATTTGTACCCGTCTTTTAGCCCAACCCAAACTAGTAAATTAACCCCAAAAATAAATAAAAATATATCAGGCGATGTTTTGAATTCCACTTTTGAGTATTCTAAATTTTAGTCCCAAGGAATAATTTTAGCATACTGTCCTGGATTTATAGATTTGCTGCAGTGTGTCCTGGAGTAAAGGAGAATTTAGTAGGCACAAGACATTTGGTGAGGGCATCAACTACCTCCAAATTTGGTGGAACATTAACCAAAGCAAGTAGTTTTGCATTGACCTGCTCTCTAACAAAGTGAAAATCCACGTCAATATGACAAGTTCTTCTGTGAAAAACAGGATTGTAGCAAGAGCAAGAGCTGAGTGATTGTCACAAGCAAGAACAGGAACATTAGGATTGATTTTCAAACTTTTCAGCAAAAATGTTAACAATTTTATCTCAGCAGATACAAAGGTTATATCTCTATATTCAGCTTCAGTTGACGAAACTGTTGATTGGTTTTTAGTGCCCCAAGAAATAAGATTGGATCCTAAGAAGATGCAATAGCCAATTGTAGAGCGTCGATCAACAGTACAGCTGGCCCAATCGGAGTGTGAAAATGCTTTAAGTATGAGAGATGAAGATCGAAAAATCAGTCTATAATTAATAGTACCCTTGATATAGCGCAGTAAGCGCTTAAGAGCATCATAATCGTGATCTGAAGGCTTGTGCATAGCCTGACATAGCTGAGGAAATTAATAAAGTATCAGCTCCAGTAATTAATATATCATCAACGTATACAAGAATAATTGTAAGAGTTGAATAACAGCCTCTTACAAACATTGAAGAATCTGCAAAGCTAACCACAAAGTTATGAGATAAAAGAAATGATGCAAGAAGTTGATACTTTGCTCTAGGGGCCTCTTTAAGGCCATAAAAAGATTTTCGTAATTTGCAGCCATATGTAGGCTTAGATTTATCAACAAAGCCAGTAGGTTGATGCGTATAGACATCCTTAGATAAATTTCCGTGCAAGAAAGCATTGGATACATCAAGTTGTCTGGTGTTCCAGTTAAAAGTAGCAGCTAAAGTAAGAATGATGCGAACCATTTGATGCATTACATATGGACTAGAGGTTTCAAGATAATCCACCCATATTCTTGATGATAACCTCGGGCAACTAGCCTTGCTTTGTAACGTGAAATTGATCCGTCATCATTTCTTTTAACTCGATAAATCCATTTACAAGTAATTGGATTTCGATTGTTAGGTGAAGGAACTAAGTCCCAAGTACGCTGACTCATGAGGGCATTGTATTCTTCTTGCATAGCTAATTTCCAATGAGAAAGCTTGGAAGCTTCTTTATAAGATGTAGGTTCAGATATAGAGGGAGTTATAGTGGTGGATTTACATTTATAAGAGGGTTTGAGTGATCCAGTTTGTTTTCTGGTAATCATGTGATGAGTTGATACTGGTAGAGGTGGAGGTGGTGGTAAAGGTGGAGGTAAAGGACTAAGTGATAGGCAATGGACTTTCACGTAGAGATGAGGAAGGGTGTGAAGGAGAAGGATTGTCTGATTCTGAAGGTGTAAGTCCAAAGGGATGAGAAATAGAGGATAAGTCAATCTTAGTAGAAACTAAGTCACAAAATGTTGAGTGTTGAGAATCATCAAAAGATAGAGATGAAGGGGCTATGTGTTGGAACGGAAAAGAGGACTCATTGAATATAACATGTCTAGAAATGTAAACACAATTTGTGGAAAGGGAAAGACATTTGTAACCTTTTGAATTGGAACAATAACCAAGAAATAATCATCGTTCAGACTTTGGAGAAAGCTTCTGTGGTGCATAAGGTTTTAACCATGGGTAACAAAGACAACCAAATTTTTTGAGGTGATTGTAAGATGGAGAGACACCAAAAAGATTTTGAAAAGGACTTAGTTCAGATAGAACAGGAGTAGGAAGCAAATTTATTAAATACACAGCCGTGGAAAGCATCAAGCCAATATTTTGGAGGTAACGAGGTATGATTTAAAAGCGCTTATATACTAGGTCCGCAATTAAATCCTCCTCGTGGGCTATAATCTAGCTACTATACTATCCTATACTTGATTAGGGTATGAATAACTTTAAGGCATAAAGATATAATAAACGAGAATTTAAGACAAATTATATATATACTCAACATATCCCAAAAATTATGAATCATCAATTAATCAACTTAGGTTCATACACTATGCTATACTCAAGAACAAAATAGTTTAGCTCATATTAAAATACTGAAAATAAATAATTAAAACTAAGAAATTCATAATTATATCTAAAATAAAAAATAAATTACTCTAATAGAATTGGTAGAATGGGCTTGGGATGAATGTTTTTGTTTTTTTAAAATTAATTAATTATGTAGGTTTAATTCTTGATTTATAGGTCTACTAGGTAAAATCGTGTCTGAAAACACTCAAGAAACAAATTGTTTCGTCGACGGGAATCGAACCCACGTTCCCTAGGTGAAAGTCAGGGTTAATGTTAAGGTTAAGGTTAATGTTAAAGATTAATATCAAGGTTAAAGGTTATAATTAAGGTAAAGGTTAATGTTTAAATTAAGTTAAATGTTAATAAGAAATAAGGTTTAAGTTCGGATATTAGCGCGGGGAATCTTCATTTGGTTAAGGTTTAAGGTTAAATGTTAAGGTTAAGGTGAAGGTTTAAGGTTTAGGATTTATAAGGTTAGGGTTTAAATTTCAAGGTTAAGGTTAACTTGTAGATTTAAAGTTAGGTTAAAAAGATAAGATGAAGGTGAAAGTGAATGTGAAAGAGTAAGTGAAAGTGAAAGTTAAGGTTTAGGTAAAGGTTAAGGTTAACGTAAATTAAGGTTTAAGGTTGTTTGTGATGGCCGCGTGTCATAAATCGACGGCGGTGTGTTTCAAATATAATTAATTTTATCTTGAGTAGAGATGACTTGAGTTTTCATTCTCAGAGTCAATAGGAAAAGAATATTTATGGCTCTATAAAGGTTAACGGTGACAATCACGTGCAATGAGACCCGATAAAAGACTTCTATTCTCAAAATCGACAAGAAAAGACGTTTTATGATCCTATAAGGTTTTTTTTACCGCGTTCTTATCTATGCGGTAAGGTTGACAATGACGTGGGGAGTAAAGAGAAAGGTGTGGATGGTTGGAGGACGGGAAGTCAACGAAAAAGGAATGAATATGATTAGGTTAGATGATAGGTGGTGTTATTATATTTGTTTTTATAGCCAATTCTTTTTTTAGCCAAAATTATAAAAATCAATTCTGTAGGTTTGTTTTAATTAGTAAAAGAAATTCATATTAGTAATGCAAATAAGTAAAATAAAATATTTAGAAAAATTATTTATTAATCTTTTTTATTTGTCCACGATTTTTTATTTTTCAACTTTAATATATTTACATATTATTTTTGTTTTTTTACTCTCAAGAAAATCTGATTTCTTAATTTGAGCCATAAATCAAAAAAAAATTCTTTAGAAGAAAGACGTGCAACTTATGTTACAAAAATAATTTCAATAAAAAAGAATTTTTTTTGACATAAAAAATATTTACATCAAAGAAAAATCAGATATACCTAATAAATTAAACAATTAGTGCAACTATTAAGAGTATTATAAAATAATTATAATCAACAACTTTTTTTATTCGTAAATAGTTTAAAACATAATCATACATAAAGAATTTTACTTCTCATAAATAATTTTCTTTCTCTGATAGCTTATAATAGTAACTCGATACCAATTTGCGATCCAAAAATTAAAAAGCTATCATAATTTTCTTTTTGTGAGAATTTTCTAACCAATTTGATAGTATTTCAAAATATTAACTATTGTGTCTCCACCACCACTATCATGTCGGAATACCTAGAATTAGAAATGAAATACGATGTCATACGATGATGCGAAAACTATTATATATAATTTTTATCATAAACTTTAGGGTTTTAAAGAAAAAATTTAATTTATCATGTTCTGTTTTGGCTATCGACCAAGACCTTAAGTTGCACATAATTTGCGAGAAAACCAGAACTTAGAATAAATAGTAATGAGCCAAAAAAATATACCTGACTTAGGGTGATGACAGTAAATTTGAACCAGTCCCTTGAGTCCCAAACACAAAACAAATTGTTAAACACATCTAAAGCAAGCTTCCAAATAAGTTATTTTGAAGAATATATAAATGGATACATGGAGGAGAAGAATAAAATACAATAGCTATGAGAAACTACTTTATATGCTCATCTAATAACAAAAAAAGGTTCCACCTTCTAATAACAAGTGTTGGTCCACTCTCTTGTGCAGAGAAGCCACGAATGTGGAGGAGGTTTTCTTATGTAGAGGTACACTAATGGCTGTGAAGAGATTTGGTTTTTTTGTTTCCATATTAAAGAAAGAGAGGGTTTGGTGTGTTCCGTAACCCTTTTGAGTTTTTGTTTTGAATTTTTTTTGTCATTGTAATAAGAAAGAAGGATGATGGGCTTTGGGTACTTTTTTATTTTTAGTTCGGATCTAATAGACTGGTTAGTGGTGGGTTAGGTGTGAATTTTTTTGTTGTTAAGTAGAAAGTCATGGGCCTTAATTCTTATTGCCCTTACTATCAAACCCTAAAAAGACGCCTCCAAATATTCATACCAATTACTCTTTCGAATCTACTAGGCGACTTCCGAAGCAACTAGCCTACTCCTCATAGGTCAAATTATCCCTTTCAAACCCCCTTCAAACGTCTTTATCTCATTTTCTGTGATTTTTCTGTATATTGTCCTTTGGCGATTGTCTTCTAAACACAATTTTCTCTTACATACGTATTCTAGATCGATGACCATAACATTTCAATTAAGGTATAATATTCAGTATTTTCTTTTAAAATTATTGCAGTGTTTCTTATTTTCTTTATTTTATCATTAGTTCTTAGGTTATTTAATTTCCTTAAAAGTATCTTATGTTATTTCATGATTTGTCTTATTGTTGTGCACTGATTCTTATTTTTGTTTTCTAAAATCAATTGATTAGTAGTTTAATTCTGTTCTATATGTTTATTTTCAATTTCTGTTTTATATTTGTATTATGTTGCTTTAAACAAACTTTAATTATATATATAGATATTTCTTAAAAGTGCCTTTCTTTGTAATGTTTGGTGGTTAATATCTTTTTATTATATATAAGATCCTCCTTTGGTCAAGTTTTTTTTTCTCTTTAAATTTTTGTTATGTTATAATATACAATAAGGAATCTCTGTATAATGGTAGTAGTTCAAGATCCATCATGTGTCCCTATTAAACTAATATTTTTAAATCTTCTCCATTATCCTTTTTTTTTAAACAAAAATACACAATTAATATATACTGGTCATACATACTAATCCCCTTCCCCTCATAGTTTTGGCACGAAAAGTTAATATTTCTTTACAAAAATTATGTGATAAATGTCAGTCATGTAAACCAAAGGGTGAATTAATTTATAAAGCAGTCTATTTGAAAGTTGAGTTGATATATAATAAATTAGATAATATTACACAGATATGTGAAATAATGAGAGATTTCGCTAATAATGTTGCGTTAGGATCTGTATTGGAAAAGTGGAGCATTGATATAGTTTTGTTAATAGTGTATAGTAAAAGGGTAATATATTAAATACCCTCTGTGGTATGACAAAAGATCGAAAACCTCCTCTATGGTTTTAAAAAGTCTAACACAAGACCCATTGTACAATTTTTAAATAATATAGGAACCTACCATGCATTTTTGAATAGCATAGGGACCTGGTATTTTTTTTTGCATAATATAGGGACCTATCATGCAATTTTTGCATATTATAAAGCCCTGGTACAGTTTTTGCATCATAAAAGGACCTATTATGCATTTTTTGCATAGTTTAGGAACGTCGTACGGTTTTTGCATAATATATGGACTTATAATGCAATTTTTTTATAGTATAGGGACCTATAGTTCATTTTTCGCATAAAATAGGACCTAAGATACAATTTTCTGCATAGTATAGTAACTTGGTACATTGTTGCATAATGGGGACTTATCATGCATTTTTTGCATAGTATGGAGACCTGACACATTTTTTTGCATAACAAAGAGACCTATTATGCAGTTTCTGCATAGTACAACAGTACAGCGACCTACGGTGAAATACTAATATTATAGTTTTTTTTATCTTTTATCAAACTCTAGGGGTATTTGGTATTTCACCCTTCTTTTTATGTCTAACGAAAGTATATGAAGAGGGTGTTTTAGCATTAATACAGTAAGACGGTGCAGTGTGATTGTATTTAATTGTTCACTTTGCTTTTTTGGACAAACTAAAATAACCCAATACTATCTATGAACTGCAGGCAATTTTGAGATAAATACCTAAGAACTCATCAATTAGCTTAAAATACCTAAGTTGAGGAGCATTTATCTCAATATTTCCGTACTTCTCCAGCTACTCAGCCTTAGTGCAAGATTTCAATGTAAGTTCTCTCAAAGTAGATGATGATTGCTAAAGGTGAGCACATTATCTTCCGGATATCTTGAAATATTCAAAGTTTCCAGCGATGAACAACCAGATATGAGATTGCGAAGAGATTCATCAGATCAGTAGATCACAAATTCGAGACGGAGAGTTTTCACATTTGGAAGAGAAACCATGCATGGTACATTGAGATTTATAATATTGTTGCCATATACACGAATAACCTGTAGTCTCTTAGATGTAATAAGACTACAAGGCATATCTATGATGTCTTTAGCATTTATAATTTCAATTACTTTAGCATTTAGAGAAACAGTAAGACACAGTATACCCCTCGGAGTCTCGTTTAAGTTCTAGAGAGAACTTGTTTGTATTTAATTGTATTTAATAACTCTTTTTAGTTTTTTTCCAACAAATTTTTAATTATATAAAAAAATCATTACCTCGACCCTCTTGATTGTAGCCACCACCTCCATCTTGCTGATAATCCATCGGAGGACCACCACCACGTCCTTGACCAAATCCACCATCTTGATTGTAACAACCACCTCCATCTTGTTGATACTCCATTTAATGTCCACTGTATCTTCCACCACGTCCACCACAGAAACTCCGTCCTCTTCCACCACCACCACCACCTCCTATACCTCCATATTCAAACTCTCACCACCAGCATATCCATTTCCCCTTATCAAACAAGTATTAAGTCACAAACTATAAAAAAACAAATATTTAATTTAATTAATTACCATGAAGCCTCTAGCTGTTCCTCTCCCTCGACCATCACAACCACCACATCCACCTCATCCACGCCCTCTACCAGAAGATGATCCCTCTGCAAGATAACAAAACATGTTAACGTGTTATACAATGAATGCTATATCACAATGTAAGTTACAAGTATATGAAATGCTTCAGTTTTACACCGAAGCACAATGTTTCTCCCATAAACGTTACGTTCTAGCA
This sequence comes from Nemophila menziesii, assembly GCA_029959085.1. Classification (NCBI taxonomy): domain Eukaryota; kingdom Viridiplantae; phylum Streptophyta; class Magnoliopsida; order Boraginales; family Hydrophyllaceae; genus Nemophila; species Nemophila menziesii. Next base: position 1,617,703 of record JARWIR010000082.1, on the reverse strand, counting down.
TTGGAGCATTTGCTTCGATTATATCCAAAAGAATTTTACGAACATTCTTCTGTAATTTACACAAATAATCAAATAAAGCCTATATATTCTTATATACGATACGATCATACTAATGAATGCTAACTTTTGAAACTGACAATGCAGTTTGAATAACAAAGTGACAAATAATATCCAATAGAGAAATTAGAATACCGATCATACATAAAAAAACCCTACTGTAATTTGACCACTTACACGCAGCTACTAGTTGCGTCTTCGAAAAAATAAACGAAAGAACCCAAACTCCAGATACACCTGCAAAACACCATCAAAACACCAAACCATCCCTCCAAACATCATCCAAACATTCAATTATGTCTAAAAGGCTATCCAAAACTTAATCCAAATAGTTTTCTTCACTAAGAGTTTAAATTATATCCTTTAAACCTCTCCAACACAATAAATAATGACTACCCATATAAACTAAACCATCATTATCATTACCGTTCCACCTTCAATAACATCAAAAGACACAAATTTCATCAATAGCTTTTGTACTTTGAAGGTTGGAGATTGGAAGTGCAAGGTTTCAAATCATCACAAATTTCACGGCCAATCCGGTAAAATAGCTAGAACTCTTCTTTTCTTTCTATTACGAGTTGGGAATTAAAATTTTTGTTTTGGTTCTTTATTGGAGGAATTATGAATTTTTTTAACCTATCATTATATATTGTGCAAGTAACCTTTCAAGTAGGTGAAAAATAGAGTTTGGGGTCATTCGAGATGACATGGAAGTTGGAGAAGTTAAGAAGAATGTGAAGAGAAAAGAAAGTTAGGTGTTGAGGGAAGATTTCAGTAGTTAGGATGATGATTTAGAGGGCTAGCAAGAGGTGAAAACCTTGGGAAATAAGATTAAAAGAGTTCAGGTAATGAAAAACACTTTATTCAAGATGAACACAACAAATTAATTATCTTTACAGCTTGATAAAGAAGAATTCAAAGCCTCAACCTGAACGCAACAATAAAAACCAGCCTAGTGTTGGTTAAGATAAGTTTTCCTAACTTTCTCATTAGTAGTGTATATTAGTTCATTTGATTTATCGAGTCTTTTCGAATCATGGGGACACGACTCATTTTTAAGTTTGGGGTGGGGTTCGTTGCCTCATCCCAATTTTTTTGTGTTATTTGCTTTCAATAAAATTAATTTTATAGTTGCGTTTGACTGTAGAGCATTTTAAATGTCCCCATTAAGCAAACTTTGTATAAATTTATGATAGAAAGTAGTAGACCTTAGGAGTTAGTATAAAACGCACTTAGATTGCATGCAAACATAGGTGATTGATATGAGAAATTAATGAACAGTGCAAAAGAAGTAAACTTATAATTAAGGAAAATGTTTGGTTTGTCGAACGTGAGATCCGAATTAGCAGAGAACCCACTTAGGTATGAACTAGAGACAAGTTATGTAACTAGGAAAATGATAGAGGCAATTCTTTGGTATCCGTTTGAGACTTTTTAGCCTTCTACCCCCTAATTTAATATTATCCGTCTTAGCCTCATTTTTAGCCTTTAAGCCTTTCTTTTGTTGCCAAGATATAAGCTTATATCCTCTTAGATTATTAAGAATTTCCATATGACGCACACTTGAATCACAATCCTGAGACTTCCTGTCTTGAGCTTGAGTTTGGGGTAGTGGGTTTCATTATTGGGAGATTTCCTGTCTTGAGCTTGAGTTTGGGGTAGTGGGTTTCATTATTGGGAGATTACATTGGGAGGGAATTTGTATGCATTTGTATTTATGTGTAATTATTGACGATGTATCATTTGTAACCCTTTGCTGGGGCCTTTTAAAAAAAAGAGAAAAGAAATATATATAGATATATATAAGGGACATGACTATTCACATCAAAATAATGGTCATGGGTATCTTATACAAAAAAATATGGAAAAGAAAAGAAAAAAATATATATACATGAAAAATTAAAGTAACCGGCAAAGTAGAAAGTTTTGAAAATCATCTTTAGTTCTTATTGGTTAATTTTGGGGACGCTACATTAGTGCGTCAAATGGGTTGAGTGTGAACAATATTCGAGTGCAAACTCAAACTATTGGACAGTTTGTTGATGGTAAGTGATGAGATAGAAAAAATCCTACTTCAATTTTACCAAATATACATTCCATACCGTCCCTAAGCCTACGCAATAACCATAAAGTCCTCATGATTCCTAGATAAATAGTGAATTTATAATTCAGCTATTAGGAGTATGTAAAATGGAGCGTTCAAAGTTAGTGAGGATTGATGAACACCCTATAACCATCATCTTGAGATAAGTACAAGCGTAACCTTCTAGCATTGTGAACTTAATATAGGGCGAGACGCTTCAACCTCCTTGGGAGGGACGCGACACTTGAACTTGGTGAGATCTCGAAATTATTTTCGTAAGAGTTTTTTTCGCCAAAGATCGAGAGCGATATTATCTCGTTGTTTGGCAAGTTCAGCAGAACCTACATTTCTCTTTTATCGGCTTTGTTTCCCAGTGCTACCTCAATGGGTTTTGGAATTTCATTCCCACATACGATACCAACTGATATAGTGTGAAACATTTGACCAATATAAATACACGAATGATAAAAGTTAGAATTTTTTGTTGACGGTTGTCTTATGTGGATCTATCTTCAGATAAGTTTGGTGATCTTAATGGTGGTATCTATCTCCAACACGAAAGAAAAATGAAGATCTCAATAATTTTTTTTGTCTATAAGGAAATTACACTTGTATCCGAGTCTTTAATAGATATTTTCTTCAAGAAGGAAAAAGTTTAAAAATTACATGCATAGTTGAAAAATAAATCTATTACAATAATCCTACATAAAAGAATTTTATATATTACATGTGTTTATACAATTCTTTTTGATCTTGAACTCGACGAGGAGATTTTTACAAAAATCAAATTTTAGGGAACAAAATAAAAGATATAAATCGTCAAATTAATAAATTGAAATGTATATTACATTCCATCAAATCAAATGTAATAACAATTTTTATTTTTTTAATCGAATTATATAATATCAGAAATATTTATTGTAATTAAAAGAAAAATGAACGGTGTCATTTTTGTTTATAATCTTCATATATCACACTATATCGTGTTAATATCAAGAGGAATCTATAAATCGAGGTTTAAATAATAACAAAAATAATATTTAAATCCAAACTAAAAGAATATTCTCTAAAAGTCCCATACTACTTTTCTGGTTGGACTTTTTACTTTTATACATTTTCTTTCATATTCTTTTTTGTTTTTAATTTTAAATACAGTACATACCTATAAAGGAGGGTATGTACTATTTTACAAGGGGGTATATACCTATTTTCTGCGGTACGTACCTATGCAATTTTTTAAATATTATAAAGTGATTTTTCCTAAGGGTATGCACTTATGCTGGTTTTTAATTTGTAATGTGATTTTTTATATAATTTCTTTATAAGTCCTAATATCATTTTTACTGTAAACTTAAGTTTTTGTCCATTTCAAAGTCTAGAAGGAGGGTCCTTATCAGGTTTTTTCCATGTCAACGTCAAATCACAGTACTGAGCCATCTTCATCCAGTATTCCAAACAGATTTTTAACCCATATCGGAACAAAGAAACAAAATAAATATCTTCGCCTTCACTCTTAATGTACCCAATGATTTTTACCCTACTCTATTGATGTCTCCTCATTTGTGATAGATTTATGTTAAGATAAGACATCATTTTTAGTGTTTTAGAAGTCAATAATGTCAATTTTCTTGAGTTTTAGTACACTTTCCTGTTTTGTGTCTTGATTTGTAGAAATAATGTTTTTAGAGCATATTGGGTTTAATTGTTTATTTAGTGTGTAGCTTTAAAGATAATTATGGAGATTAATTAGAGTCCAAGTCAAAGACAACAACTTATGGAAAGAGATTTACATGGTAATTGGAGAAAAGGAAATAAAAGCTAAAAAGATGGAAAAGGAAAAGCTGCCTAAATTTGGGATTCTGCAGATCACGTCCAAAGATATGCATTTTTACCTAAGAAATAGGCCGAATTTGGAGATTTCCTTCTTAAGGGCCTAGATAATTCTGTTGTGATTCTTTTGGTAACTCGTGGAGCTCAAACGGACCAATAACGAAGAAGTTATGACCAAAACAACGCATCAGTGTTTATCTTTATTTCCATACGAATTTGAGTTGGGCTAGAAGTCCATTACCTTAACTATTCCTCAAGAAAACGAATTAGGTCTTCTAAACACCTATAAATACACCCTTATATCACTTGTAAATCATCCTTGCCTCATAGTAATTAGTTCTTAAGGTTTTATTCTTCCAGTTTATTGTAGAGAGCAAGATGATGTCTTTTGTAATTTCTTTTAGTTTATTTCCATCAGGTATGAACTAAACTTCCCATAGCTTGGTTTTTGCATATGTATAATCTATGAATTCTAATTCTTCTATCTAAGTTTCTTTGGGAATTATATGTTTTAATCTGATATTAGCTACTTACTTTATATTTGCTTATGTGTTTTGATTTAATGTCTTTTCTAGAATTGATCACTTTAGGATTGTTTTAATAGTAGTTAGATGGTCACTGTAACTGGGTGTTTAACTATTGAACCACCACATAACGTCTAGTGTCGATAGCAGTTCTGACAAAACATACTTCTAACTAGATAGTCATTAAGGTTTGTTTTAACCACCATATCACCAATTGATTGTAGTGTGCTGGATAGGGCCTTAGTGGCGTTTGATAACCCTATTTGAGTCCTCGTCTTGGTTGTGCCGTAGCCCCCTTAGTCGCTCTCAAGGTCTAAGGTAGTGGAATTTAGAATCCTGACTAAGTATTACCAAGAGCTAATATTCTCCCTTATGAACTAGATCTATAGATAGAATTAGAAGGATTAGTGCATACTAGCAAAACCTAAGCTATACTTCTCATCTCATATTCTTAATCTTTTACTTTATTGTCTTTATTTTCCTTAATCTTAATTGCTAATCTCGATTTCTATTTGCTTTAATTTACTGTCTTCTAGTTATTTACTTTTACTCGTTATCTGTTCCTACGCGTTTAACACACTTAAGTCCCTGAGAACGAACTCTACTTATCATTAAAACTTGCATACGTCCTGTAATACTTGCAGTACTGTGCCTGTCTAGGGTGAGAGTGCATAGTTTTCCATACTGAATTTGATCTTATTTTTATCACACCCTAGGCGACACCATCTATCTCTATAAAACAATGATATTTTTTTTATGTTAAAAAATAAACAATGAAAGTGAAACAATCTCTTCATATTCACACTCGCAGGAACAAAAACAATTAGAAAAGAATTGCTGGACCAAAATGGATATACCCCAAGAATGTTATGTACCCTATGACTAAACCCTAAACCAAAAATATAACTTTTTAATGCAAAACAATTAACATAAAGGGATGTACCCAAAGGATTGTACCCAAAGGGTTATACCCTATTTGCTGGACTCTACACCTTCATATCTCAAACTAAATACAAAAATGTTATGTTAAAAACTCAATGAAACATAACATCGGGAACAATAAAGAAAAAAAAGTGGAAGTTGAAGAAAGAAAAAGTGAAAGAAGGTATCTTTATCTGGGTTCTTTGCTAGAAAGTTTGAAGATGGTGTTTGTGCAAGATCTCCGACGACGGCGACCTGTGTAGAAGATGGTGGAGAATGGTCTGATGGTGGAAAATGGTTCAAGCTGGCGAGATGGTGGTGGAGAAGGGTCTAAGGCGGCGATGGTTTTCTGGATTCTTCAGAGATCTAAAGGTCTATTAATGGACTCAGGTTTCCTCTACAGAAGTTTGTCCACTAAAGGTGGAGGCGATTTGCTTGTGTGGGAGGGAGACTTGCAATGGTTGAAGGGTTTCTAGTGTACATAGGCGAATATGGAGGTGGTTAGCTTGTGCAAAGGAGCCTTGCGATGGTGGAGAAGGTCCACTAATGGCAGTGAAGAGATTTGTTTTTTTGGTTTCGATCTAAAATACGAGAAGGAGGGTTTGGTGTTTTTCGTAACCCGTTTGAGTTTTTGTTTTGGATTTTTATCAGTCTAATAAGAAAAAAGGGGCATGGGTTTTGGGGTATTTATTTTATTTTTAGTTGGAATGTTATGGACTGGTTAGTGGCTGATGAGATGTGGACTTTTATTTATTAAGTAGAAAGTCATGGGCCTTAATTATTATTGTCTCTACTATCAAACCCTAAAAAGAATCCTCCAAATATTCATACCAATTATTCTTTCAAAGCCACTAGCCGACTTCCAAAACAACTAGCCGACTCCTCATAAACCAAATTACCCCCTTCAAACGTCTTTATCTCCTTAGACGATTGCCTTTCAGACACAATGTCTTCTTGTATTCTGGTTTGGCTCATATCTTTGATCTATGATCATAATATTTCAATTAAGGTATAATACTCATATCTTATGTTCTTTCATAATCTGGCTTATTGTTGTGCACTAAATATTATTTTTGTTGTCCAAAATTCATTGATTAGTAGTTTTAATTATGGTCTATAGGTTTATTTGCAGTTTCTCATCTTTCAAGTTTACATTTGTCATATGTTTCTTTAAACTAACTTTAATTATATATTTTAATATATAATGATCAAATATCTATATATTAATAGATCCTTCTTAAAAGCTCCTTTCCTTGTAATGTTTGGTTGTAAATACCTGTTTATTAAATATAAGATCCTCCTTTAGTTGATTTTTTTTTAATTTTTTTCTTTTTTTTAAAGCTAAAATATACAATAAGGAAATTGTGTATAATGGTAGTAATTCAAGATCCATCATGTCCCTGTTAAAGTAATATTTTTAAATAAACTCCATTAGTTTCTTTTTTTAAAACAAAAACACACAATTAAAATACCTTGTATAGTAAGGGGAAACCGAAAGTTATACATGATAAATGTCAATCATATAGACCAAACAGTGAATTATTTGATGAAACAATCGATTTGAAAGTTAAGTTAATAAGTTAATAATGTTACGTAGATATGTGCAATAATGGGGAATTTCGCTAATAATATTTGTTATGGACTGTTTTGGAAAAGTTGAGGGATTTATATAGTTATGTCAATAGTGTTGATTAAAAGGGTAATATATTAAATACCCCTGTGCTATGACAAAAAACCTTTCCTGTGGTTTTAAAAAATCTAACATAGGACCCCTAGTACAATTTTTAAATAATATAGGAACCTACCATGCATTTTTTAATAACATAGGGACCTGGTATTTTTTTGCATAATATAGGAACCTATCATGCAATTTTTGCATAGTATAAGGCCTTGGTACAATTTTTGCATCATATAAGGACCTATTGTGCATTTTATGCATAGTTTAGGAACCCGGTATGGTTTTTGCATAATATATGGACCTATCATGCAATTTTTTATAGTATAGGGACTTATAGTTTATTTTTCGCATAAAATAGGACCTAAGATACAATTTTCTGCAGAGTGTAGTGACTTGGTATGTTTTTGCATAATATAAGGACTTGTCATGCATTTTGTGCATAATATAGAGAACTGGTACAATTTGTGCATAATATAGGAACATATAGTACATTTTTTGCATAAAATAGAGATCTATTATGCAGTTTGTGCATAGTGCAGCAACCTACGGTGAAATACTGACAATATAGGTTTTTTTATCTTTTGTCAAACTCTAGGGGTATTTGGTATTTTACCCTTCTTTTTAAGTCTAACAAAAAATGTATGAAGAGAGTGTTTTAGAATTAATACAATAATTAAGAGGGTGCGGTATGATTGTATTTAATTGTCCTCTTTTCTTTTTTGCAAAAACTAAATAACCCAATATTATCTATATATACAACTGATTATATTTTTCAACTTTAACACATCATCTCTGAACTGCAGGCTAGTTCCAATTACTGTGCTTTTTATATTGTACATATATTTTTCACCCAAAAACTATTAAATTTTTGATTATGAAGATACTTAGATGGTTAAATTGGATATGCACAATCCTGTTTTTTTATTAAGTAATTTTGTTTTAAGAGGTCAATTATGATGTTCTTAGTTTAAGGTAGATATGTTAGATTTTAATTACCATATCTTGTTAGGGGAGTTAATGGATCTTTAGATCTATCGATCCAGCTTATCATAAAATCACTATATAAATTTTGATACTTGTGATGATATATATATGAACTTTTAAATTAAATAAAAAATGGTGATGAACTGTTTGCAGATATGCCTCAGAAACCAACATGGTTCGATATGCTAAAATTGCGATTTGGTTGCAAGATAAGACAGTTCGTGATGTGGCATTACGCTATAAATTGAATAAATATTGGGGAATAACAAAAGAACATGTTAGGAAATGCTAGAAATTTATTGCTTTTGAATGCATGGGAATGCTCCTACTTTGTTGTGTCTTTTGGAGATTACAAGGCTGATTGATCGATTGCTTTTCAAGTTCAAACAGATGTGGAATTCTTGTATTTCGTGTGTGTGCAATTTGTTTTTCAAATGCTTCACATTTAGATCGACATTGGAACATTTGCTTCGAACTTATTAAAAAAACTCATGCATGTAGTTTACGTAATCATTTATGAGTAAATAAACGAAAAAAATCAGTTATAGTTAAGAAGAGTGAGATTAAAAATATTACTGTTATGTATTCGTCGGAGAAATTAACGATTATGTAAATGACAACTTGCAAATTTTATATAACCATTTGCGATATATCAATTCTCAAATTTGAAATAATTACCATAATTGCTCTGGTGTGCTCACGGTTTCCAGCAATTTTGTCCTTTTACATTATGAAGACATTTTTTCCCCATTTTTCCAGTATCACCCCTAATTAACTAGTTAAAAAAATAGTGCAATAAATGAATAACGGAAATATAGTAAAGAAGGAGCGTAATGTCTCTTTCAAATCTTTGTGCCACAAAAAGTAGGACAAATGGAGGGAGTAATACTCGTAACCACTAGATCAACTATAACTCCTAACATTAAAAAAAATTGGATAAAATTTTCAATGTTCCCCGATCCATCTCGTGATTCACACTTACCATCATAAAACCTTCTCCGCACATCGTATCAATTTTCATTGTGGAGGGTCATCTAAACTATGATAGAAAAACTCAATTGTAACTTCAATGAATAACCGTGCAATGGACACTTCCTTATCAAAGATTGAAAATGAGACCAGTGGCCCCTACACCTTCTCCCTGCTCTTGGCGGACCAAATCAAGTTGTCCACTCAACTTAAAACTTTGAGGATAGTACTATAGAAGAACGCAGTTTGCAATTGATCTGAAATATTGATTTCTTCATCTTGCTCTTGATCATACCACTCAAGCGGGTGGCTTCTTCTACTTTGGATGGTACACTAGTTACAACGACAAAGGTTTGAATCACTGGGGGTGGATCCACCTCCTTATCACCTTTAATTCAACATGATGATACTCTTCAAAGTGGAAGCGGTTAATATATTGTGGTGATCTTTGTTACGTAGTTGTGTCTTTTTAGTTGTTCTAGTCTTGGTCATGTTCATAGTATCTAGAATAGTGGAAAAGCTACCAAAAGTTGTTGTCTAGCTGTGAAAACGCCTAGTATTTCAATTACTACAGAAAATCAACAATGAATTTGAAGGAATCCTTTGAGATTTAGAAAGGTCTATGAATTGTGGTAGTTTTTATATAAAGATAACTAGATTTGGATAAGTAACAAAGGAGTTATGAATTATACAAACTCCAAAGGTCAACCAGTACATGTTATTAAGTAATACGAATTAGGGTTGGATTTGGAACCTATAACTTGGGGAACACCCTACATTTGGACCATACACTTATAAATATGACTACTTACCTTTTTAAACATGTCCTTGACTTCATATTATCATCTTAGAGAGAGCATGTCGACCTAGAGAAGAAACAATAAGAATTGAAGAATTACAACATAAATTCTACATCTCTCCTTCTCTATCAATAGGGTAATTAGCTGTAGATATATGGGTTAACCAAACTTTTATTCTTTAGTTTTATTTATCAATTCAATTAGGTTATTATTTTGTCTAAATCCTAAAAATACTATTTTGTTATTTTAATTAATTGGGCTTCTTATTTACATATATGTATTTTGTGTTTTAATCTATTTTAGCCCTAGATCTGGCCAATCGTAGGACTGCCCTTAGTAGTTGGATTGTCGCCATGACAAGGGATTCAATTATTGACAGTACCACATAATCGTCTAGTGTGGGTTAGTGATCCGAACAGGCTTGCATAACTAGATAGCTTTTAAGGTTTGATTTAACCACCTCATTGCGTTGGTTCCCCTTACCTAAGTCCCCTAGTAGTGTTGAGGTTTCTAAGTCTACCATAACGGGAGTTAGGAAGACTGTAGAATCCCGACAATTTATAATTTCTCAATTCACCCTTATAATTAGAATAGCGACTTAGTAAGATATGCTCATACTAGTAACCCTAATTATTATCTTATTTGCATCCATATTTAATTATTCACGCTAAATATATATTAATCTTAATTACCACAAAAGTCACCATCTTATAGAACTGTGAAACACTTGACCAACACGAACGCAGAAATGGAGAAACTTCTCTTGATGGTTGTTTGAGTTGGATCTATCCTCTGATAAGGTTGGTGATCTCAATAGTGGCATATATCTCCAACATGAAAGATGAATGGAGATCTCAATACATTTTTTTGGCTATCAAGAAATTACACTTGTATCCAAGTGTTCAATAAATCTTTTCTCATAAAAAAATTTAAAATCTTATGTAGTGTTGAAAAATAAATCTATTACAATATCTCTCACTAAAACAATTTTCTACTTGACATGCCTCTACCCAATTTTTTTATCTTAGACTTGATGAGGAGAATTTTTTCATCAAGCATTCATTCTTTTTCGATAATCAAAAATTAATTTTGTGGAATAAAATAACATATATAAATAGTCAAATTAGAAAATCGAAATATAATTATATTCCATTAAATCAAATATAATAAAAATTTAATTTTTCTTTATCGAAATATATAATATCAGAAATGTTTATTCCAAAAGAAAAAACATGTGTGTCGTTCCGTTTATATACTGCATAAATCACAATTTACTTTGTTCCTATCAAACCCCAAAATGTCGCCTCAAATTGAAATATACATACCAATTACATACCTAACATGTATCGTTTTCTTCTACTCGTGTTTAAATTCTCTTGATCATCTTTGTTTTCTGTCCCTACTCTTCCGAGGCCACTTTCCCACTCTTTATAGGCCATATTACCTATTCAAGCAGTCACCTTTGTCTCCTTCAATGTTTTATTTGTCATAGAAAAAATAAACCAACTAACAAGTTTATCTTATACCTGATTTCTACAAATTAAACATAAACAGTTATAAAAATCGATGACCAAGTTTTTAGGACACTCCGAGACGTCAATATCCTGTCTTATGCACTTAGCAAGCTAGTCCTCCATCCCGTTAAAGTCTTTCTCACGTGGTAGACTCTCTAGTTAGGAAACTTGTCAATCTATCTCCAGACTTCGACATCCATCAGTTGGATTTTTCAATTAATTCCCTTTCTTTAATTAGTACCTTGAGTAATTTCAATGTTATCAGAGTAAAATGAACAAAACTGAAGATTGAGATGTGCTGCAGATCTCATGGCCCTAAGGACGACCAAATTTCTTCTTTAGCGGCATTATTAATCTTACCTCTTTTAGTGATTCTATGTTTAATTTTTCCCATTAACTGCTTGATGTTGTACTTGCCGTTGGCGTCGTTGAGCCAAATAATTTTTGCATCATCCTTCATAAAAATATTATCTTCTTCTAATTCCTGCTTATCCTTGTTAATCTCTCTAAGCACATTTTTACCACAGTGTTGAGTTTCTCCGTATAGGGATTTAATAAGAACTTTTGTTTTGTTGTTGAATTCTCAAATATTTCATACCTTTTTTTTATAGAAACCCTTCATATGTGTTTTCTAAATATTATATAATATATCAAAGATTCTTGTGGTAACCACTTTATTGTTCCATTTGTTTTTGGTGTAGTTTTCTATGATCAAATTGATCCAATCGCCCAATCTTACAAGCGAAATTCTCATCTATCATACATTGCAATTGGGAGTTGGCCCAAACTCCCATGCTAATCAGGCACTTGATGAGCATATGCTTGATAGTTTCTAGCTTCATTTCACATCAGTTGTAGATATCTGAATTGGTGTCCTTCTATGTGAGTTCTCATGTATATTGTCCTTAGGCGCTTACCTTCCAAAATAAATTCTCCCATTCTATTCTCACTATGCACATATTAAATCTATGACCACAACATTTCAATTATGGTATATTAGATAGATTATAATTTTATATTTTCTTTATTAAATTATTGCTTTGCTTCTTATTTTCTTTACTTTTTCATTTGTCATTAATTATTCGGTTATTTAATTACCATAAAATATATTATGTTAATTAAAATTTATCTTGTTGTTGTGCACTAAATATTTTTGTTTTTTAAAATTAATTAATTATGTAGGTTTAATTCGTGATTTATAGGTCTATTTGCAATTTCCCATCTTTCAAGTTTTGCATTTCTTTTATATTACTCTAAGCTAAGTTTATATATATATATATATATATATATATATATATATATATATATATATATATATATATATATATATATATATATATATATATATATATATATATATATATATATATATATATTCTTCACTTAAAGTTCCTTTTGACAGTCCCTGCTAATATTTGGTTATTAAATATAAGATCATCATTTAACCGAGTCTTTCTTTCTTTAATTTTGGTAAATAAGCTATGATATAAAAGATGAATTTTTGTATAATGGTAGTAATTAAATATCCACAATGCATCCCAGTAACACTAACGTCTATAAATAAACCATGTTATTTCCTTTTTTGGGAAAAAATTAAAATGGACTAGTGATACACGCAATTCATCTTGTAGTTTTGGCACGACAACTTGACATTCATTTACATAAAGTGTGTGATAAATATATGCCATATAAACTAAACGATTAATTAGTTGATGAAACAAACAATTTGAAAGTTAAGTTAATTTTAATGAGTTGTTAGATAATGTTATGCAGATATGTGAAATAATAGAGGATTTCAATAATAATGTTTCGTTAGAATAGTGTAGAGGAGAAACAATTAAGAGTAATATATCAAATACCCCCTGTGGTATGACCGAAGGTAAAAAACCTCCCCCTTATGGTTTAAAAAAAACCATGCGCATAGAAGTATCAATATCGAAGAAAATACATGATTGGTGAAGGGCATATATTTTTCCATATATGTTGTTGTACTTATCGACTATGTGAACTCGATCTAGGACGAGACACTTCAACCTCCTTGGGAAGGACGTGACGCTTGAATTTGGTGAGAATCTCGAAATTATTTTTCTGAGAATATTTTTCGCCAATGATTGAGAGCAATATCATCCATCGTTCAATAAGTTTAGGGGAATCTTCATTTCTTTTTAATTGGTTTTGTTATTAGTGGTACCTCAATGGGTTTTGGAATTTTATTCCCACATACGATACCAACTAATATAGTGTGAAACATTTGACCAATTTAAACACATGAATGGTGAAACTTCAAAACTTCTGTTGATTGTTGTCTTATGTGGATCTATCTACTAATAAGTTTGGTGATCTTAATGGTGGATCTATATCCTGATAAGTTTGGTGATCTCAATGGAGGTATCTATCTTCAATATGAAAACAGAATGAAGATCTCAATGATTTTTTCGTCTATTAGGATATTTCGTTTGTATCCGAGTTTTTAATAGACCAATTCTTTAAGAAAGAAGAAATTTAAAAATTACATCCAATGTTGGAAATAAATCTATTACAACAATTTTACATTAAAAGAATGTTTTATTTTACATGTGTTTACCTAATTCTTTTATATCTTGAACTCGACGAGGAGATTTTTTTGTCAAACATCCATTCTATCTTTTATTAAAAAAAATCAAATTTTATCGAACAAAATAAAAGATATAAATAATCAAATTAATAAATCAAAATGTATATTACATTCCATCAAATCATATATAATAATAATTTTAAATTTTTTAATCGAAGTATATAATATCATAAATATATATTGTAAAAGAAAAATAAACGGTGTCATTTTTTTATAGTATACATATATCAAGTTATATTGTATTGCTATCAAGAGGAATCTACAAATTGAAGCCTAAATAATAACAAACATACTATTTAAATCTCAACTAAAAAATATCATATTAAAGTCCATACTACTTTCTGGTCGAATATTTTACTTTTATAACTTTTTTTTTATTTTTTTTATTTTTAATTATAATTCGGTATGTACCTATTTTAAAGGAGGGTATGTACATATTTTACAAGGGGGAACATACCTATTTTTTGGGGTACGTACCTATGCAATACTTTTAATATTATAGAGTGATTTTCCTTGAGGGTATGTTCCTATGCCGGTTTTTTATTTTTGTAATGTGATTTTTTATATAATGGATTTATAAGTCCTAATATCATTTTTCGGTATAAACTATAGTTTTTGTCCATTTCAAAGTCTAGGAAGAAGGTGTCAATGTCAAACCCAGTTATTAAGACCAAACCATTTCCATAAGGTGTTCCAAAGGAATTTTCAGCTAGGCCCACCCTAATCGGTCGCGCATAGGAACGAAGAAACAAAAAAAATATCTTCACCTTCACTCTCAATGTCCCTAATAGGCGGTACCCTACTCAATTTCTACAAAACCCCAAAAAGACGCCTTCAAATATTTATACCAATTATTCTTTCGAAGCCACTAGCCTACTTTAGAAGCAACTAGCCAACTCCTAATTACCCTCTTCAAACATCTTTACTATTTTTTGTGACTTATCCGGTATATTGTCCTTAGGAGATTGCCTTTAGACACAATCTCCCATTGCATTCTGATTAGGCTCATATCTTAGATTAGATCGATGACCATAATATTTCAATTAAGGTATAATAGTTAATATTTTCTTTTATGATTATTGAACGGTTTCTTATTTTTTTTACTTTAGTTCAGTATTAGTTATTAGGTCATTTAATTATCGTAAATATATCTTATGTTCTTTCATAATTTGTCTTATTATTGTGCACTAATTCTTATTTTTGTGTTGAAATTAATGTTTTTTCTCAGTTGACCTAGAACCTTTCTATGAATGATTATATAGGAATCTCTAGAATTATTTTAAAAGTAATAGGAATTGTCTATCAAATGTTAATACTAGTTTATTCTAGAAACTAAAAACCACCACCATAGTGCTCCTATATATAGGACTCATCATTTGTAGATTAAGGATCAATCAAAAGTGGAACCACTACAAGTCTTGTACTACTTAATCAATTAATAAAGTTTTTTATTTCATATACCAACGTCCATTTCCACTTTCAATTTCTTATAAGAAATTTCGTTTCTTTCTCTTTCCCAATATAAATTTATTTTTTAAATTCTTTTTCTTTTCCCTTCTCTAACGAGACATTTGATCTAATTTCACACTTAGACATGATAAGAGCACTGATTGCATTAGCTTCTCAAAAGCAATGAAGGATCTATCAACTAGATGTAAAGTTAGCGTTCCTCACCTAGAAGAAGAGATATATGTCGAGCAACCTAAAGGGTTTGTAGAGAAAGGCCAAGAAGATCGAGATCTAAGACTACAAAAAGCACTATACGGACTCAAGAAAGCTCCTCGGGCGTGGTACAGTCGAATTGACAACTAATTCACCGATCGAGGATTCAAGAAAAGTCAAAATGAGCCTACTCTCTATACTAAAAGTCAAGGTAATGATAATAGACTCATTGTATCTCTTTATGTAGATGATCTCATCTATACATGAAACAATGAACAAATGCTCAAAGAGTTCAAAGAAATGATGAAAACCTTTGAGATGACGGATCTCGGGTTAATGCACTACTTTCTTGGAATTGTGGTGAGACAAGATACGAGAGGAATATTCCTCTCACAAGAGAAATATACAAATTCTTTACTAAAGAAGTTCAAGATGCATGGATGCAAGACTTTTCTACACCTCTTGTCACTAACGAAAAACTAACCAAAGAAGACAACTAAACTAAGATAGATCGAGCAATGTACAAAAGTCTCATTGCAAGTTTGTTATATCTTACAGCTATGTTACCATATCTCATGTACGCTACAAGTCTATTATCGAGATTCATGCATAGTCCAAGTCAAGTCCACTATCCAGCAAGAAAAATAATATTGAGATACTTACAAGGAACTAAGGACTATGGCATATGGTACAAGCCTAGGACTGCTCAAGATTAATTGGCTACACAGACAGCGATTGGGCTGGATTAGTAGATGATATGAAGAGTACCTCAGGCTATACATTCTCACTCGGCTCAAGGATATTCTCATGGTCATCAATAAACTATATTGCGAGGCACAATCTCCAGCAAAACAGGAATATGTGGCAGCAACACTAACAACAAGTTAGGCAATATGGCTTAGATGAATACTTGAATACATAGGAGAACATCAAGAAAGACCAACAAAAATTTACTGTTACAACAAGTCGGCAATAGCAATGGCAAAGTATCATGCCCATCCTAGCAAGACTAACCACATTGCTATCAAATATCATTTTCTCCTAGAGGCGACAAATGATAGACATATTGAGATTCAATAAGTAAGAACTGAAGAACAACTTGCAGATATTTTAACGGAAGCACTTTCACGCCCAAATTCGAGGCACTACGAGAAATGCTTGGAATTACAAAAATGAGCATTAAAGGGGAGTGTCGAAATTAATGATCTTTTTCTCAATTGATCTAGAATATTTCTATGAAGGAGTGTATATGAATCTCTAGAATCATCAAGTACTAGAAATTTTCTATTAAGTGTTAATACTAGTTTATTCTAGAAACTAAAAACCACCGCCATAGTGCTCCCATATATAGGACTCATCATTTGTAGATTGAGGATCAATCAAAACTAGAACCACTACAAGCCTTGTACTATTCAATCAATTAATAAAGTTTTTTATTTCATATACCAACTTCCATTTCCACTTTCCATTTCTTTTAAGCAATTTATTTTTTCTTTCTCTTTCCCAATATAAAATTATTTTATAAATTATTTTTCTTTTCTCTTCCCTGAGGGCATGTTTCTATGCTGGATTTTAATTTTTGTAGTGTGATTTTTTATATAATTGATTTTTAAGTCCTAATAACATTTTCCGTATAAACTTGAGTTTTTGTCCATTTCAAAGTCTAGGAGGAGAGTGTCAACGTCAAGCCTAATTATAAGACCAAACAATTTCCACCAAGAGGGTTGTACCCTATTCAGTCGCGCATAGAAACAAAGCTCTTCACCTTTACTCCAAATGTCCCTAATAGGTCGTACCCTACTAAATTTATACAAAACACTAAAAGGACGCCTCCAAATATTTATACCAAATACTCATAGACAAGATTAGCCCCCTTTTTCAAACGTCTCCGGTATATTGTCCTTATGCGATTGCCGACATAATCTCCTCTTGCATTCTGATTTGGCTCATATTTTAGATTAGATCGATGACCATTCTATTTCAATTAAGGTATAATACTCTATATTTTCTTTTAAGATTATTGAATTGCTTCTTATTTTTTTACTTTATCATTAGTTATTAGGTCATTTAATTATCATAAATTTATCTTAAGTTTTTTCATGATTTGCCTTATTGTTGTGCACTTATTCTTTTTTTTTTTCTAAAATCCATTGATTAGTAGTTTTAATTCTGGTCTATAGGTTTATTTGCAATTTATGTTTTATATTTGTATTATGTAGCTTCAACCAAACTTTAATTTTATATATATATATATATATATATATCTCTTAAAAGTTCCGTTCTTTGTAATGTTTGGTGGTTAATACATGTTTATTATATATAAGATCTTCCTTTTGGTTGAGTTTTTCTTTCTTTTTTAGTTATTTTCCTTTTTCTAAGTTATAATATACAATAAGGAATCTGTGTATAATGGTACTAGTTCTTTATCCATCATGTGTCTGCGTTAAACTAATATTTCTAAATGAACTCCATTACCTTCATTTTTTTGAAACAAAAATACACAATTAATATTTACAAGTGATACGTAGTTTTGGCGTGAAAAGTTAAAATTTCTTTACATAAATTATGTGATAAATGTCTGTCACGTAAACCAAACGGTGAATTAATTTATAAAACAATAGATTTGAAAGTTGAGTTGATATTCAATAAGTTAGATAATATTACACATATATGCAAAATAATTGGGGATTTCGCTAATAATATTGTGTTAAGGACTGCTTTAGAAAAGTTGAGCATTTATATAGTTCTCTGAATAGTGTAGAGTAAAAGGGTAATATATTAAATACCCCCTGTGATATGACAAAAGATCAAAAACCTCCCCTATGGTTTTAAAAAATCTAAAATAGGACCCATAGTAAAAAATTTAAAATAATATAGAGACCTACCGTGCATTTTTTAGTAGCATAGGGACCTGGAATTTTTTCTTTTTGCATGATATAGGGACCTATCATGCAATTTTTGCATAGTATAAAGTCCTGGTTCTTTTTTCGCATAAAATAGGACCTAAGTTACAGTTTTCTGAATAGAATAGTAACTTGGTACGTTGTTGCATAACATAGGGACTTATGCATTTTTTGCATAATATAGACCTGGTACATTTTTTGCATAGTATAGAGACATATTATACAGTTTCTGCATAGTACATCGACCTACAGTGAAATACTGATATTATAGGTTTTTTTTATCTTTGGTCAAACTCTAGGGGTATTTGGTATGTTACCCTTCTTTTTTTTTTTTTTAAAGTATAACCTAAAATATATGAAGAGGGTGTGTTAGCATTAATACAACAATTAAGAGGGTGCGGTGTAATTTTATTTAATTGTTCATTTTGCTTTTTTGCACAAACTAAAATAACCCAATACTATCTAAATATACAGTTGATTACATTTTTCAACTTCAACGCAACATCTCTGAACTGCAGGCTAGTTCCAAGTATATTAAATGCTTCACTTTTACACTGAGCAACAACGTTTCTCCCATAAACGTTACGTTCCAGAATTGGAGTATTTGCTTCGATTATATCCACAAGATTTTTACAAATATTTCCTTTTAATTTACATAAATTATCAAATAAAGCCTATATATTCTTACATACGATACTATCATACTAATGAATGCTAACCTTTGAAACTGACAATGCAGTTTGAATAACAAAGTGACCCATTGGATGAAATATCAGCGAGAAAGCGTTATCAGAAGCCGAAGCTGAAGAAGAATCGTTCTTAGTGATTGAACCAAAAGAAAATGAGGAACTTGTAAAACCAGTCCCTGAAAGTCCTGTAAAGGCATTTTGACCACTGGAAAGCTGTTGAAATGAGTTAAACGGTGAAGTCTCTTCTTTCTTCTCCTCTGATTCAATTTTCACGTCCTCAAAGTCTTTTTTTAGCTTCACCTTCACCATTAATGTCTTCTTCAGTTTCTTTCTTCTCCTCCGTTTCAGTTTTCACATCCTCTGAGTCTTTGCTAGCTTCACCTTCATCATTAATGGCTTCTTCAGCTTCTAGCTTCTTTCTTCTCCTCTGATTCAGTTTTCACATCCTCTGCGTCTTATTTAGCTTCACCTTCACCATCAATGGCTTCTTCAGCTTCTTTCTTCACTTCTTCATCAGACATAATCCCTTCTATAGTCTTCTCATCAACTGAATTGAAGCAGAGAGGACATACACAGGAGGTACTGTTATTAGGACAGATACCCAGGTAGAACCAGAGGAACCATGCTGTGTATGTCAGGTAATAACCATTTAATTTTCTTCTTTTTATTCTTACAATATTATAGACAGAGTCTGATATTCTTTTACTATGATGATTTGTAGGAAGAGTATAAAGACGGAGATGAGCTTGGAACATTGGAGTGCGGCCATGAATTTCACGCGGAATGTATAAAGCAGTGGCTGATGCAGAAGAATATATGCTCTGTTTGTAAAACTACAGAATTGAGTAAAGAGGAAAGCTAAAATATGGTGGATGAGAGACTATTATTATGCTAGTAATAGACTAGTCTATTTTTTTTCTATTTAAAACTTGGCAGATTTTCGATAAATATGTTTACTTTTTGGATTATATTATTATTCGATTAGAGTTGCAGTATTGTCTTTTGATATATTGTGAATTTGTCCATTTTTTTCTAGGGAAAAACATTAACAAAAAAATAAATTAGCCACTAGCCTGGGTATTAGTTGTACCTGGACTAAATATTTGTACCCGTCTTTTAGCCCAACCCAGACTAGTAAATTAACCCCAAAAATAAATAAAAATATATCAGGCGATATTTTGAATTCCACTTTTGAGTATTCTAAATTTTAGTCCCAAGGAATAATTTTAGCATACTGTCCTGGATTTATAGATTTGCTGCAGTGTGTCCTGGAGTAAAGGAGAATTTAGTAGGCACAAGACATTTGGTGAGGGCATCAACTACCTCCAAATTTGGTGGAACATTAACCAAAGCAAGTAGTTTTGCATTGACCTACTCTCTAACAAAGTGAAAATCCACGTCAATATGACAAGTTATTCTGTGAAAAACAGGATTGTAGCAAGAGCAAGAGCTGAGTGATTGTCACAAGCAAGAACAGGAACATTAGGATTGATTTTCAAACTTTTCAGCAAAAATGTTAACAATTTTATCTCAGCAGATACAAAGGTTATATCTCTATATTCAGCTTCAGTTGACGAGACTGTTGATTGCTTTTTAGTGCCCCAAGAAATAAGATTGGATCCTAAGAAGATGCAATAGCCAATTGTAGAGCGTCGATCAACAGTACAGCTGGCCCAATCGGAGTGTGAAAATGCTTTAAGTATGAGAGATGAAGATCGAAAAATCAGTCTATAATTAATAGTACCCTTGATATAGCGCAGTAAGCGCTTAAGAGCATCATAATCGTGATCTGAAGGCTTGTGCATAGCCTGACATAGCTGAGGAAATTAATAAAGTATCAGCTCCAGTAATTAATATATCATCAACGTATACAAGAATAATTGTAAGAGTTGAATAACAGCCTCTTACAAACATTGAAGAATCTGCAAAGCTAACCACAAAGTTATGAGATAAAAGAAATGATGCAAGAAGTTGATACTTTGCTCTAGGCGCCTCTTTAAGGCCATAAAAAGATTTTCGTAATTTGCAACCATATGTAGGCTTAGATTTATCAACAAAGCCAGTAGGTTGATGCGTATAGACATCCTTAGATAAATTTCCGTGCAAGAAAGCATTGGATACATCAAGTTGTCTGGTGTTCCAGTTAAAAGTAGCAGCTAAAGTAAGAATGATGCGAACCGTTTGATGCTTTACATATGGACTAAAGGTTTCAAGATAATCCACCCATATTCTTGATGATAACCTCGGGCAACTAGCCTTGCTTTGTAACTTGAAATTGATCCATCATCATTTCTTTTAACTCGATAAATCCATTTACAAGTAATAGGATTTCGATTGTTAGGTGAAGGAACTAAGTCCCAAGTATGCTGACTCATGAGGTCATTGTATTCTTCTTGCATAGCTAATTTCCAATGAGAAAGCTTGGAAGCTTCTTTATAAGATGTAGGTTCGGATATAGAGGGAGTTATAGTGGTGGATTTACATTTATAAGAGGGTTTGAGGGATCCAGTTTGTTTTCTGGTAATCATGTGATGAGTTGGTACTGGTGGAGGTGGAGGTGGTGGTGGAGGTGGAGGTAAAGGACTAAGTGATAGGTAATGGACTTTCACGTAGAGATGAGGAAGGGTGTGAAGGAGAAGGATTGTCTGATTCTGAAGGTGTAAGTCCAAAGGGATGAGAAATAGAGGATAAGTCAATCTTAGTAGAAACTAAGTCACAAAATGTTGAGTGTTGAGAATCATCAGAAGATAGAGATGAAGGGGCTATGTGTTGGAACGGAAAAGAGGACTCATTGAATATAACATGTCTAGAAATGTAAACACAATTTGTGGAAAGGGAAAGACATTTGTAACCTTTTGAATTGGAACAATAACCAAGAAATAATCATCGTTCAGACTTTGGAGAAAGCTTCTGTGGTGCATAAGGTTTTAACCATGGGTAACAAAGACAACCAAAATTTTTGAGGTGACTGTAAGATGGAGAGACACCAAAAAGATTTTGAAAAGGACTTAGTTCAGATAGAACAGGAGTAGGAAGCAAATTTATTAAATACATAGCAGTGGAAAGCATCAAGCCAATATTTTGGAGGTAAAGAGGTATGATTTAAAAGCGCTTATATACTAGGTTCGCAATTAAATCCTCCTCGCGGGCTATAATCTAGCTACTATTACTATCCTATACTTGATTAGGGTATGAATAACTTTAAGGCATAAATATATAATAAACGAGAATTTAAGACAAATTATATATATACTGAACATATCCCAAAAATTATGAATCATCAATTAATCAACTTAGGTTCATACACTATGCTATACTCAAGCACAAAATAGTTTAGCTCATATTAAAATACTGAAAATAAATAATTAAAACTAAGAAATTCATAATTATATCTAAAATAAAAAATAAATTACTCTAATAGAATTGGTAGAATGGGCATGGGATGAATGTTTTTGTTTTTTTAAAATTAATTAATTATGTAGGTTTAATTCTTGATTTATAGGTCTACTAGGTAAAATCCGTGTCTGAAAACACTCAAGAAACAAATTTTTTCGTCGACGGGAATCGAACCCACGTTCCCTAGGTGAAAGTCAGAATAAGGTTAAGGTTAAGGTTAATGTTAAAGATTAATATCAAGGTTAAAGGTTATAATTAAGGTAAAGGTTAATGTTTAAATTAAGTTAAATGTTAATAAGAAATAAGGTTTAAGTTCGGATATTAGCACGAGGAATCTTCATTTGGTTAAGGTTTAAGGTTAAATGTTAAGGTTAAGGTGAAGGTTTAAGGTTTAAGATTTTTAAGGTTAGGGTTTAAATTTCAAGGTTAAGGTTAACTTGTAGATTTAAAGTTAGGTTAAAAAGATAAGATGAAGGTGAAAGTGAAAGAGTAAGTGAATGTGAAAGAGTAAGTGAATGTGAAAGAGTAAGTGAAAGTGAAAGTTAAGGTTTAGGTTAAGGTTAAGGTTAACGTAAATTAAGGTTTAAGGTTGTTGGTGATGGCCGCGTGTCATAAATCGACGGCGGTGTGTTTCAAATATAATTAATTTTATCTTGAGTAGAGATGACTTGAGTTTTCATTCTCAGAGTCAATAGGAAAAGAATATTTATGGCTCTATAAAGGTTAACGGTGACGATCACATGCAATGAGACCCGATAAAAGACTTCTATTCTCAAAATCGACAAGAAAAGACGGTTTATGACACTATAAGGTTTTTTTTTACCGCGTTCTGTGAGATCGATAGATCTATGCGGTAAGGTTGACAATGACGTGGGGAGTAAAGAGAAAGGTTTGGATGGTTGGAGGACGGGAAGTCAAAGAAAAAGGAATGAATATGATTAGGTTAGATGATAGGTGGTGTTATTATATTTGTTTTAATAGCCAATTCTTTTTTTAGCCAAAATTATAAAAATCAATTCTGTAGGTTTGTTTTAATTAGTAAAAGAAATTCATATTAGTAATGTAAATAAGTAAAATAAAATATTTTGAAAAATTATTTATTAATCTTTTTTATTTGTCCACAATTTTTTATTTTTCAACTTTAATATATTTACATATTATTTTTGTTTTTTTACTCTCAAGAAAATCTGATTTCTTAATTTGAGCCATAAATCAAAAAAAAATCTTTAGAAGAAAGACGTGCAACTTATTTTTTTTTTTTTTTTTTTTAAAAAAAACGCTCTGCAACGTCTCTTTTAGCTCCACTTTTTTCGTTCAAAAAATAACAGATTTCTGCTGCTGCGCCTTCTGTGGCCGGCGGCGAGCCCGTTCCAGGGCAACCACCTGAAGAATCAATGGAAAATACGAACGTGATTAATCACAACAACACCATGACAGAAAAAATCAGCGAGGACAACGATCATGATCACCAAATGGTTGATTTTCCAGAATTGGCGGATGCGAATCGTGGGGGACGAACGGGTAAGAGGTCGCGTGCGAACCTTGAAGGACCAATTGCGATTACAGCTAACAATTCGTCACCAAACTCGAGAACTGCAGCGCCTGTAGCAAACCCAATGAACATTCCTGGAGCGCCTAAAGGTAACATCCCTGGACCGTACAATAAGACTAGTTTAGGTGGGTGGAAGGGGACATTAACCGGGAACAATATTATCATCCCGATTATAGAAGATAGGGATGAGAGTAAGGTTAATAATGCTTTGAGGGAGGATGACTTTTTAGAACTGGAAGAACTAATTGAGGATGACGACGAAGGTATAATATGTGATTCAATACCAACAGTTATTAGGACTAGAGATGAGATACAAGAAGGGATCTATGGCGTAATACTGCTGTGATTAGGCTATTAGGTAGGGAAGTTGGTTTCACGTATCTACACTCGAAACTAAGACAAATTTGGGCTCCAAAAGGTCATTTTGAACTCGTTGATGTAGGATTTGGGTATTACATGGTAAAATTTGAACAGAGGGATGATTTCGAGTTCGCGCTTTCGGGTGGACCATGGATGATCCTAGATCATTATCTGATTGTTAGAGAATGGACCCCGAAGTTTAACGCATCATCTAATTCAATAACAACAACGACTGCATGGGTAAGGATCTCGAATGTGGGTATGCAAAATTACACCGTGCGCATTTTGAGGAAAATAGGAGATAAACTAGGCCGTACCGTCAAGATTGATCCGATGACTAAAGGTCGCTTAAGGGGTAACTATGCAAGGTTAGCTATTGAATTGGATTTGAAAAAACCCCTAGAACAAGAGGTAAGACTTGGCTCAGATATATGTAAGGTTGAATATGAAGGCCTGCATTTGATTTGTTTCGAATGTGGCAAGTTTGGACACAAAAAAGAAAATTGCCCGCCTAATGTAACAGATAGAATGGAAGAAGATAGGTCTACTGCGAAAGGAAAAGAGGTGATGGTAGAGGATGTTGTGGAGGTGACGGAGGTTAAAGAAAAGTACCGAGAATGGATGACGGTTAGGCGAGGAAATAGAGGTGGTGGGAGAAACGGGGCGAATAACGTGAGTAAAATTCAGGTAAATAATAATTTGGGACGCGTTTCGAGGCACTAAGGATGGAAGAAAATATAAGTGAGACACGTCCAAATGCGCAAAGTATACAGAGCAGAGGTCAAACTTCGGGTACTAAATCAAACTCTAATAAAGGTAAGGGTGTTTCATGGGCTTCTACGGGCAATAAAAAAGTAGGGGGAACTAAAGGGAATGGAGTAATTACATCCCCAAACTTTGAACAGAGGAAGGTCTTGGTGGATGAAGTTGAAGTGTGCGAGGCGGGTCAAGAAGAGGTACAAAATGTGGTTAATAAGGGGAGCAAAAAATCGAGCAAACGAGGTACAAAAGAGGTAAGTGTTACTGTTAATAATGGAAGGTGCAACAATAAAAAAAATTCAGATGTGGGGGAGAGCAGCAGGCCCTCGGCTGGGGTAGAAATAGGTGGGGAAGTTGAAGGTTTGGTGGAAGTAGCTATTACAGAAGGGGGCAAAGGTGACAGGGACTTCTTTGCAAATAATGCAAAGTTAATTCCTTTTGATAATGGGCCGGAAACTCCACAACACAGACCTATTCTAATTACCAAAACTGCTGGACTGGACCCACCTAGTCCTTGCGCTAGTCCTCCTGGAGTGGACACCAGCAACATGACGCCAGACCCTTTATGGGACACAACAGCATATGGCGAGTATGAGGAACCTCCATGGATGGAAAGTCAAGTTCCAGAAACTTCAAAAACCTGTTCGCCGGATCAGGAACAAGAAGCGCAGAGACAAGATGGAGATGTAGAGATGGAGGCTCGCGCCTAGTTGCGCCATGAGGTACTGAATTAATTTAAATTTTATATTTAATGAACTTGTTAAATGTTGCAGATACTTCCTGGGAAAATTCAAAACATCCCATAAATATTTTGATTTGGAATTGTTACGGAGCGGCGAAAGCACGTTTCAGACAAGTTTTACGCGATATGATGATAAATAATAATGTGTGGCTTACAGTAATTGTTGAACCACGTATTAGCGGTGCAACGGCAACCAAGGTGATCAATTCGTTACAAAAGGATAATTCAGTTAGAGTTGACTCGGAATGTTACAGAGGTGGAATCTGGTTAATATGGAACGACTCGAATGTAAATGTAAAAGTCCTATCAGCTGGGCGCCAAGTTATAAACGTGGAAGTAAGCCAGAAGGGATGTAAGTCGTGGATTTTTTCAGCTGTGTATGCAAATCCGGATTACAAACAGCGAGATTTATTATGGGATGCGCTTCACCATGCTTTCCATAATATACAATCGCCATGGCTAGTTGCCGGAGACTTCAACCAGGTGGGTTTGGAAATAGATAAAAGAGGCGGGATACCGGGAGTATCTAGAAGAATTGAAAAATTTGAAGAATGGAGACACAGCTGTGGGTTGATTGACCTCGGATTTGAGGGCCCTCGGTATACTTGGAGTGACTCGTGGAATAAGGGACAGAGAATATTAGAACGCCTTGATAGAGCTTATGGTAATGTAGAGTGGCAGTTGCAATTTACGAATACACGGGTTATTCATTTGGCCAGGGTACATTCGGATCATATGCCAATATTAATACAAGTTTGTCCAAATCAGAGACCGATGGTGAATTCGCGACGTTTCAGGTTTGAAATAGCTTGGTGTCTGCCCAAAGGCTTTTTAGAATTTGTGAATGAGAATTGGAATGGTAATAATGTGGGTTTAGGAGAGAGTATATTGGATATCCAGAATCAAATTAAAAAATGGAAAATGGAGGTGTTCGGGGACTTAAACCGCAAGAAAAGAGAACTAACCGCGAGAATTAGAGGCATCCAGAAATCATTACAGGTCTCTTATAATTCGTCTCTTCGTTTTATGGGGCTGAAATTAGCGAAGGAATATGAAAGTATTCTCGACCAAGAAGAAGCTATGTATTTTCAAAAATCGAGAAGCAAATGGATAGAGTCTGGGGATAGGAATACACGTTTCTACCAAGTTGCAGCGTCAATTCGAAAGAAGAAGGCGCAGTGTACGAGGTTATTGAATGAATTAGATATTTGGGTAGAAGAGGAAGAGGGCTTGAAACAACTAGTCCGGAGTTATTTTGAGTCCCTTTATGCTGAACCGGAAGACCTAATGGAAGGGTACACCCTGCCATTTATAGGTCCTATAGATGGGGAGGCTAAGAGAGATTTGGAATTACCCTTTTCGGATGAAGAAATACGGATTGTGGTCTTCCAATCTAACCCAAATAAAGCTCCTGGGCCAGATGGTATGTCAGCAGCCTTTTATCAGAAATGCTGGGCTTCGGTTGGACCTTCTATTTGTAAGATGGTTCGAGATGCAATTAATACGGGCCACTTTCCTTCGGGTCTGAACGGTACGCTCATACATCTTATTCCAAAGGTACCAGACCCGAACCGGGTACGTTTATTTCGTCCTATTAGTCTTATTAATTCTCCGGTTAAATTTGTTATGAAGGCAATGGTCAATAGACTAAGGCCTATTCTATCTAATATTGTTGGTCCTTGTCAAAGTAGCTTTTTACCAGGTCGCTCAACAGTGGAGAATGTGGTGCTTGTTCGGGAGGTGGATCATAAAATGCGCCATCTTCAAGGGAAAAAGGGAATTATGGCGGTAAAGATTGATCTCGCGAAAGCATATGATAAAATTAGATGGGAGTTTATTGAAGAAACTATTAGATATTTTGGGCTTCCGGAGAGTTGGATAAAGCTTATCTTATCTAGTATGAAGGAGAATGAAATGCGTGTCCTTTGGAATGGGGAGCCTCTTGAGCCGTTTACCCCACATCGTGGAATCCGTCAAGGGGACCCGCTGTCACCGTATATTTTCGTTATGTGCATGGAGCGGTTATCTCTATTAATCCAGGGACTATGCAATTCGAGACGTTGGAATGAAATTCGTGTTGGGCGTCAAGGGCCTAAATTATCACATCTATTTTTTGCGGATGATCTAATCTTGTTTGGTGAGGCGTCTTTGATGCAGGTACAAGTTATTCAAGAAACTATGGATAGGTTCTGTAAGGAAGCTGGACAAACGATTAGTGCGGATAAATCGCTGATCTATTTTTCTTCGAACGTTCCGGAACAAGTACAAAAAGAACTAGCTTTGGCTAGTGGATTTTGCCATAGTAATTCTTTTGGTACTTACTTGGGTGTCCCTATTCTGTCCGGCCGGTTACCGAAGGGGTTTTATAAAGGTATTGTGGAGAAAATGAGGGGTAAACTAGCCGCATGGAAGACGAAAACTTTGACACTTGCGGGGCGTGTCACACTAGCTCAGTCAGTGTTGAATGCAATGCCCGTATATCAAATGCAAGTCTTGAAATTGCCTAAGTACGTGTGTGAGGAAATTGATAGGGTGGTGAGGGATTTTATTTTGGGGTCGTCTAATGCCGAGAGAAAAATACATTGGGTATCATGGGATCAAGTGTGTAAGATAAAGACAAATGGTGGTCTTGGTATAAGAAGTGCCGAAAGGTATAACTTATCTTTGTTAGCAAAGTTAGGGTGGAAAATACTCCAAGGAGAACAATCAGTTGTTTGGGTGGATGTTTTTAAGTGCAAATACTTCAAGAATGGCTTACTTAATCGGTCCTTAAATGGAAGTGAGTCGAATATTTGTAAGGCTATACTTGCGGGAGTGGAAGCTTTTCGAGAGGGTTTTGTTGAGTTAGGCGATGATGATGGAGCTAGAATAGGTTGGAAATATAACGAATCAGGCCTTTTTACGGTTAAATCAGCTTTCTTGAGTATGGAGAATACGGATTTGGATACATCATTCAAATGGGATCTCATATGGAAGCTAAAATTTCGCAAAAGTTACGTGTCTTTTTGTGGAGAATAGTACTTAATCGAATCGCTACGGGAGAAAATCTTTACAAACGGAACGTGATAGAGACAAAAGCGTGTAGTGTGTGCGGAGCAGAAAGGGAAGACCTCATCCACCTTTTTTTTAAAATGTAAAATAGCTGTCTCGGTATGGAATTCATTGGGTTTTGTTTCAGGTGAAGAACAAGCATCAAATGGTGCTCGATGCAGTCCAGGAGCATGGAGCATGGCTCGATGCAGTCTAGGAGCGTGGAGTATGCAGTCCAGGATTGAGGAACAAATCTGGTCTGCTGGTGCGAGCTTGGACATGGAGCGTGAGGAACTGGGAAGAATGAGCAGTAGCGACAGGGACCTGCTGTGGAAGCTTAACATCGAGTGGCAACAAAGCCGTGACAGCAACTTTTCTGCAGATCATCGGGTAATACAGGTGCAGCTTGGAGCTGCTAGCGCTGCTGCAGCAGCTGTTTCGGCGGGAATCAAGACCTGGATCACTGGTCACCTTCGTTCAAAGACGAGACTTGATGGATTAGAATGGCCTTATATATTTGCCTCCGCGTTATGGATAATTTGGACTAAACGAAGCTTAGTGGTTTTTAACGAAGAGATTAATATGCCTCCTGTCATTGAACTCAAAAAGGAAATTCTTTCCTTGGCAAGTTCTTTTATATTAGCATGGGGCAAATCAATAGACGGAGGTATAATTAAAGTAGCGAATAATGTAATGATCAAGTGGGTAAAACCTACCAAGGGTGTTAAAATGAATATCGATGGAAGTTTCATCGCTTCGAGAAATTTAGCGGGTATTGGAGGTTTAATACGAGATAAGTATGGCACGTTTATCTCGGGCTTCATGGGTTCATTCTCTATATTATCCCCTCTAGTTTCAGAATTGATAGCATTGAACTTTGGCCTAAGGTGGGCTTGTAATATTGGTTATACTGAAATGATTATTGAAACAGATTCGGAGGAGCTCCACGCGCTAGTGAAGGGCGGTGGGAGCTCAACTCGTAATGAGATGGACTCGTGGAAGTTCCATGCGCTAGTGAAGGGCGGTGGGAACTTAGGTAGTCGCACTGTTTCAATGATCAAGGAGTGCTATGCATTGTTAAGAAGATTCCCTAAAATTGAGCTTAATCATGTCTTTCGAGAAGCCAACCTTTGTGCGGATAGATTAGCAAAGGAAGGGGCAACGATGAATATTCAGCCTACAACGTTGAACGAACCTCCCGAGTACCTTTGGAAATTGATTACAAGAGATAAAAGAGAGTGTACAACTGCTAGAGTTGTGCTAGATAGTCAATAAGATCTTTGATCTATATGTAATCGCTTGATTGTAACGGCTTTATAGCCTCTTATGTATGCAAAAAAAAAAGACGTGCAACTTATGTTACAAAAAGAATTTCAATAAAAAAGAATTTTTTTTGACATAAAAAATATTTACATCAAATAAAAATCAGATATACCTAATAAATTAAACAATTAGTGCAACTATTAAGAGTATTATAAAATAATTATAATCAACAACTTTTTTTATTCGTAAATAGTTTAAAACATAATCATACATAAAGAATTTTACTTCTCATAAATAATTTTCTTTCTCTGATAGCTTATAATAGTAACTCGATACCAATTTGCGATCCAAAAATTAAAAAGCTATCATAATTTTCTTTTTGTGAGATTTTTCTAACCAATTTGATAGTATTTCAAAATATTAACTATTGTGTCTCCACCACCACTATCATGTCGGAATACCTAGAATTAGAAATGAAATACGATGTCATACGATGATGCGAAAACTATTATATATAATTTTTATCATAAACTTTAGGGTTTTAAAAAAAAAATTAATGTATCATGTTCTGTTTTGGCTATCGACCGAGACCTTAAGTTGCACATAATTTGCGAGAAAACCAGAACTTAGAATAAATAGAAATGAGCCAAAAAAATATACCTGACTTAGGGTGATGACAGTAAATTTGAACCAAGTCCCTTGAGTCCCAAACACAAAACAAATTGTTAAACACATCTAAAGCAAGCTTCCAAATAAGTCATTTTTAAGAATATATAAATGGATACATGGAGGAGAAGAATAAAATACAATAGCTATGAGAAACTACTTTATATGTTCATCTAATAACAAAAAAAGGTTCCACTTTTTAATAACAAGTGTTGGTCCACTCTCTTGTACAGAGAAGCCACGAATGTGGAGGAGGTTTTCTTATGTAGAGGTACACTAATGACTGTGAAGAGATTTGATTTTTTTTGTTTCCATATTAAAGAAAGAGAGGGTTTGGTGTGTTCCGTAACCCTTTTGAGTTTTTGTTTTGAATTTTTTTTTCATTGTAATAAGAAAGAAGGATGATGGGCTTTGGGTACTTTTTTATTTTTATTTCGGATCTAATAGACTGGTTAGTGGTGGGTTAGGTGTGAATTTTTTTGTTGTTAAGTAGAAAGTCATGGGCCTTGATTCTTATTGCCCCTACTATCAAACCCTAAAAAGACGCCTCCAAATATTCATACCAATTACTCTTTCGAATCTACTAGGCGACTTCCGAAGACCGTAGCCTACTCCTCATAGGTCAAATTATCCCTTTCAAACCCCCCTTCAAACGTCTTTATCTCATTTTCTGTGATTTTTCTGTATATTGTCCTTTGGCGATTGTCTTCTAAACACAATTTTCTCTTGCATACGTATTCTAGATCGATGACCATAACATTTCAATTAAGATATAATATTCAGTATTTTCTTTTAAAATTATTGCAGTGTTTCTGATTTTCTTTATTTTATCATTAGTTCTTAGGTTATTTAATTTCCTTAAAAGTATCTTATGTTATTTCATGATTTGTCTTATTGTTGTGCACTGATTCTTATTTTTGTTTTCTAAAATCAATTGATTAGTAATTTTAATTATGTTCTATAAGTTTATTTTCAATTCCTGTTTTATATTTGTATTATGTTGCTTTAAACAAACTTTAATTGTATATATAGATATTTCTTAAAACGGTCTTTCTTTGTAGTGTTTGGTGATTAATATATGTTTATTATATATAAGATCCTCCTTTGGTCATGTTTTTTTTTCTCTTTTAATTTTTTTAAGTTATAATATACAATAAGGAATCTGTGTATAATGGTAGTAGTTCAAGATCCATCATGTGTCCCTATTAAACTAATATTTTTAAATCATCTCCATTATCTTCTTTTTTTGAAACAAAAATACGCAATTAATATATACGGGTGATACATGCTAATCCCCTTCCCCTCGTAGTTTTGGCACGAAAAGTTAATATTTCTTTACATAAAGTAGGTGATAAATGTCAGTCATGTAAACCAAAGGGTGAATTAATTTATAAAGCAATCAATTTAAAAGTTGAGTTGATATTTAATAAGTTAGATAATATTAAACAGATACGTGAAATAATGAAGGATTTCGCTAATAATGTTGCGTTAAGGTCTGTTTTGGAAAAGTTGAGCATTGATATAGTTTTGTGAATAGTGTATAGTAAAAGGGTAATATATTAAATACCCTATGTGGTATGACAAAAGATAAAAAACCTCCTCTATGGTTTTAAAAAGTCTAACACAGGACCCATAGTACAATTTTTAAATAATATAGGAACCTACCATGCATTTTTGAATAGCATAGGGACCTGGTATTTTTTTTGCATAATATAGGACCTATCATGCAATTTTTACATATTATAAAGACCTGGTACAGTTTTGGCATCATATAAGGACCTATTGTGCATTTTTTGCATAGTTTAGGAACCTTGTAGTTGTACGGTTTTTGCATAATAGATGGACCTATAATGCAATTTTTTTTATAGTATAGGGACCTATAGTTCATTTTTCGCATAAAATAGGACCTAAGATACAATTTTCGGCATAGTATAGTGACTTGGTACATTGTTTCATAATGGGGACTTATCATGCATTTTTTGCATAGTATGGAGACCTGGAACATTTTTCTGCATAACATAGAGACCTATTATGCAGTTTCTACATAGTACAGCGACCTACGGTGAAATACTGATATTATATTTTTTTGTACCTTTTATCAAACTCTAGGGGTATTTGGTATTTCACCCTTCTTTTTATGTCTAATGAAAGTATATGTAGAGGGTGTTTTAGCATTAATACAGTAAGACGGTGCAGTGTGATTGTATTTAATTGTCCACTTTGCTTTTTTGCACAAACTAAAATAACCCAATACTATCTATGAATTGCAGGAAATTTTGAGATAAATTCCTAAAAACTCATCAATTAGCTTAAAATACCTAAGTTGAGGAGCATTTATCTCAATATTTCCGTACTTCTCCAGCTACTCATCCTTAGTGCAAGATTTCAATGTAAGTTCTCTCAAAGTAGATGATGATTGCTAAAGGTGAGCACATTATCTTCCGAATATCTTGAAATATTCAAAGTTTCCAGCGATGAACAACCAGATATGAGATTGCGAAGAGATTCATCAGATCAGTAGATCACAAATTCGAGACTGAGAGTTTTCACATTTGGAAGAGAAACCATGCATGGTACATTGAGATTTATAATATTGTTGCCATATACACGAATAACCTGTAGTCTCTTAGATGTAAAAAGACTACAAGGAATATCTATGGTGTAATTAGCATTTATAATTTCAATTACTTTAGCATTTAGAGAAACAGTAAGACACAGTATACCCCTCGGAGTCTCGTTTAAGTTCTAGAGAGAACTTGTTTGTATTTAATTGTATTTAATAACTATTTTTAGTTTTTTTCCAACAAATTTTTAATTTTATAAAAAAATCATTACCTCGACCCTCTTGATTGTAGCCACCACCTCCATCTTACTGATAATCCATCGGAGGACCACCACCACGTCCTTGACCAAATCCACCATCTTGATTGTAACAACCACCTCCATCTTGTTGATACTCCATTTAATGTCCACTGTATCTTCCACCACGTCCATCACAGAAACTCCGTCCTCTTCCACCACCACCACCACCTCCTATACCTCCATATTCAAACTCTCACCACCAGCATATCCATTTCCCCTTATCAAACAAGTATTAAGTCACAAACTATAAAAAAACAAATATTTAATTTAATTAATTACCATGAAGCCTCTAGCTGTTCCTCTCCCTCGACCATCACAACCACCACATCCACCTCATCCACGCCCTCTACCAGAAGATGATCCCTTTGCAAGATAACAAAACATGTTAACGTGTTATACAATGAATGCTATATCACAATGTAAGTTACAAGTATATGAAATGCTTCAGTTTTACACCGAAGCACAATGTTTCTCCCATAAACGTTACGTTCTAGCATTGGAGCATTTGCTTCGATTATATCCAAAAGAATTTTACGAACATTCTTCTGTAATTTACACAAATAATCAAATAAAGCCTATATATTCTTATATACGATACGATCATACTAATGAATGCTAACTTTTGAAACTGACAATGCAGTTTGAATAACAAAGTGACCAAATGGATGAATCATCATCGAGAAAGCGTTATCTGAAGTATTAAGAAGCGTCATAACTATCCACTGTGTATTCTCTTCTCCACTGTGCATTCTCTTCTCCAGATTCAACCAGAAATCTATCCAACACTTTGCTTCCATATTTATTACAAGACAGCTCCGTGAACCACTCATGAAGATATGTCATCATACCTGGTGTCACTTCAAGTATCTTCATTTCCAGCAATTGTAACACCACGAAATGGCTTAACAGAATCAATGTTAATTTAATATCTGAATATCAGAAAAAACGAGACTGTGAAGAAGGTAAACTAACCGTAAAGATCTTGTGATAAAAAATACACACTTTCTATCATCTTTTTCGTTATGTCTGCTTTAGCTGGACCTTTATAATATTCTATGGTAGATTGTATAAAATTCTACCCACTCTTATTGGTTGCAAATTTATAACAATCCAATTCTATAATTTCCACAAGAGGCTACAATAATCAATGTATAAAATAAAATCTGAAATGACTTCGAATTTATTAAAAAAACTCATTCTGTGTAGGTTGCATAATCATTTATGAATAAATAAATGACAAAAAATCAGTTATAATTAAGAAGAGTGAGATCTATATCTGATATAGGAAATCAGTCAAGAACCTACTTTGTTTATGAGAATAATATTGATGCCCCGTCTTGTGTAAGGGGTAATAAATTTTCAAGATAGAAACCTCCTCTTTTAGGGGATTATAAAATTAATTGTGATGTTGCAGTTAATTTGAAAACTAATTGTGCTGCTATTTCTTGCATCTTAAGGGACAATTCAGATTGTATGCTAGAAGGTCTTGTACGAGAAATCAAGGTTAACATTGTCCTAGAAGCTGGAGCAAGAGGGATATTAGCAGCTACTGAGATGGCAGCTAAGATCAATCAAGGCCAAGTAGAAATAGATAATGATAACTTATGTATTATTAATCAAATCAACTCGGTGTCTAATTGGTCTAGCAATACTAGAGTTTTAATTAAGGAAATTATATTTTGTAAAGCTAACTGTAATCTTAAGATCTCTTATACTAAAAGAGAAAACAATAGGATTGCGGATTGGATGGACAAACATAAGCTAAGAGGCAAATTGTTTGGCCTTTGGAACATGTTCCACCTTCCCAATTAGCAACTTTGATTAGAGATGATTTTGATCCACATAAAGGCTAAGTTGTATTGAAGCTTTTATTTTAATGTATTTGCATTCGACTAAAAAAAAAGAAAAATGAGATTAAAAATATTACCGTTATGTTTTCGTCCCAGAAATTAACTATTATGTAAATGACAACTTGTTGACAAATTTTATATATAACTATTTTCGATATATCAATTCTCAAATTTGAAATAATTACCGATAATTTCTCTGGTGTGCTCACGTTTTTTAGCAATTTTACAATTTCCTTAGTCTTGATAAAATATTAAATTTAAATTTATATTAACAACATAAATCTTAAAGCTGGACTATAGGCAATTTTCCAGTTTAATCCTAGATTTTTTTTCGAAATTGTGTAATTCCAGTTTAATTCGTGTTTTAAGATATGAAGGTACTCCCCGTGGAAAAATCTACTCAGATTTTCAATGACGTTGATAATGATCAAGACCCAAGTTTCTGGTATAGACATTGATAAATAGGTGGAATGGGGTGATTTATCATAAATATTCAACTATTATGTTTGTCCATCTTACCATTCTATATATACCTCCATTTGATTTTGCTATAAATGTATCAAGGATGAGAAATTTTGTGTGTTACATAAGCCACTGTACAACTCTAAATGTTGTGTTTCCTCATCTTATGATCTTTGCCTTGGAGAATATCTCTCCTTTGACTAAGATTAGCATTGACCATGGGTTGATCGATGAGTATAACGAAAAGGAAAAGTTTGAGATCTTCAATTAGTCTATGCTTAGGAATGGTGGTTTTCTCACTTGATGTACATAGAGATATATATAGTTTTTTTGCTCTCAATTGTAATAACTTTTATATCTTATACTTTTTTATTTATAGCTTTTATACATATGTAAAAGTGTTAATAAATCTTTGTATGGTTCTTTTTTTATTTAATCATTCTTGTGATGTAGTAGACCATAAACTTTTTCCGAGATCTATCCAATAGAGAAATTAGAATACCGATCATACATCAAAAACCCTACTGTAATTTGACCACTTACACGCAGCTACTAGTTGCGTCTTCGAAAAAATAAACGAAAGAACCCAAACTCCAGAAACACATGAAAAACACCATCAAAACACCAAACCATCCCCCCAAACATCATCCAAACATTCAATTATGTCTAAAAGGCTTTCCTAAACTTAATCCAAATAGTTTTCTTCACTAAGAGTTTAAATTATATCCTTTAAACCTCTCCAACACAATAAATAATGACTACCCATATAAACTAAACCACCATTATCATTACCGTGCCACCTTCAATAACATCAAAAGACACAAATTTCAGCAATAGCTTTTGTACTTTGAAGGTTGGAGATTGCAAGTGCAAGGTATCAAATCATCACAAATTTCACGGCCAATCCGGTAAAATAGCTAGAACTCTTCTTTTCTTTCTATTACGAGTTGGGAATTAAAATTTTTGTTTTGGTTATTTATTGGAGGAATTATGAATTTTTTTAACCTATCATTATATATTGTGCAAGTAACCTTTCAAGTAGGTGAAAAATTGAGTTTGGGGTCATTCGAGATGACATGGAAGTTGGAGAAGTTAAGAAGAATGTGAAGAGAAAAGAAAGTTAGGTGTTGAGGGAAGATTTCAGTAGATAGGATGATGATTTAGAGGGCTAGCAGGTGAAAACCTTGGGAAATAAGATTAAAAGAGTTCAGGTAATGAAGAACACTTTATTCAAGATGAACACAACAAATTAATTATCTTTACAGCTTGATAAAGAAGAATTCAAAGCCTCAACCTGAACGCAACAATGAAAACCAGCCTAGTGTTGGTTAAG
Source organism: Nemophila menziesii (assembly GCA_029959085.1). Lineage (NCBI taxonomy): Eukaryota > Viridiplantae > Streptophyta > Magnoliopsida > Boraginales > Hydrophyllaceae > Nemophila > Nemophila menziesii. The sequence goes on along the minus strand of JARWIR010000082.1, from coordinate 1,580,197 downwards.
ATAAGTTTTCCTAACTTTCTCATTAGTAGTGTATATTAGTTCATTTGATTTATCGAGTCTTTTCGAATCATGGGGACACGACTCATTTTTAAGTTTGGGGTGGGGTTCGTTGCCTCATCCCAATTTTTTTGTGTTATTTGCTTTCAATAGAATTAATTTTAGGGTTGCGTTTGACTGTAGAGCATTTTAAATGTCCCCATTAAGCAAACTTTGTATGAATTTATGATAGAAAGTAGTAGACCTTACGAGTTAGTATAAAACGCACTTAGATTGCATGCAAACATAGGTGATTGATATGAGAAATTAATGAACAGTGTAAAAGAAGTAAACTTATAATTAAGGAAAATGTTTGGTTTGTCGAACGTGAGATCCGAATTAGTAGAGAACCCACTTAGGTATGAACTAGAGACAAGTTATGTAACTAGGAAAATGATAGAGGCAATTCTTTGGTATCCGTTTGAGACTTTTTAGCCTTCTACCCCCTAATTTAATATTATCCGTCTTAGCCTCATTTTTAGACTTTAAGCCTTTCTTTTGTTGCCAAGATATAAGCTTATATCCTCTTAGATTATTAAGAATTTCCATATGACCCACACTTGAATCACAATCCTGAGACTTCCTGTCTTGAGCTTGAGTTTAGGGTAGTGGGTTTCATTATTGGGAGATTACATTGGGAGGGAATTTGTATGCATTTGTATTTATGTGTAATTGTTGATGATGTATCATTTGTAACCCTTTGCTGGGGTCTTTTAGAAAAAAGAGAAAAGAAATATATATAGATATATATATAAGGGACATGACTATTCAAATCAAAATAATGGTCATGGGTATCTTATACAAAAAAATATGGAAAAGAAAAGAAAAAAATATATATACATGAAAAATTAAAGTAACCGGCAAAGTAGAAACTTTTGGAAATCATCTTTAGTGCTTATTGGTTAATTTTGGGGACGCTACATTAGTGCGTCAAATGGGTTGAGTGTGAACAATATTCGAGTGCAAACTCAAACTCTTGGACAGTTTGTTTATGGTAAGTGATGAGAGAGCAAAAATCCTACTTCAAATTTACCAAATATACATTCCATACCGTCCCTAAGCCTACGCAATAACCATAAAGTCCTCATGATTCCTAGATAAATAGTGAATTTATAATTCAGCTATTAGGAGTATGTAAAATGGAGCGTTCAAAGTTAGTGAGGATTGATGAACACCCTATTACCATCATCTTGAGATAAGTACAAGCGTAACCTTCTAGCATTGTGAGCTTAATCTAGGACGAGACGCTTCAACCTCCTTGGAAGGGACGCGACACTTGAACTTGGTGAGATCTCGAAATTATTTTCGTAAGAGTTTTTTCGCCAAAGATCGAGAGAGATATTATCTCGTTGTTTGGCAAGTTCAGCAGAACCTACATTTCTCTTTTATCTGCTTTGTTTCCCAGTGCTACCTCAATGGGTTTTGGAATTTCATTCCCACATACGATACCAACTGATATAGTGTGAAACATTTGACCAATATAAATACACGAATGGTAAAAGTTAGAATTTTTTGTTTATGGTTGTCTTATGTGGATCTATCTTCAGATAATTTTGGTGATCTTAATGGTGGTATCTATCTCCAACACGAAAGAAATGAAGATCTCAATAATTTTTTTTGTCTATAAGGAAATTACACTTGTATCCGAGTGTTTAATAGATAATTTCTTCAAGATGGAAAACGTTTAAAAAATACATGCATAGTTGAAAAATAAATCTATTACAATAATCCTACATAAAAAGAATTTTATATATTACATGTGTTTATACAATTCTTTTTGATCTTGAACTCGACGAGGAGATTTTTACAAAAATCAAATTTTAGGGAACACAATAAAAGATATAAATCGTCAAATTAATAAATTGAAATGTATATTACATTCCATCAAATCAAATGTAATAACAATTTTTATTTTTTTAATCGAATTATATAATATCAGAAATATTTATTGTAATTAAAAGAAAAATGAACGGTGTCATTTTTGTTTATAATCTTCATATATCACACTATATCGTGTTAATATCAAGAGGAATCTATAAATCGAGGTTTAAATAATAACAAAAATAATATTTAAATCCAAACTAAAAGAATATTCTCTAAAAGTCCCATACTACTTTTCTGGTTGGACTTTTTACTTTTATACATTTTCTTTCATATTCTTTTTTGTTTTTAATTTTAATTCAGTAAATACCTTTAAAGGAGGGTATGTACTATTTTACAAGGGGGTACATACCTATTTTCTGCGGTACGTACCTATGCAATTTTTTAAATATTATAAAGTGATTTTCCCTAAGGGTATGCACCTATGCTGGTTTTTAATTTGTAATGTGATTTTTTATATAATTTCTTTATAAGTCCTAATATCATTTTTACTGTAAACTTAAGTTTTTGTCCATTTCAAAGTCTAGAAAGAGGGTCCTTATTAGGTTTTTTCCATGTCAACGTCAAATCACAGTACCGAGCCATTTCATCCAGTATTCCAAACAGATTTTTAACCCATATCGGAACAAAGAAACAAAATAAATATCTTCGCCTTCACTCTTAATGTACCCAATGATTTTTACCCTACTCTATCTCTATAAAACAATGATATTTTTTTTTATGTTAAAAAATAAACAATGAAAGTGAAACAATCTCTTCATATTCACACTCGCAGGAACAAAAACAATTAGAAAAGAATTGCTGGACCAAAATGGATATACCCCAAAAATGTTATGTACCCTATGACTAAACCCTGAACCCTAAACCCTAAACCAAAAATATAACTTTTTAATGCAAAACAATTAACATAAAGGGATGTACCCAAAGGATTGTACCCAAAGGGCTATACCCTATTTGCTGGACTCTCCACCTTCATATCTCAAACTAAATACAAAAATGTTATGTTAAAAACTCAACGAAACATAACATCGGGAACAATAAAGAAAAAAAGTGGAAGTTGAAGAAAGAAAAAGTGAAAGAAGGTATCTTTATCTGGGTTCTTTGCTAGAAAGTTTGAAGATGGTGTTTGTGCAAGATCTCCGACGACGGCGACCTGTGTAGAAGATGGTGGAGAATGGTCTGATGGTGGAAAATGGTCCAAGCTGGCGCGATGGCGGTGGAGAAGGGTCTAAGGCTGCGATGGTTTTCTGGATTCTTCAGAGATCTAAAGGTCTATTAATGGACCCAGGTTTCCTCTACAGAAGTTTGTCCACTAAAGGTGGAGGCGATTTACTTGTGTGGGAGGAAGACTTGCAATGGTTGAAGGGTTTCTAGTGTACATAGGCGAATATGGAGGTGGTTAGCTTGTGCAAAGTAGCCTTGCGATGGTGGAGAAGGTCCACTAATGGCAGTGAAGAGATTTGTTTTTTTGGTTTCGATCTGAAATACGAGAAGGAGGGTTTGGTGTTTTTCGTAACCCTTTTGAGTTTTTGTTTTGGATTTTTTTTCAGTCTAATAAGAAAAAAGGGGCATGGGTTTTGGGGTATTTATTTTATTTTTAGTTGGAATGTTATGAACTGGTTAGTGGCTGATGAGATATGGACTTTTATTTATTAAGTAGGAAGTCATGGGCCTTAATTATTATTGTCCCTACTATCAAACCCTAAAAAGAATCCTCCAAATATTCATATCAATTATTCTTTCAAAGCCACTAGCCGACTTCCAAAACAACTAGCCGACTCCTCATAAACCAAATTACCCCCTTCAAACGTCTTTATCTCCTTAGACGATTGCCTTTCAGACACAATGTCTTCTTGTATTCTGGTTTGGCTCATATCTTTGATCTATGATCATAATATTTCAATTAAGCTATAATACTTTCATAATCTGGCTTATTGTTGTGCACTAAATATTATTTTTGTAGTCCAAAATTTATTGATTAGTAGTTTTAATTATGGTCTATAGGTTTATTTGCAATTTCTCATCTTTCAAGTTTACATTTGTCATATGTTTCTTTAAACTAACTTTAATTATATATTTTAATATATAATAATCAAATATCTATATATTAATAGATCCTTCTTAAAAGCTCCTTTCCTTGTAATGTTTGGTTGTAAATACCTGTTTATTAAATATAAGATCCTCCTTTAGTTGATTTTTTTCTTTTAATTTTTTTCTTTTTTTTAAAGCTAAAATATACAATAAGGAAATTGTGTATAATGGTAGTAATTCAAGATCCATCATGTGTCCCTGTTAAAGTAATATTTTTAAATAAACTCCATTAGTTTCTTTTTTTAAAACAAAAACACACAATTAAAATACCTTGTATAGTAAGGGGAAACCAAAAGTTATACATGATAAATGTCAATCATATAGACCAAACAGTGAATTATTTGATGAAACAATCGATTTGAAAGTTAAGTTAATAAGTTAATAATGTTACGTAGATATGTGCAATAATGGGGGATTTCGCTAATAATATTCGTTATGGACTGTTTTGGAAAAGTTGAGGGATTTATATAGTTATGTCAATAGTGTTGATTAAAAGGGTAATATATTAAATACCCCTGTGCTATGACAAAAAACCTTTCCTGTGGTTTTAAAAAATCTAACATAGGACCCCTAGTACAATTTTTAAATAATATAGGAACCTACCATGCATTTTTTAATAACATAGGGACCTGGTATTTTTTTGCATAATATAGGAACCTATCATGCAATTTTTGCATAGTATAAGGCCTTGGTACAGTTTTTGCATCATATAAGGACCTATTGTGCATTTTATGCATAGTTTAGGAACCCGGTATGGTTTTTGCATAATATATGGACCTATCATGCAATTTTTGTATAGTATAGGGACTTATAGTTTATTTTTCGCATAAAATAGGACCTAAGATACAATTTTCTGCAGAGTGTAGTGACTTGGTATGTTTTTGCATAATATAAGGACTTGTCATGCATTTTGTGCATAATATAGAGAACTGGTACAATTTGTTCATAATATAGGAACATATAGTACATTTTTTGCATAAAATAGAGATCTATTATGCAGTTTGTGCATAGTGCAGCGACCTACGGTGAAATACTGATAATATAGGTTTTTTATCTTTTGTCAAACTCTAGGGGTATTTGGTATTTTACCCTTCTTTTTAAGTCTAACAAAAAATGTATGAAGAAAGTGTTTTAGAATTAATACAATAATTAAGAGGGTGCGGTATGATTGTATTTAATTGTCCACTTTTCTTTTTTGCAAAAACTAAATAACCCAATATTATCTATATATACAACTGATTATATTTTTCAACTTTAACACATCATCTCTGAACTGCAGGCTAGTTCCAATTACAGTGCTTTTTATATTGTACATATATTTTTCACCCAAAAACTATTAAATTTTTGATTATAAAGATACTTAGATGGTTAAATTGGATATGCACAATCCTGTTTTTTTATTAAGTAATTTTGTTTTAAGAGGTCAATTATGATGTTCTTAGTTTAAGGTAGATATGTTAGATTTTAATTACCATATCTTGTTAGGGGAGTTAATGGATCTTAAGATCTATCGATCCAGCTTATCATAAAATCACTATATAAATTTTGATACTTGTGATGATATATATGAACTTTTAAATTAAATAAAAAATGGTGATGAACTGTTTGCAGATATGCCTCAGAAACCAACATGGTTCGATATGCTAAAATTGCGATTTGGTTGCAAGATAAGACAGTTCGTGATGTGGCATTACGCTATAAATTGAATAAATATTGGGGAATAACAAAAGAACATGTTGGGAAATGCTAGAAATTTATTGCTTTTGAATGCATGGGAATGCTCCTACTTTGTTGTGTCTTTTGGAGATTACAAGGCTGATTGATCGATTGCTTTTCAAGTTCAAACAGATGTGGAATTCTTGTATTTCGTGTGTGTGCAATTTGTTTTTCAAATGCTTCACATTTAGATCCACATTGGAACATTTGCTTCGAACTTATTAAAAAAACTCATGCATGTAGTTTACGTAATCATTTATGAGTAAATAAACGAAAAAAATCAGTTATAGTTAAGAGGAGTGAGATTAAAAACATTACTGTTATGTATTCGTCGGAGAAATTAACGATTATGTAAATGACAACTTGCTGACAAATTTTATATAACCATTTGCGATATATCAATTCTCAAATTTGAAATAAATACCGATAATTGCTCTGGTGTGCTCACGGTTTCCAGCAATTTTGTCCTTTTACATTATGAAGACATTTTTTCCCAATTTTTCCAGTATCACCTCTAATTAACTAGTTAAAAAAATAGTGCAATAAATGAATAACGGAAATATAGTAAAGAAGGAGCGTAATGTCTTTTTCAAATCTTTGTGCCACAAAAAGTAGGACAAATGGAGGGAGTAATACTCATAACCACTAGATCAACTATAACTCCTAACATTAAAAAAAATTGGATAAAATTTTCAATGTTCCCCGATCTATCTCGTGATTCACACTTACCATCATAAAACCTTCTCCGCACATCGTATCAATTTTCATTGTGGAGGGTCATCTAAACTATGATAGAAAAACTCAATTGTAACTTCAATGAATAACCGTGCAATGGACTCTTCCTTATCAAAGATTGAAAACGAGACCAGTGGCCCCTACAGCTTCTCCCTGCTCTTGGCGGACCAAATCAAGTTGTCCACTCAACTTAAAACTTTGAGGATAGTACTATAGAAGAACGCAGTTTGCAACTAATCTGAAATATTGATTTCTTCATCCTGCTCTTGATCATACCACTCAAGCGGGTGGCTTCTTCTACTTTGGATGGTACACTAGTTACAACGACAAAGGTTTGAATCACTGGGGGTGGATCCACCTCCTTATCACCTTTAATTCAACATGATGATACTCTTCAAAGTGGAAGCGGTTAATATATTGTGGTGATCTTTGTTACGTAGTTGTGTCTTTTTAGTTGTTCTAGTCTTGGTCATGTTCATAGTATCTAGAATAGTGGAAAAGCTACCAAAAGTTGTTGTCTAGCTGTGAAAACGCCTAGTATTTCAATTACTACAGAAAATCAACAATGAATTTGAAGGAACCCTTTGAGATTTAGAAAGGTATATGAATTGTGGTAGTTTTTCTATAAAGATAACTAGATTTGGATAAGTAACAAAGGAGTTATGAATTATACAAACTCCAAAGGTCAACCAGTACATGTTAGTAATACGAATTAGGGTTAGATTTGGAACCTATAACTTGGGGAACACTCTACATTTGGACCATACACTTATAAATATGACTACTTACCTTTTTAAACATGTCCTTGACTTCATATTATCATCTTAGAGAGAGCATGTCGACCTAGAGAAGAAACAATAAGAATTTAAGCATTACAACATAAATTCTACATCTCTCCTTCTCTATCAATAGGGTAATTAGCTGTAGATATATGGATTAACCAAACTTTTATTATTTAGTTTTATTTATCAATTCAATTGGGTTATTATTTTGTCTAAATCCTAAAAATACTATTTTGTTATTTTAATTAATTGAGCTTCTTATTTACATATATGTATTTTGTGTTTTGATCTATTTTAGCCCTAGATCTGGCCAATCGTAGGACTTCCCTTAGTAGTTGGATTGTCACCATGACAAGGGATTCAATTATTGACAGTACCACATAATCGTCTAGTGTGGGTTAGTGATCCTAACAGGCTTGCATAACTAGATAGCGTTTAAGGTTTGATTTAACCACCTCATTGCGTTGGGTCCCCTTACCTAAGGCCCCTAGTAGTGTTGAGGTTTCTAAGTCTACCATAACGGGAGTTAGGAAGATTGTAGAATCCCGACAATTTATAATTTTTCAGTTCACCCTTATAATTAGAATAGCGACTTAGTAAGATATGCTCATACTAGTAACCCTAATTATTATCTTATTTGCATCCATATTTAATTATTCACGCTAAATATATATTAATCTTAATTACCACAAAAGTCACCATCTTATAGAACTGTGAAACACTTGACCAACACGAACGCACAAATGGAGAAACTTCTCTTGATGGTTGTTTGAGTTGGATCTATCCTCTGATAAGGTTGGTGATCTCAATAGTGGCATATATCTCCAACATGAAAGATGAATGGAGATCTCAATACATTTTTTTGGCTATCAAGAAATTACACTTGTATCCAAGTGTTCAATAAATCTTTACTTCATAAAAAAATTTAAAATCTTATGTAGTGTTGAAAAATAAATCTATTACAATATCTCTCACTAAAACAATTTTCTACTTGACATGCCTCTACCCAATTTTTTTTATCTTAGACTTGATGAGGAGAATTTTTTCATCAAACATTCATTCTTTTTCGATAATCAAAAATTAATTTTGTGGAATAAAATAACATATATAAATAGTCAAATTAGAAAATCGAAATATAATTATATTCATTAAATCAAATATAATAAAAAATTTAATTTTTCTTTATCGAAATATATAATATCACAAATGTTTATTCCAAAAGAAAAAACATGTGTGTCGTTCCGTTTATATACTGCATAAATCACAATTTACTTTGTTCCTATCAAACCCCAAAATGTCGCCTCAAATTGAAATATACATACCAATTACATACCTAACATGTATCGTTTTCTTCTACTCGTGTTTAAATTCTCTTGATCATCTTTGTTTTCTGTCCCTACTCTTCCGAGGCCACTTTCCCACTCTTTATAGGCCATATTACCTATTCAAGCAGTCACCTTTGTCTCCTTCTATGTTTTATTTGTCATAGAAAAAATAAACCAACTAACAAGTTTATCTTATACCTGATTTCTACAAATTAAACATAAACAGTTATTAAAATCGATGACCAAGTTTTTAGGACACTCCGAGACGTCAATATCCTGTCTTATGCACTTAGCAAGCTAGTCCTCCATCCCGTTAAAGTCTTTCTCACGTGGTAGACTCTCTAGTTAGGAAACTTGTCCATCTATCTCCAGACTTCGACATCCATCGGTTGGATTTTTCAATTAATTTCCTTTCTTTAATTAGTACCTTGAGTAATTTCAATGTTATCAGAGTAAAATGAACAACACTGAAGATTGAGATGTGCTGCAGATCTCATGGCCCTAAGGACGAACAAATTTCTTCTTTAGCGGCATTATTAATCTTACCTCTTTTAGTGATTCTATGTTTAATTTTTCCATTTCCATTAACTGCTTGATGTTGTACTTGCCGTTGGCGTCGTTGAGCCAAATAATTTTTGCATCATCCTTCATAAAAATATTATCTTCTTCTAATTCCTGCTTATCCTTGTTAATCTCTCTAAGCACATTTTTACCACAGTGTTGAGTTTCTCCGTATAGGGATTTTATAAGAACTTTTGTTTTGTTGTTGAATTCGCAAATATTTCATACCTTTTTTTTATAGAAACCCTTCATAAGTGTTTTCTAAATATTATATAATATATCAAAGATTCTTGTGGTAACCACTATATTGTTCCATTTGTTTTTGGTGTAGTTTTCTATAATCAAATTGATCCAATCGCCCAATCTTACAAGCGAAATTCTCATATATCATACATTGCAATTGGGAGTTGGCCCAAACTCCCATGCTAATCGGGCACTTGATGAGCATATGCTTGATAGTTTCTAGCTTCATTTCGCACCAGTTGTAGATATCTGAATTGGTGTCCTTCTATGTGAGTTCTCATGTATATTGTCCTTAGGCGCTTACCTTCCAAAATAAATTCTCCCATTCTATTCTCACTATGCACATATTAAATCTATGACCACAACATTTCAATTATGGTATATTAGATAGATTATAATTTTATATTTTCTTTATTAAATTATTGCTTTGCTTCTTATTTTCTCTACTTTTTCATTTGTCATTAATTATTCGGTTATTTAATTACCATAAAATATATTATGTTAATTAAAATTTATCTTGTTGTTGTGCACTAAATATTTTTGTTTTTTAAAATTAATTAATTATGTAGGTTTAATTCGTGATTTATAGGTCTATTTGCAATTTCCCATCTTTCAAGTTTTGCATTTCTTTTATATTACTTTAAGCTAAGTTTATATATATATCCTTCACTTAAAGTTCCTTTTGACAGTCCCTGCTAATATTTGGTTATTAAATATAAGATCATCATTTAACCGAGTCTTTCTTTCTTTAATTTTGGTAAATAAGCTATGATATAAAAGATGAATTTTTGTATAATGGTAGTAATTAAATATCCACAATGCATCCCAGTAACACTAACGTCTATAAATAAACCATGTTATTTCCTTTTTTGGGAAAAAATTAAAATGGACTAGTGATACACGCAATTCATCTTGTAGTTTTGGCACGACAACTTGACATTCATTTACATAAAGTGTGTGATAAATATATGCCATATAAACCAAACGATTAATTAGTTGATGAAACAAACAATTTGAAAGTTAAGTTAATTTTAATGAGTTGTTAGATAATGTTATGTGAAATAATAGAGGATTTCAATAATAATGTTTCGTTAGAATAGTGTAGAGGAGAAACAATTAAGAGTAATATATCAAATACCCCCTGAACAAGGTAATGAGCCTACTTTCTACACTAAAAGTCAAGGTAATGATAATAGACTCATTGTATCTCTTTATGTAGATGATCTCATCTATACATGAAACAATGAACAAATGCTCAAAGAGTTCAAAGAAATGATGAAAACCTTTGAGATGACGGATCTCAGGTTAATGCACTACTTTCTTGGAATTGTGGTGAGACAAGATACGAGAGGAATATTCCTCTCACAAACGAAATATACAAATTCTTTACTAAAGAAGTTCAAGATGCATGGATGCAAGACTTTGCTACACCTCTTGTCACTAACGAAAAACTAACCAAAGAAGACAACTAAACTAAGATAGATCGAGCAATGTACAAAAGTCTCATTGCAAGTTTGTTATATCTTACAGCTATGTTACCATATCTCATGTACGCTACAAGTCTATTATCGAGATTCATGCATAGTCCAAGTCAAGTCCACTATCCAGCAAGAAAAATAATATTGAGATACTTACAAGGAACTAAGGACTACGACATATGGTACAAGCCTAGGACTGCTCAAGATTAATTGGCTACTTAGACAGCGATTGGGCTGGATTAGTAGATGATATGAAGAGTACCTCAGGCTATACATTCTCACTCGGCTCAAGGATATTCTCATGGTCATCAATAAACTATATTGCGTGGCACAATCTCCAGCAAAACAGGAATATGTGGCAGCAACACTAACAACAAGTTAGGCAATATGGCTTAAATGAATACTTGAATACATAGGAGAACATCAAGAAAGACCAACAAAAATTTACTGCTACAACAAGTCGGCAATAGCAATGGCAAAGTATCCTGCCCATCCTAGCAAGACTAACCACATTGCTATCAAATATCATTTTCTCCTAGAGGCGACAAATGATAGACATATTGAGATTCAATAAGTAAGAACTGAAGAACAACTTGCAGATATTTTAACGGAAGCACTTTCACGCCCAAATTCGAGGCACTACGAGAAATGCTTGGAATTACAAAAATGAGCATTAAAGGGGAGTGTCGAAATTAATGATCTTTTTCTCAATTGATCTAGAATATTTCTATGAAGGAGTGTATAAGAATCTCTAGAATCATCTTAAAAGTACTAGAAATTTCATATTAAGTGTTAATACTAGTTTATTCTAGAAACTAAAAACCACCGCCATAGTGCTCCCATATAGGACTCATCATTTGTAGATTGAGGATCAATCAAAACTAGAACCACTACAAGCCTTGTACTATTCAATCAATTAATAAAGTTTTTTATTTCATATACCAACTTCCATTTCCACTTTCCATTTCATTTAAGAAAATTATTTTTTCTTTCTCTTTCCCAATATAAAATTATTTTATAAATTATTTTTCTTTTCTCTTCCCTGAGGGCATGTTTCTATGCTGGATTTTAATTTTTGTAGTGTGATTTTTTATATAATTGATTTTTAAGTCCTAATATCATTTTCCGTATAAACTTGAGTGTTTGTCCATTTCAAAGTCTAGGAGGAGAGTGTCAACGTCAAGCCTAATTATAAGACCAAACAATTTCCACCATGAGGGTTGTACCCTATTCAGTCGCGCATAGAAACAAAGCTCTTCACCTTTACTCCAAATGTCCCTAATAGGTCGTACCCTACTAAATTTATACAAAACCCTAAAAGGACGCCTTCAAATATTCATACCAAATACTCATAGACAAGATTAGCCCCCCCTTACAAACGTCTTCGGTATATTGTCCTTATGCGATTGCCGACATAATCTCCTCTTGCATTCTGATTTGGCTCATATTTTAGATTAGATCGATGACCATTCTATTTCAATTAAGGTATAATACTCTATATTTTCTTTTAAGATTATTGAATTGCTTCTTATTTTTTTTACTTTATCATTAGTTATTAGGTCATTTAATTATCATAAATTTATCTTATGTTTTTTCATGATTTGCCTTATTGTTGTGCAGTTATTCTTTTTTTTTTTCTAAAATCCATTGATTAGTAGTTTTAATTCTGGTCTATAGGTTTATTTGCAATTTATGTTTTATATTTGTATTATGTTGCTTCAACCAAACTTTAATTATATATATATATATATATATATATATATATATATATATATCTTAAAAGTTCTGTTCTTTGTAATGTTTGGTGGTTAATACATGTTTATTATATATAAGATCTTCCTTATGGTTGAGTTTTTCTTTCTCTTTTAGTTATTTTCCTTTTTCAGAGTTATAATATACAATAAGGAATCTGTGTATAATGGTACTAGTTCTAGATCCATCATGTGTCTGCGTTAAACTAATATTTCTAAATGAACTCCATTACCTACATTTTTTTGAAACAAAAATACACAATTAATATTTACAGGTAGTTTTGGCGTGAAAAGTTAAAATTTCTTTACATAAATTATGTGATAAATGTCTGTCACGTAAACCAAACGGTGAATTAATTTATAAAACAATAGATTTGAAAGTTGAGTTGATATTCAATAAGTTAGATAATATTACACAGATATGCAAAATAATTGGGGATTTCGCTAATAATATTGTGTTAAGGACTGCTTTAGAAAAGTTGAGCATTTATATAGTTCTCTGAATAGTGTAGAGTAAAAGGGTAATATATTAAATACCCCCTGTGATATGACAAAAGATCAAAAACCTCCCCTATGGTTTTAAAAAATCTAAAATAGGATCCATAGTAAAAATTTTAAATTAATATAGAGACCTACCGTGCATTTTTTAGTAGCATAGGGACCTGGAATTTTTTCTTTTTGCATGATATAGGGACCTATTATGCAATTTTTGCATAGTATAAAGTCCTGGTTCTTTTTTCGCATAAAATAGGACCTAAGTTACAATTTTCTGAATAGAATAGTAACTTGGTACGTTGTTGCATAATATAGGGACTTATGCATTTTTTGCATAATATAGAGACCTGGTACATTTTTTGCATAGTATAGAGACATATTATACAGTTTCTGCATAGTACATCGACCTACAGTGAAATACTGATATTATAGGTTTTTTTTATCTTTGGTCAAATTCTAGGGGTATTTGGTATGTTACCTTTTTTATTTTTTTTAAAGTATAACCTAAAATATATGAAGAGGGTGTGTTAGCATTAATACAACAATTAAGAGGGTGCGGTGTAATTTTATTTAATTGTTCATTTTGCTTTTTTGCACAAACTAAAATAACCCAATACTATCTAGATATACAGTTGATTACATTTTTCAACTTCGACACAACATCTCTGAACTGTAGGCTAGTTCCAAGTATATTAAATGCTTCACTTTTACACTGAGCAACAATGTTTCTCCCATAAACGTTACGTTCCAGAATTGGAGTATTTGCTTCGATTATATCCACAAGATTTTTACAAATATTTCCTTTTAATTTACATAAATTATCAAATAAAGCCTATATATTCTTACATACGATACTATCATACTAATGAATGCTAACCTTTGAAACTGACAATGCAGTTTGAATAACAAAGTGACCCATTGGATGAAATATCAGCGAGAAAGCGTTATCAGAAGCCGAAGCTGAAGAAGAATCGTTCTTAGTGATTGAACCGAAAGAAAATGAGGAACTTGTAAAACCAGTCCCTGAAAGTCCTGTAAAGGCGTTTTGACCACTGGAAAGCTGTTGAAATGAGTTAAACGGTGAAGTCTCTTCTTTCTTCTCCTCTGATTCAATTTTCACGTCCTCAAAGTCTTTTTTTAGCTTCACCTTCACCATTTATGTCTTCTTCAGTTTCTTTCTTCTCCTCCGTTTCAGTTTTCACATCCTCTGAGTCTTTGCTAGCTTCACCTTCATCATTAATGGCTTCTTCAGCTTCTAGCTTCATTCTTCTCCTCTGATTCAGTTTTCACATCCTCTGCGTCTTATTTAGCTTCACCTTCACCATCAATGGCTTCTTCAGCTTCTTTCTTCACTTCTTCATCAGACATAATCCCTTCTATAGTCTTCTCATCAACTGAATTGAAGCAGAGGACATACACAGGAGGTACTGTTAATAGGACAGATACCCAGGTAGAACCAGAGGAACCATGCTGTGTATGTCAGGTAATAACCATTTAATTTTCTTCTTTTTATTCTTACAATATTATAAACAGAGTCTGATATTCTTTTACTATGATGATTTGTAGGAGGAGTATAAAGACAGAGATGAGCTTGGAACATTGGAGTGCGGCCATGAATTTCACGCGGAATGTATAAAGCAGTGGCTGATGCAGAAGAATATATGCCCTGTTTGTAAAAATACAGGATTGAGTAAAGAGGAAAGCTAAAATATTGTGGATGAGAGACTATTATTATGATAGTAGTAGACTAGTCTATTATTTTTCTATTTAAAACTTGGCAGATTTTCGATAAATATGTTTACTTTTTGGATTATATTATTATTCGATTAGAGTTGCAGTATGGTCTTTTGATATATTGTGAATTTGTCCATTTTTTATAGGGAAAAACATTAACAAAAAAATAAATTAGCCACTAGCCTGGGTATTAGTTGTACCTGGACTAAATATTTGTACCAGTCTTTTAGCCCAACCCAGACTAGTAAATTAACCCCAAAAATAAAATAAAAATATATCAGGCGATGTTTTGAATTCCACTTTTGAGTATTCTAAATTTTAGTCCCAAGGAATAATTTTAGCATACTGTCCTGGATTTATAGATTTGCTGCAGTGTGTCCTGGAGTAAAGGAGAATTTAGTAGGCACAAGACATTTGGTGAGGGCATCAACTACCTCCAAATTTGGTGGAACATTAAACAAAGCAAGTAGTTTTGCATTGACCTGCTCTCTAACAAAGTGAAAATCCACGTCAATATGACAAGTTCTTCTGTGAAAAACAGGATTGTAGCAAGAGCAAGAGCTGAGTGATTGTCACAAGCAAGAACAGGAACATTAGGATTGATTTTCAAACTTTTCAGCAAAAATGTTAACAATTTATCTCAGCAGATACAAAGGTTATATCTCTATATTCAGCTTCAGTTGACGAGACTGTTGATTGCTTTTTAGTGCCCCAAGAAATAAGATTGGATCCTAAGAAGATGCAATAGCCAATTGTAGAGTGTCGATCAACAGTACAGCTGCCCCAATCGGAGTGTGAAAATGCTTTAAGTATGAGAGATGAAGATCGAAAAATCAGTCCATAATTAATAGTACCCTTGATATAGCGCAGTAAGTGCTTAAGAGCATCATAATCGTGATCTGAAGGCTTGTGCATAGCCTGACATAGCTGAGGAAATTAATTAAGTATCAGCTCCAGTAATAATATATCATCAACTATACAAGAATAATTGTAAGAGTTGAATAACAGCCTCTTACAAACATTAAAGAATCTGCAAAGCTAACCACAAAGTTATGAGATAAAAGAAATGATGCAAGAAGTTGATACTTTGCTCTAGGCGCCTCTTTAAGGCCATAAAAAGATTTTCGTAATTTGCAGCCATATGTAGGCTTAGATTTATCGAAAAAGCCAGTAGGTTGATGCGTATAGACATCCTTAGATAAATTTCCGTGCAAGAAAGCATTGGATACATCAAGTTTTCTGGTGTTCCAGTTAAAAGTAGCAGCTAAAGTAAGAATGATGCGAACCGTTTGATGCTTTACATATGGACTAAAGGTTTCAAGATAATCCACCCATATTCTTGATGATAACCTCGGGCAACTAGCCTTGCTTTGTAATGTGAAATTGATCCATCATCATTTCTTTTAACTCGATAAATCCATTTACAAGTAGTAGGATTTCGATTGTTAGGTGAAGGAACTAAGTCCCAAGTATGCTGACTCATGAGGGCATTGTATTCTTCTTGCATAGCTAATTTCCAATGAGAAAGCTTGGAAGCTTCTGTATAAGATGTAGGTTCAGATATAGAGGGAGTTATAGTGGTGGATTTACATTTATAAGATGGTTTGAGTGATCCAGTTTGTTTTCTGGTAATCATGTGATGAGTTGGTACTGGTGGAGGTGGAGGTGGTGGTGGAGGTGGAGGTAAAGGACTAAGTGATAGGCAATGGACTTTCACGTAGAGATGAGGAAGGGTGTGAAGGAGAAGGATTGTCTGATTCTGAAGGTGTAAGTCCAAAGGGATGAGAAATAGAGGATAAGTCAATCTTAGTAGAAACTAAGTCACAAAATGTTAAGTGTTGAGAATCATCAGAAGATAGAGATGAAGGGGCTATGTGTTGGAACGGAAAAGAGGACTCATGAATATAACATGTCTAGAAATGTAAACACAATTTGTGGAAAGGGGAAGACATTTGTAACCTTTTGAATTGGAACAATAACCAAGAAATAATCATCGTTCAGACTTTGGAGAAAGCTTCTGTGGTGCATAAGGTTTTAACCATGGGTAACAAAGACAACCAAAATTTTTGAGGTGATCGTAAGATGGAGAGACACCAAAAAGATTTTGAAAAGGACTTAGTTCAGATAGAACAGGAGTAGGAAGCAAATTTATTAAATACACAGCAGTGGAAAGCATCAAGCCAATATTTTGGAGGTAAAGAGGTACGATTTAAAAGCGCTTATATACTAGGTCCGCAATTAAATCCTCCTCGCGGGCTATAATCTAGCTACTATTACTATCCTATACTTGATTAGGGTATGAATAACTTTAAGGCATAATGATATAATAAACGAGAATTTAAGACAAATTATATATATACTGAACATATCCCAAAAATTATGAATCATCAATTAATCAACTTAGGTTCATACACTATGCTATACTCAAGCACAAAATAGTTTAGCTCATATTAAAATACTGAAAATAAATAATTAAAACTAAGAAATTCATAATTATATCTAAAATAAAAAATAAATTACTCTAATAGAATTGGTAGAATGGGCTTGGGATGAATGTTTTTGTTTATTTAAAATTAATTAATATGTAGGTTTAATTCATGATTTATAGGTCTACTAGGTAAAATCCGTGTCTGAAAACACTCAAGAAACAAATTGTTTCGTCGACGGGAATCGAACCCACGTTCCCTAGGTGAAAGTCAGGGTTAATGTTAAGGTTAAGGTTAATGTTAAAGATTAATATCAAGGTTAAAGGTTATAATTAAGGTAAAGGTTAATGTTTAAATTAAGTTAAATGTTAATAAGAAATAAGGTTTAAGTTTGGATATTAGCGTGAGGAATCTTCATTTGGTTAAGGTTTAAGGTTAAATGTTAAGGTTAAGGTGAAGGTTTAAGGTTTAGGATTTTTAAGGTTAGGGTTTAAATTTCAAGGTTAAGGTTAACCTGTAGATTTAAAGTTAGGTTAAAAAGATAAGATGAAGGTGAAAGTGAAAGAGTAAGTGAATGTGAAAGAGTAAGTGAAAGTGAAAGTTAAGGTTTAGGTTGAGGTTAAGGTTAACGTAAATTAAGGTTTAAGGTTGTTGGTGATGGCCGCGTGTCATAAATCGACGGCGGTGTGTTTCAAATATAATTAATTTTATCTTGAGTAGAGATGACTTGAGTTTTCATTCTCAGAGTCAATAGGAAAAGAATATTTATGGCTCTATAAAGGTTAACGGTGACGATCACGTGCAATGAGACCCGATAAAAGACTTCTATTCTCAAAATCGACAAGAAAAGACGGTTTATGACACTATAAGGTTTTTTTTTACCGCGTTCTGTGAGATCGGTAGATCTATGCGGTAAGGTTGACAATGACGTGGGGAGTAAAGAGAAAGGTGTGGATGGTTGGAGGACGGGAAGTCAAAGAAAAAGGAATGAATATGATTAGGTTAGATGATAGGTGGTGTTATTATATTTGTTTTTATAGCCAATTCTTTTTTTAGCCAAAATTATAAAAATCAATTCTGTAGGTTTGTTTTAATTAGTAAAAGAAATTCATATTAGTAATGCAAATAAGTAAAATAAAATATTTAGAAAAATTATTTATTAATCTTTTTTATTTGTCCACAATTTTTTATTTTTCAACTTTAATATATTTACATATTATTTTTGTTTTTTTACTCTCAAGAAAATCTGATTTCTTAATTTGAGCCATAAATCAAAAAATTTCTTTAAAAGAAAGACGTGCAACTTATGTTACAAAAAGAATTTCAATAAAAAAGAATTTTTTTTGACATAAAAAATATTTACATCAAAGAAAAATCAGATATACCTAATAAATTAAACAATTAGTGCAACTATTAAGAGTATTATAAAATAATTATAATCAACAACTTTTTTTATTCGTAAATAGTTTAAAACATAATCATACATAAAGAATTTTACTTCTCATAAATAATTTTCTTTCTCTGATAGCTTATAATAGTAACTCGATACCAATTTGCGATCCAAAAATTAAAAAGCTATCATAATTTTCTTTTTGTGAGAATTTTCTAACCAATTTGATAGTATTTCAAAATATTAAAAAATTTAATGTATCATGTTCTGTTTTGGCTATCGACCAAGACCTTAAGTTGCACATAATTTGCGAGAAAACCAGAACTTAGAATAAATAGAAATGAGCCAAAAAAATATACCTGACTTAGGGTGATGACAGTAAATTTGAACCAGTCCCTTGAGTCCCAAACACAAAACAAATTGTTAAACACATCTAAAGCAAGCTTCCAAATAAGTCATGTTTAAGAATATATAAATAGATACATGGAGGAGAAGAATAAAATACAATAGCTATGAGAAACTACTTTATATGTTCATCTAATAACAAAAAAAGGTTCCACTTTCTAATAACAAGTGCTGGTCCACTCTCTTGTGCAGAGAAGCCACGAATGTGGAGGAGGTTTTCTTATGTAGAGGTACACTAATGGCTGTGAAGATTCCGTAACCCTTTTGAGTTTTTGTTTTGAATTTTTTTTTCATTGTAATAAAAAAGAAGGATGATGGGCTTTGGGTACTTTTTTATTTTTAGTTCGGATCTAATAGACTGGTTAGTGGTGGGTTAGGTGTGAATTTTTTTGTTGTTAAGTAGAAAGTCATGGGCCTTAATTCTTATTGCCCCTACTATCAAACCCTAAAAAGACGCCTCCAAATATTCATACCAATTACTCTTTCGAATCTACTAGGCGACTTCCGAAGCAAC
The DNA here is from genome assembly GCA_029959085.1 of Nemophila menziesii. Taxonomy (NCBI): domain Eukaryota; kingdom Viridiplantae; phylum Streptophyta; class Magnoliopsida; order Boraginales; family Hydrophyllaceae; genus Nemophila; species Nemophila menziesii. Next base: position 1,560,634 of record JARWIR010000082.1, on the reverse strand, counting down.
TAGCCTACTCCTCATAGGTCAAATTATACCTTTCAAACCCCCCTTTAAACGTCTTTATCTCATTTTCAGTGATTTTTCTGTATATTGTCCTTTGGCGATTGTCTTCTAAACACAATTTTCTCTTGCATACGTATTCTAGATCGATGACCATAACATTTCAATTAAGGTATAATATTCAGTATTTTTTTTAAAATTATTGCAGTGTTTCTGATTTTCTTTATTTTATCATTAGTTCTTAGGTTATTTAATTTCCTTAAAAGTATCTTATGTTATTTCATGATTTGTCTTATTGTTGTGCACTGATTCTTATTTTTGTTTTCTAAAATCAATTGATTAGTAATTTTAATTCTGTTCTATAAGTTTATTTTCAATTCCTGTTTTATATTTGTATTATGTTGCTTTAAACAAACTTTAATTATATATATATAGATATTTCTTAAAACAGTCTTTCTTTGTAGTGTTTGGTGATTAATATATGTTTATTATATATAAGATCCTCCTTTGGTCATGTTTTTTTTTTCTCTTTTAATTTTTTTAAGTTATATATAATATACAATAAGGAATCTGTGTATAATGGTAGTAGTTCAAGATCCATCATGTGTCCCTATTAAACTAATATTTTTAAATCATCTCCATTATCTTCTTTTTTTGAAACAAAAATACACCATTAATATATACGGGTGATACATGCTAATCCCCTTCCCCTCGTAGTTTTGGCACGAAAAGTTAATATTTCTTTACATAAAGTAGGTGATAAATGTCAGTCATGTAAACCAAAGGGTGAATTAATTTATAAAGCAATCAATTTAAAAGTTGAGCTGATATTTAATAAGTTAGATAATATTAAACAGATACGTGAAATAATGGGGACTTATCATGCATTTTTTGCATAGTATGGAGACCTGACACATTTTTTTGCATAACATAGAGACCTATTATGCAGTTTCTGCATAGTACACAGTACAGCGACCTACGGTGAAATACTGATATTATAGTTTTTATTTACCTTTTATCAAACTCTAGGGTTATTTGGTATTTGACCCTTCTTTTTATGTCTAACGAAAGTATATGAAGAGGGTGTTTTAGCATTAATACAGTAAGACGGTGCGGTGTGATTGTATTTAATTGTCCACTTTGCTTTTTTGCACAAACTAAAATAACCCAATACTATTTATGAACTGCAGGTAATTTTGAGATAAATACCTAAGAACTCATCAATTAGCTTAAAATACCTAAGTTGAGGAGCATTTATCTCAATATTTCCATACTTCTCCAGCTACTCAGCCTTAGTGCAAGATTTCAATGTAAGTTCTCTCAAAGTAGCCGATGATTGCTAAAGTTGAGCACATTATCTTCCGGATATCTTGAAATATTCAAAGTTTCCAGCTATGAACAACCAGATATGAGATTGCAAAGAGATTCATCAGATCAGTAGATCACAAATTCGAGACTGAGAGTTTTCACAGAGAAACCATGCATGGTACATTGAGATTTATAATATTGTTGCCATATACACGAATAACCTGTAGTCTCTTAGATGTAAAAAGACTACAAGGCATATCTATGATGTCTTTAGCATTTATAATTTCAATTACTTTAGCATTTAGAGAAACATCACTGACTATCCAGTAAGACACAATATACCCCTCGGAGTCTCGTTTAAGTTCTAGAGAGAACTTGTCTTTAATTGTATTTAATAACTATTTTCAGTTTTTTTTCCAACAAATTTTTAATTTTATAAAAAAATCATTACCTCGACCCTCTTAATTGTAGCCACCACCTCCATCTTGCTGATAATCCATCGGAGGACCACCACCATGTCCTTGACCAGATCCACCATCTTGATTGTAACAACCACCTCCATCTTGTTGATACTCCATTTGATGTCCACTGTATCTTCCACCACGTCCACCACAGAAACTCCGTCCTCTTCCACCACCACCACCACCTACCATACCTCCATATTCAAACTCTCACCACCAGCATATCCATTTCCCCTTATATAATCAAACAAGTATTAAGTCACAAACTATCAAAAAACAGATATTTAATTTAATTAATTACCAGGAAAGCCTCTAGCTCTTCCTCTTCCTCTCCCTCAACCACCACCACCACCACGTCCACCTCATCCACGCCCTCTACCAGAAGATGATCCCTCTGCAAGATAACAAAACATGTTAACGTGTTATACAATGAATGCTATATCACAATGTAAGTTACAAGTATATGAAATGGTTCAGTTTTACACCGAAGCAAGAACGTTTTTCCCATATACGGTACGTTCCAGCATTGGAGCATTTGCTTCGATTATATCCACAAGAATTTTACGAACATTCTTCTGTAATTTACACAAATCATCAAATAAAGCCTATATATTCTTATATACGATACTATCATACTAATGAATGCTAACTTTTGAAACTGACAATGCAGTTTGAATAACAAAGTGACCAAATGGATGAATCATCATCGAGAAAGCGTTATCTGAAGTATTAAGAAGCTTCATAACTATCCACTATGTATTCTCTTCTCCACTGTGCATTCTCTTCTCCAGATTCAACCAGAAATCTATCCAACACTTTTCTTCCATATTTATTACAAGACAGCTCCGTGAACCACTCATGAAGATATGTCATCATACCTGGTGTCACTTCAAGTATCTTCATTTCCAGCAATTGTAACACCACGAAATGGCTTAACAGAATCAATGTTAATTTATTATCTGAATATCAGAAAAAACGAGACTGTGAAGAAGGTAAACTAACCGTAAAGATCTTGTGATAAAAAATACACACTTTCTATCATCTTTTTCATTATGTATGCTTTAGCTGGACCTTTATAATATTCTATGATAGATTGTATAACACTGTACCCACTCTTATTGGTTGCAAATTCATAACAATCCAATTCTATAATTTCCACAAGAGGCTACAATAATCAATGTATAAAATAAAATCTGATATGACTTCGAATTTATTAAAAAAGCTCATGCCGTTTAGGTTACGTAATCATTTATGAATAAATAAACGACAAAAAATTAGTTATAATTAAGAAGAGTGAGATCTATATTTGATATAGGAAATCAGTCAAGAAGCTACTTTCTTGATGAGAATAATATTGATGCCCCGTCTTGTGTAAGGGGTAATAAAATGTCAAGATGGAAACCCTCTCTTTTAGGGGATTATAAAATTAATTGTGTTGTTGCAGTTAATTTGAAAACTAATTGTGCTGCTATTTCTTGCATCTTAAGGGACAATTCAGATTGTATGCTAGAAGGTCTTGTACGAGAAATCAAGGTTAACTTTTTCCTAGAAGCTAGAGCAAGAGGGATAATAGCATCTACTGAGATGGCAGCTAAGATCAATCAAGGCCAAGTGGAAATAGATAATGATAACTTATGTATTATTAATCAAATCAACTCAGTGTCTAATTTGTCTAGCAATACTAGAGTTTTAATTAAGGAAATTTTATTTTGTAAAGATAACTGTAATCTTAAGATCTCTTATACTAAAAGAGAAAACAACAGGATTGCGGATTGGGTGGACAAACATAAGGTAAGAGGCAAATTGTTTGGCCTTTGGAACACGTTCCACCTTTCCAATTAGCAACTTTGATTAGAGATGATTTTGATCCACATATAGGCTAAGTTGTATTGAAGCTTTTATTTTAATGTATTTGCATTCGACTAAAAAAAAAGAAAAGTGAAATTAAAAATATTACCGTTATGTTTTCGCCCCAGAAATTAACTATTGTGTAAATGACAAATTGTTGACAAATTTTATATATAACTATTTTCGATATATCAATTCTCAAATTTGAAATAATTACCAATAATTTCTCTGGTGTGCTCACGTTTTTTAGTAATTTTACAATTGCATTAGTCCTGAAAAAATATTAAATTTAAATGTATATTAACAACATAAATCTTAAAGGAGGACTATAGGCAATTGTGTAATTCCAGTTTAATTCGTGTTTTAAGATATGAAGGTACTCCCCATGGAAAAGTCTACTCAGATTTTCAATGACGTTGATAATGATCAAGATCCAAGTTTCTTGTTTAGACATTGATAAATAGGTGGAATGGGGTGATTTATCGCAAATATTCAACGATTATGTTTGTCCATCTTACCCTTCTATATATACCTCCATTTGATTTTGCTATAAATGTATCAAGGATGAGAAATTTTGTGTGTTACATAAGCCACTGTACAACTCCAAATGTTGTGTTTCCTCATCTTATGATATTTGCCTTGGAGAATATCTCTCGTTTGACTAAGATTAGCATTGACAATGGGTTGATCGATGAGTATAACGAAAAGGAAAAGTTTGAGATCTGCAATTAGTCTATGCTTAGGAATGGTGGTTTTCTCATTTGATGTACATAGAGATATATATAATTTTTTGCTCTCAATTGTAACAAGTTTTTTATCTTATACTTTTTTATTTATAGCTTTTAAACATATGTAAAAGTGTTAATAAATCTTTGTATGGTTCTTTTTTTATTTAATCATTCTTGTGATGTAGTAGACCATAAATATAATCGGAGATCTATCCAATAGAGAAGTCAGAATACCGATCATACATCAAAAACCCTACTGTAATTTGACCACTTACACTCAGCTACTAGTTGCGTCTTCGAAAAAATAAATGAAAGAACCCAAACTTCAGAAACACCTACAAAACACCATCAAAACACCAAACCATCCCTCCAAACATCATCCAAACCTTCAATTATGTCTAAAAAGCTTTCCAAAACACCAAAGATTCACACCTTAATCCAAATAGTTTTCTTCACTAAGAGTTTAAATTATATCCTTTAAACCTCTCCAACACCATAGATAATTACTACCCATATCAACTAAACCACCATTATCATTACCGTGCCACCTTCAACAACATCAAAAGACACAAATTTCATCAATAGCTTTTGTACTTTGAAGGTAGGAGATTGCATGTGCAAGGTATCAAATCATCACAAATTTCACGGTCAATCCGGTAAAATAGCTAGAACTCTTCTTTTCTTTCTGTTACGAGTTGGGAATTAAAATTTTTGTTTTGGTTATTTATTGGAGGAATTATGAATTGTTTTAACCTATCATTATATATTGTGCAAGTAACCTTTCAAGTAGGTGAAAAATTGAGTTTGGGGTTATTCGAGATGACATGGAAGTTGGAGAAGTTAAGAAGAATGTGAAGAGAAAAGAAAGTTAGGTGTTGAGGGAAGATTTCAGTAGATAGGATGATGATTTAGAGGGCTAGGAAGAGGTGAAAACCTTGGGAAATAAGATAAAAAGAGTTCAGGTAACGAAGAACACTTTATTCAAGATGAACACAACAAATTAATTATCTTTACATCTTGATAAGGAAGAATTCAAAGCCTCAACCTGAACGCAACAATGAAAACAATGAAAACCAGCCTAGTGTTGGTTAAGATAAGTTTTCCTAACTTTCTCATTAGTAGTGTATATTAGTTCATTTGATTTATCGAGTCTTTTCGAATCGTGGGGACACGACTCATTTTTGAGTTTGGGGTGGGGTTCGTTGCCTCATCCTAATTTTTTTGTGTTATTTGTTTTCAATAAAATTAATTTTAGGGTTGCGTTTGACTGTAGAGCATTTTAAATGTCCCCATTAAGCAAACTTTTTATGAATTTATGATAGAAAATAGTAGACCTTAGGAGTTAGTATAAAACGCACTTAGATTGCATACAAACATAAGTGATTGACATGAGAAATTAATGAACAGTGCAAAAGAAGTAAACTTATAATTAAGGAAAATCTTTGGTTTGTAGAACGTGAGATCCGAATTAGTAGAGAACCCACTTAGGTATTAACTAGAGACAAGCTATGTAACTAGGAAAATGATAGAGGCAGTTAATATTATCCGTCTTAGCCTAATTTTTAGACTTTAAGCCTTTCTTCTGTCGCCACAATATAAGCTTAAATCCCCTTAGATTATTAGGAATTTCCATTTGACCCGCACTTGAATCACAATCCTAAGACTTCCTGTCTTGAGCTTGAGTTTGGGGTAGTGGGTTTAATTATTGGGAGATTACATTGGGAGGGAATTTGTATGCATTTGTATTTATATGTAATTGTTGATGATGTATCAGTTGTAAGCCTTTGCTGGGGTCTTTTACAAAAAAAGGAGAAAAATATATATATATATATATATAAGGGACATGACTATTCACATCAAAATAATGGTCATGGGTATCTTATACAAAAAAATATGAAAAAGAAAAAAAAAATATATACATGAAAAATTAAAGTAACCAGCAAAGTGGAAAGTTTTGGAAATCATCTTTAGTGCTTATTGGTTAATTTTGGGGACGCTACATTAGTGCGTCAAATGGGTTGAGTGTGAACAATATTCGAGTGCAAACTCAAACTCTTGGACAGTTTGTTGATGGTAAGTGAGGATAGAGCAAAAATCCTACTTCAAATTTACCAAATATACAGTCCATACCGTCCCTAAGCCTACGCAATAACCATAAAGTCCTTATGATTCCTAGATATATAGTGAATTTATAATTCAGCTATTAGGAGTATGCAAAGTGGAGCGTCAAAGTTAGTGAGGATTGATGAACACCCTATAGCCATCATCTTGAGATAAGTACAAGTGTAACCTTCTAGCATTGTAAAGTTAATTTTGGATTGATATTGTTTGTGTTTGATTTTTGCATGACATGTGTATGTGTATATGTTGGCATATAGCCTCCCTTAATAGGTTGTTTTAATGTGACAAATCCTCTTATGATTAGTGTGCTAATTACTCTTGTTATATTCATCCTTACTTGCACTATTGTTCATCAAAAACACTTTTCATACCATTCTTATTATATCTCATTGTATTTACTTTTATTCATATCTTTATATACTTTGAGATATAGCCTTAATGATCAACTACAATGTTTACAAGAATGATGTTATCTACAACTTTCGTGAAGAAGATTTATTGATCCAAGCATCATAGCATAAGTCAAATTCTTTCAAAGATGTTTGGTACGGTACACCGGACCTATGGCGCGGTACACCGGACCAAGAATGCGGACCAGGGCACGGTGCATGGCTAGCCCGTCAGAGAGATAGAAAATCTAACCGTTGAGGTGCGGTACACTGCACGATACTTGCGGTACACCGCAAGGAAGGTTTTTCTGCACAAAGTTTAAGTCATAAGAAATATATCCGTTGGGAAATTAATAGATCCGTTGGACCCAAGCCTTATGACCGTTGGAAGCTATTTTCTGCTATAAATTGAAGCTCTTTGAAGGCTACAACCACACCAACTAATTACAAACATTAAGGAGCTTAATTGTTATCATTCAAGAAGGTGTCAAGAGCTATACATAGTCAAAATCAATCTTAGTGAGCTTATAAGTCCTTTCAAGGAGTTAATCAAATAAGCCACAAGGTTCTATCTACTCAAGAGGAGTTTACATGCTTATAGTTATATCTACTCTTTAGGAGATTATCTAGCAAAGTAGTTTCGCCCCTTAAAACACTTTGTATCTATCCTCTTAAATCTAGGTCTTGTAATAGATAGATTAAGAGAGAATTCAAGTATAGGGAGTATACTTGGTGTCCTTGTGTTGTGATTACACAAGTGTTTGTCCTTCGTGTTATCGAAGAGGTTGTAAGGGTTATTGTGTTCTCGACCCGGTTAAGAGAGACACGGGAGCTTAGTGAAAAGCTTGAAATCCTAAGGAGGCTTCCTTAGGTAGTGGATGTAGGGAAACCGAACCACTATAAATCGTGTGTATCTTTCTATCCCTACTCTATTTACTTTCCGCACTTTATATGTTTGATAATATGCTAGCATGAATATCGTGATATTGATTATCTAGTTTATCTAACATATTGTCATCTAGAGTAGTAAGAGATTAGAAACTCGTTTTACTTGTATCACTTATATATCAAACCTCTTAGCTTATCCATTGTATGATCCCTTAGGAGTTTTGATATATTAGTTGACTTAGAAGTTTCTTTCTTAAACATATAATTGTCCAAAAGATTTTTTAATTAGGCATTAATCTTATTAGTAATCTTATTCACCCCCCCCCCTCTAGGACTTTCAATTGGTATCAGAGCCTAACTCTACGTGAATAGCTTAATCGTTAGTAGAGTAAACGATATGGAATTTAATCTTTTGGAATTCTACTCGACCTTCCTTTAACTCCTTGACATGGGTTTGACCTTCCTTTCTCAATTTCTTATCCTCGTCTTGGGATTTCTTAGAATCCAAGTACCTAATAGTTTCTCACTTAACACATAAATTACGTACAAATAGCTCTACATGTAACAATTTTCCAAAACTCGACAAGAAACATGAAACTATCTAAATATAGGGAATAATCCCTCCAAGATGCATAATATAACCCCAAAAATATGTTTCGTGACTAGATTAAGCTATCACATAAATGGAGACACTAATAAGTGTGTTTATATTTGATTTCGTTGGAATAAATAAACAATGATGCTAAATCAAAATTGCATAAAAGAGTAATCGATTTCTATTTAAATATGTGTTGTTGTTAATAAGTCTTTTAATTACAATGAATGAAAAAGATTTCTACGAAGTACTCTTCTTGCTTTTAAGTTCCTCTTGGGAATAATTATATGAATGATTGTCCATATTTTTTGTGTTGATCTTGTTTATTTATTCTGTGTCCACAATCGCATGTTATAGTGGTGTCCCCCTACGATCGTCACATTTTGTTGAACTACCTTCTTATTTTCATGGCCCACATTATTCTATAGTTTCACACGTTAGCAAAGTTAATTATTGAGCGATCATTAAAATCTTTATAACGTTCTTTCAAATGGGGTTGGAAGCTTGGTAGACACTTTTCTCGTAGAGCTTTGCAATGAGAGTTTGACTTGTGTCACAAGACAATGTGATTTTGAGGCGCGATAATTTACCATTTTAAGGTACATTTTCTCTTATCAACTATCCCATAAAATATTAATATTTTCCTTTTCAAGAAATACTAAAAAATAGTTCTTTTCATGTGATTTCGACTCCTACCGTGTGGATAACGACCAAGGTTAGCTTCAGAGTTTCGTCATCAACCCTTTATCGACCTTTTCCCTGGACGTAATTACGAGGCTTCCTTTACCGATTCTCGTATCTCGATGATTGTATAATCCTACATTATAATTGTCGTCTGTTTCGGTCTAGACTCTTGATTAACTAACACGTTTTAATTTGAAGTGTATTTATAATATGATCTTCTGTTTATGTTGGTTCTTTATTATCTTATTTTCTTTAGTCTCTTATGAGTTTTTTCTATCCATCATCTACAAGGAGACTAGTTCCTTCTCTATGATGTAAAAATCCCTACCTAGGCACGCCTAAAAGATGTCTAGGCATCGACTCCTCCCTAACCTGCCTACACATTGTAAAATATTTAGTGCTTTTTCCTAGCACCCTACACATCGTGGAAGAGGCACCTAGCCTGCCCAAACACTAATTATGGAAAAAAGAGCCCCCTAGGCCCTCATTTTTATCTTTATTTTGTGAATTCTTGAATTGATATTTCAACTCTAATTTCAATATTGTTATTTTTTAGTTTTACTATATTATTATTAGATTGATTTCATAAAAAAATATTAAATTTATTATAATTACTATATATGTATATTACTAAATATATAAAATTTCATGCTGGGATTCAAAACCGCCTAGTCCCGTTTAGTCCCTTTATAGTCTCGCCTAGGCGCTAGGCCTCAATCAACTGCCGATGCTCGGAAACATCGTTATACATCACATGTACTTCTTTAAGATGATCTTTTTATTGTCTTTATAAAGGTAAAGTTTCATATTTTTATTGCATTTCCCAACTTTCCCCTATGTTACCCTATTTATGTTGGATTTCACGAACACACTTTTTCTTCCACCACACTAGATAGATCCAACGACTGCTTTTGCATTTGGGAGAATCCTTCCTCGGCTAGTACAAGGAATACTTCTTCTTGTAAGAAATTAATTGTTTCCAAAATACCCTCTAGTTTCATAACATACCCAAAACCAGATAGGCTCTCTAGAAGCTTACGAGAAAAGACTAAGTACGCGTGAAAATGAATCCATGAAAAACGCATTTCAGTCTAAGCTCAATATAAGGTCTCAAAGTACTAAAAATGGGGGGAGAAAATTTGGAGAAAATTCTAAAGACAGAGAAAATGGTGAGTCTAATCAAAGAACGGGAAATATTCACCATGCTGTATCTGTAAGAAAACAAATCATCTTGAAAAAGATTGTTGGTTTTGTGGAAAACCAAAATGCAAGAGTTGAGAAAAATTTGGTCACTTGGAGAAATATTGTCAGTCCAAGCAAAAACACCAGGCTAAACTTCTCCGAAGAAAATAAAAGTGAAGACAACCTATTCTACGCATGTCACGCTGCTTCAGAAATGAAAAACGACACCTGGTATATTGATAGTGGTTGCAGCAACCACATGACTGGTGATGAGAAAATCTTTTGAGACATAGACTTATCGGTCAAATCTCAAGTCAAGCTTGGAAATTCAGATCTAGTGGAGGTCGAATGCAAAGGTACAATCATTGTCAACACACAAAAAGGTACGCGACTAATCCATGATGTATTGTTGGTCCCCAAACTAGATACAAATCTATAAAGTGTTGGTCAAATGATGGAAAGAGGATATAACCTATTATTTAAATATGACCCGTGCAAGATATATGACAATAAAAATAAAAATCAATTAATATATGTAGTAAAAATGCTTCAACAAAGAAATTTTATGATCCGACGGAAGTACGTTGAAACAACCATGAAAGCTCAAGAAGACCAATCATGGCTATGGCAATGAAGGTTCAGACACTTTAACTTTCACGGGTTAAAGTTTATCCATTAGAAGAATATGATGAAAAATATACCAGTCATCCAAAGGTAATATAATCATCTTTTTAACCTTATTTTCCCTTTTCTCTTATGATTTCAACATATTTTCTTCTCTATTTTTGCATTCACCAATTTTTCTTTTGCTTTGTGTTTAACTCCGAATCATATGGGAATGGATTCAACATCAAAGGAGCTTCTATTTCATCATTAAAGGTAAGTTTTTCAACACCTAATTGTGTTTTAATTTTCAAGGTTTTTATTTCCAATTTTTTTTTGTTTTTTGATTTTTGGATGTTATTGTTAAATACGAATTTTATTAAATGTTTAGGATGCTATGTATGTTATCTTTTACACATCATAATAGCTAAAATGGAAAACAATTAATTATAAACGAATTTCATGATTTTTTTCTTTTTTTGTGTTGATATTAAAATATGAGATTATGTGGTGTTATTTGGGTGTGATTTAGGTTAGGTTTGACACTTTTTTATTGCTAGATTATAAAAAATTAATTGAATAAGTTTAGGATTATTTAGGATTTCTAGAAAATTAAAAGGAGCATTTTGCAATTAAAATTTAGATGTAATAAACTATATGTGGCCAAAAATGTTTTTCCTAAAAATATAGGGACCAATTTGTAATAAAAAAGTATTATATTAAACTAAAAATGACCATTTCGCAATTAAAATTATTATAGGAAAATAATAATGACATAAAATGTTTTTTATAAAAATAAAAAGACCAAATTGCAATTTGAAAGAAGTATTATAGGAACATAAAATAGGACTAAAATGTTTTTTATAAAAAATAAAAGGACCAAAATTCAATTTAAAAAAAAAGTTAAAGAAAATATAATAGGACTAAAATATTTTAAAAAAAAAAGGGACCAATTTGTAATTTAAAAAAAATTAAAGAAATTAATTTAACATAAAATGTTTTTAAATAAAAATAAGGGTGATTAATCCAAAAGGTCCATGACCAAAATAACTTTCTTTAGCAGGTCCAGCCCATTTCTATAAAATTCATAGTTAGTAATACCCTTGGTAGGCTCTGTGAATACGTTTGGTGGGCTCTCTGTGAATACGTTTGGTGGGCTCTCTGTGAATACGTTTGGTGGGCTCTGTGAATACGTTTGGTGGCCCATTTCTATATAATTCATAGTCACTAATACACTTGGTGGGCTCTGTGAATACGTGGGCTCTGTGAATACGTTTGGTGGGCTCTGTGTACACGTTTGGTGGGCTCTACACACAAGTTTTGACATCTCCACCCCTTTTAGCCTTCATCCACCTCCACCTCAAAAATCCGTGAACGTTCCTCAGTAATAAACCCTCAAAGACCTCTTAAGCACCACAAATCGTTGCTAATTACATTAAAATTCAAAAAAAAATTGAATAATCATCAATACATACACAGTTACACACATACGCAAAGAATTGTATAGACATATATGTTACATGATTACATCCACAAATGAAAAAATTGAGATTCAATATACTAATTAACATTACATTAATCAAAAAGTAACATTACAATTTCCAGATCTGGGGCAATTAAGCAATTGCAGAACATATAAAGCTCAAGCACGTCCATTTGATCGACCATAAAGAAGCTTCGATTCTAAATACCAAGCATGGCTTTCCTTCTTAAAAAATTTATGTCCTCTTTTTCCCATATCAGTACCCTCAAGATAAGATGATAATACAGACTTAGTATCAGGTCTCCATTTCAAAACCTTAAGAGTAGAAAACAGTGAAGCAATATCTTTAATCTTATTACACGTCACCACCTCAAGACTCTGCAAATCCGTCCACGTCAGAATAACAGATTCTAAACGAACGGGCGAGCCCATTAACCAAGCGCGAACAGCAAGCCCATTAACCAAGCGCGAACGGCGAGCCAATTAAACAAAACGAAACGAGCCCACAAAACAAAACAAAACAAACCGCGAGCCTATTAATCGAATGATGTTGCGCAAAAATGTATAATATTTTACCTTAATTTGGGTTCTTCGATTGTTGATGGTGATGATGGAGAATCGTCCCTAGCGGCGGTTTTCTTGTGCAGATGAAGAACTTTCTTTATTGTTCGAATGCTGCTGTGAAGAAATGAGATTAATTTTTTGGCGAGCCCATTAATAGAATGATGTTGTGCAGTATAATTTTTTACCATTATTTAAGTTCTTCGATTATTGATGGTGATGGTGGAGAATGGCCGTTGGTGGTTTTTAGGAGGCTTGGTGGGAAGGTGAGTGAAGAATTTTCATTTTTTGTTTGATTTTGGTTGAAGAAACAAAATTAATTTTGTACCCTAATTTGGGTTCTTGGATTGTTGATGATGATAGAAAAATGTCCATGTGGTGGCTTTCTTGTGCAGAAGGTTTGCTGAGAAGGTGAATGTTAAAATTATCTTTTTACCTTAATTTGGTTCTTCGATTATTGATGATGATGATGGTGTAGAATGGTTCACGGTGACTTGGTGGGAAGTGTTTGATGATGATGATGATGAGATGGGATCTGTGTTTGGTGGACTCAATTTTTGGGCATATCCAAGGTCTGTGTTGAAGGTTGAAGATGGTATATAATTGCGGCGGGTTTCTGTGTCGGTGAGCGGCTTGGTGTGAAGATGTTTCTTTTTTGTTTTTTGTTAAATGTAATGGTAAAGAGACATTTCTTTCTTTTTAAATGTTTCAGACTGTATACATTTTGTTTTATTTTAATTTTTTATTATAATTCATAAGGCTATATTAGGTATATCATAAGTCTAAAAAATTATTTTGGACCTTATTCATCCAAACTTTTAGGCTGGACTTCTTAAGACACGATTTGTTGGGTTTTGGACTTAATTAGAAATTATCTCTAAAAATAAAAGGACCATTTTCAAATATCAAAAACAAAAATTGTATATTTAATTTATTTAATTTGTTTAATTTGGTATTGTAGTATTTAATTGGTATTGTAATATTTATTTTGTATTTAATTTATATGTATGTATTTAATTTAGTGATATAATAATTTTTATGTATTTAATTTGGTGATGTAATAATTTTTTGTTTTTCATTTTTTTCGGTCTTTTAAATATATTCAAAATAGATGGTTAATGTGTTAGCTAGGAGTCACAGAGGGAATGGTGGGGGCCGCGACCCAAACCGAAACCCAAACAAAGACCTTACAAATTGTAACAACCAACTAGGTATATATTAACTAAATCTAATTTAAAATAGAACCAATTAAACGCAAAAAGAGGGGGACTGCGACACTGAAAACTTTAGTTAATATTTTGGATATAGGAATTTTTCGATATTGCTAATTGGAGGAAAAGGTCCGATTGAGCAGATATAGCTGGGAATTTAAATGATACCATGCGTGTCAGGTACAAAGACTACAAACATAATATGAAGAGGGCCTATTACTTGAAGGGAAAGAAACCGAGTGATTTATCCAATGAGATTTGGGGGAGGTGTTGTAAATTGTGGGGTTCAAAAGAAGCAAACGTTTATATTTATTTCTTTCGTTATTTTATCATTTAGATTATATATAATGTTATTAATATTCGTATTTTAAATTTTTTTCAGCACCAGGCTAAAATGAATAAGATATAAGGTTTAAGGTCGAATATTAGCGCAGGGATTCTTCATTTTGTTAAGGTTTAAATTTCAAGGTTTAAGGTTTAAAGTTAAAGGTTAAGTTGTAGATTTAAAGTTAGGTTAATGTGAAGGTGAAAGTGAAAGAAAAAGTGAAAGTGAAAGTTTTTTTTTTTTTTTTTTTTTTTGATGACGAGGGTTCCTGGGCTTACACCCGACTAGTCCCCCGGGAGATATGACTGCCTCCCCAACCATACCTCTCACTTGAGAGACCTTTCCAAACTTTAATAACTTTCTGCCGCCTGACTGCCTCCCCGGGAGATATGACCTTGGAAACTTTCCAAACATAATAACTTTCTTCCACTCGAACCAGGTACATCTCACTTGAGAGAACTTTTTAATCTTTGATAACTTTCTGCCGCCTGCGGGATTCGAACCCTGTACCTCTCACTTGAGAGACAGAGCCCTGGCCAGATGAGCTAGCTCACCTGGTTGAAAGTTAAGGTTAAGGTTAAAGTTAAGATAGGTTAAAGTTTAAGGTTGTTGGTTATGGCCGTGTGTCATAGATCTGGAATAGAGATGACTTGAGTTTTCATTCTCAGAATCAATTGGAAAAGAAGATTTATGGCACTATAAAGGTTGACGGTGATGGTCACGTGCAATGAGATCCGATAAAAGATTTTCATTCTCAAAATCAGCAGGAAAAGACGATTTATGATGTGAGAAGTAAATGGAGAGGTTTGGACGGTTGGAGGACGGAAGTGGAAAGAAAAAGGAAGGAATATGATTAGTTTAGATGATAGGCGGTGTTATTATATTGGTTTTTTTATAGCCAATCTTTTTTAACAAAAATTTTAAAAATCAATTGGCGTAGGTTTTTTATAATTAGTAAAAAAAATATCAATAATGCAGATAAGTAAAATAAAATATTTAGAATGTTTTTTCATTAATATTTTTTATTTGTTCAACCTTTTTTTATTTTTCAACATTAATATATTTACATAATGTCTTTGTTTTTTTACTCTTAAAAAATTCTAATATTTTAATTTGAGACAAAAATCAAGAATTTTTTTCTTTAGAAGAAAGACGTGCAACTTATGTTACAGAAGTTTTTTCAATAAAAAAATTGACATAATGAATATTTACATCAAAGAAAAAATTAGATTTACCTAATAAATTAAGCAATTAGTGCAAATATTCAGAGTATTATAAAATAATTATAATCAACAATTTTTTTTTTATTTGTAAATAATTTAAAACATAATCATACATAAATAATTTTACTTCTCGTAAATAATTTTCTACCTCTAATAGCTTATAATAGTAACTCGCTACCAACTTGCGATCCAAAAATTAAAAGCTATCATAATTTTTTTTTCTATGAAAATTTTCTCACCAATTTGATAGTCTTTTAAAATATTAACTATAGTGTCTCCACCACCACCACTACCATGTCGGAGTACCTAAATTAGAAAGAAAATACGATGTCATACAAAATGATGGGAATAGAATCTCCGAAACTAAAGTTGAAACAACACAACTCATACCCACTAATCCAACGGTAAACAATGAATTGTTCCGTTATTTCCATCGAACGAGGTCTTAACTTGCATATATAAGTTTCAAAGAAAAAGTTCATTAAAAAAATCATTATGTTGTCCAATCAATATACACAAATGTAAAAATTATCTTACTGAAAACCATTATATATATATATAATTTTTAATATTAAATTTGGGGTTTAAAGAATTTTTTTATTTATTATGTTCTTATTGCTATCGATCAAGACCTTAACTTGCATATAATTTGCGAGAAAATTGACTCGGACTAAGAATAAAAAGAAATGAGCCAAACAAATATACCTAACTTAGGTTGATGACACTAACTTAGGTTGATGACAGTAAATTTGAACCACCCTTGAGTCCCAAACACACAACAAACCGTTAAACACATCTAAATTAAGCTTCCAAATGAGTCATTTTCCAGAATATATAAATGGAGACATGGATGAGAAGAATAAAATACAATAGTTATGAGAAACTATCTTTATCTGTTCATCTAATAACAAAAAAGGTTCCACTTTCATTCGTAGATAAAACATAAACTGACTCCTTATAGCATTTGGCGAATATCTTTTGGACTGAATGGTCAATGATTGAATTTGAATTCTTCTAATGGGTACTTCAATATCCATATTTCCTTGTGCTGAAAAAGCATTAGTATTAAAACAACACATATACAATAATTATAACTGCTAACTCAAGAACATGACAATTTTTAATATATAAATATTTAATTTTTTCACAATTTTATCAAATAATTTAAATTATATAATCTTAAGATACCTAAATGATCACGCAGAAATGAAACCATAGATCAACTATATATACATTTTAAAACTAATTAAGGACAAATATCAAAAATTTAAGCAGCAGTTTCTTGAACTAATCCTGGATCATTGATCCAGCCCTACTAGTCCATTCAAGTCAATAACCATTGCTGGACAAAGCACACGCTGCTCATTCACAAATACACCACATATGTAATGAATGGAAGCAAAGTCGTCATCCAAAAAACATACATAAGTCAATAAGTTTTTCACAAACAATTATTATCTTATTCTAACACATATTATTAATTTATATGAGTAATTATTATACTGAAAAACTTAGTCTTACAACAGATTAAACAACATACGTTATACCATATGCATCAACCAAAGATCCACTAAAATAGGCACTTACAATTCCTCCAAAAGATAAAGAATCCCAGCATTATGACTGAAGTGATACATACATACTTTGAGATTCCTCAGGAGACCTCTCCACAACTATCAAATATACAATCACATTGCTATATTTTCTCTTATCTAGCAATAAGGAACTTAGTAATTTAAATGACAAATTTGAGGGACTTACTAGATCTTAATAAGAAACGAAAATAAATTCAAGAAGTATGCAAAAGGAAGCACTATACTTGACAGAGCTCCGAGATGCCTTGACATAACCAAATACAAACTTCTTTGTTACCCAAAAGGTCTCATGAATACTTTCGTGTTTCAGGACAATAAAATTTTAAAATTCTATCAGATAACTAATACAATATGATTAGCTTAAAATGATCAATGATTATGGAATTAAAATCCTTATTCACATATTTTTCCTTTATCTCTTTTTACATACAAATAATAACCATCACTTATAAAAAAAACCTTAATTTGATCATATGCAATTACTTGAAATATTGAGATATTGCTGACAAACTTCCCATAACTTCTGAGCATTAGTTACACATCATAATTAAGCTCTATGTACGATTAATGTATTTTAATTAAGATAAATCTATTACTTAAGCAGACATGAGAAGGAATTGACAACGTTTTCGACGTGTTGTAATAGATTTTAGATCATGTTCATACCCATAAAATCAAATTTCTGACCCTGAAGACAGAAAAGTTTGGTTGTGATATACATAGGGAATAATCACATTCGATTGTGATTTATTGGGATTCGTAGTTGTAGTAGATGAATTACAGAATGTATGCCCAATGAGTGTTTGTGGTAATGAATTTGAGATTTACATGTATATTTATACGGGGAATAATCACATTCGGTTGTCATGTAAGCTCTTCTCCAAGTCGGTTGATGATGCTGGAGAAAGGTCCCCGAGTTGTGGGGGAAGAAAAACGCTTCAAAAATGGTGGAGAATTGTACTTGAGCAGCGGCTTGGTGGAGAGGTGAGTGTGAAGATGGTGGAGAATGGTACTTGAGCAACGACTTGGTAGTGGAGAATGGCACTCCAGCGGCGGCTTGATGGATTAGGTTCGAAAAGTGATGAGATAAGTTTTGAAGACGGCGAAAGAGAATGGTTGTTCCGGAACGAATAGGCAAACCCCGTGTTAAAAACACTAAATAAAATTTTGTTTCGTTGACAGAAATCGAACCCAGGTTCCTTAGGTGAAGGCCAAGGTTCATGCTAATGGTAAGGTTAAGAATTAGGTTAATGTTAAGATAAGGTTAAGGGTAAGGTTAAGTTCAAGATTAAGGTTAAATTTAGGGTTAAGGCTTAAGAGTTAATGTTTGGGAGGTTAAGGTTAAGGTTAAGGTTAAGGTTAATGTTAAGGTTAAGGTTAAGACTAAGGTTAAGATTAAATTTAATGATGAGGTTGAGGTTGATGTTGAGGTTGAGGTTAATTTTAAGGTTAAGGTTTAAGTTAAAATTAAGGTAAGGTTAATGTTAATGTTAAGGCTAAGTTAGAAATTTTGGGATAAGGTTAAGTATAAGGGTTAAAGTTAAGGGTTAAGGTCAAGGTTATTGTTAAATTTAAGTTTAATTTAAAGGTTAAAGTTTAAAATTTAACGTTTAAGGTTTAAAGGTTAATAAAATTTAAGGTTTAAGATAAAATATCAGTGCGATTAATCTTTTATCTTGTCAAGGTTAGAATTAAGGTTAAAGTTAAGGTTAGTGTTAGGTAAATTTTAAAATTAAGGTTAAGGTTAGAAGATTTTAAGATTTGAGGTCATCAACGCGATAAATCTCATAAGGTCAATGTTAGAGGATTGCGACCAACCTGAAACAAACAAAAACCTCTAGATGTCTAATAGAATGGGATAAAAGACAATTAGTTAATTAATTAATTTATTAAGAAAAATAATTTAAGCAATTAATGAAAATAAGTGAATTGAGGGGTACGAACAATTATGTCCTTCTTTTATGTAGAGAATCTTGATCATTTTACAAAAATATTAAAAACCGAGTTGGGTTCCTTACCAAAATGGGTTGAAGATGGTGGAAAACGGTCCCCGAGTGTTTTTTACCTTAATTAAGTTCTTCAATTGCTGATGTCGTAGACAAGCCAGTTGATGATGATGGAGAATGGTCCTCGGGCGGCGGCGGAAGATGGTGAACAATGGTCCTCGAGCGACGACGGAAGATAGTGGAGAATGGTCATCGAGAGGCGACGAAAGATGGTGGAGAATGATCCTCGATTCTTTTGTAGGAGAGAAGCTTGGTGGAAAGCTAGTGTGAAGATGATGGAGATGGTCCTAGAGCGTCGGCGATAGTGGAGAATGCTCTTCGAACGACGACTGTTTTGTTTTGTAGGAGAGCGCCTCGGTGGAAAAGTAAGGGTTTGTTTTGTTTTGAAAATGTTTTTTTAACTTTTTTTATTTTTTTTTACTTAATGGCTATTCTTTTGTTCTTAACGGTTTTTAATTTCCTTTCTCTTTTTTTATCCTCTGTTTGTTTATTAAGGATGTGGGTTGTTTTTTTTTCTAAAAAAAGTAATAATTAATTAATAATCTTAATGATAAGTGGGGTCAGAAAAATTCCTGGCCACCACTTATGAAGAAAATCTGGGTCGTTAAAAAAACCTTACCTTATAATATAGATTTGCAATTTCTCATCTTTCAATTTTTACATTTTTTTTATGTTGCTTTAAGCTCAGTTTAATTATATATATATATATATATATATATATATATATATATATATATATATATATATATATATATATATATCCATCACTTAAAGTTCCTTTTGACCGTCCTTGGTTAATACTTGGTTACTAAATATAAGTCATCATTTACTTAAGTCTTTCTCTCTTTAATTCCTTATAAATAAGGTATGATATACAAGATGAATTTGTGTATAATGGTAGTAATTAAATATCCACAATGAATCATAGTCAAACTAACATCTATAAATAAACCCCGTTATCTTCTTTTTTGGGAATAAACAATTAAAAAATAGACCGGTGATACACGCAAATCATCTCGTAGGTTTGGCGCGAAAACTTAATATTCATTTACATAAAGTGTGTGATAAATATCTGTCGTATACATCAAAATTTGAATTAATTGATGAACTAATTGATTTAAAATTTGAGTTGACTTTAGTAATTAAGTTGTTAAATAATGTTTTGCAGATGTGTGAAATTATGGGGGATTTCGCTAATAATGTCTCGCTAGGGACTGCATTGGAAAATTTGAGGGGTTTATATAATTTTTTGAATATTAAAGAGGAGAAACAATTAAGAGTAATATATTAAGTACCCCTTGTGGTATGACGAAAGGTTAAAAAAACCCTATGGTTTAAAAAAACCATGCCGAGAGAAGTATCAATATCGAAGAAAATACATGATTGGTGAAGGGCATATATTTTTCCAAATCTTTTGTAGTATTTGTCAACTATGTGAACTTAATCAAGGATGAGACTCTTCAACCTCTTTGGGAGGGACGCGACGCTTGAATTTGGTGAGAATCTCAAAATTATCTTTTGTAAGAGTTTTTTTTGCCAAAGATCGAGAGCGATTTTTATCTCATTGTTTGGCAAGTTCAGCAGAACCTTCATTTATTTTTTATCGGCTTTGTTTTCCAGTGATACCTCAATTGGTTTTGGAATTTCATTCCCACATACGATACCAACTGATATAGTGTGAAACATTTGACCAAGATCAATACACGAATGGTGAAAGTTCGAATTTTTTGTTGATGGTCGTCTTATGTGGATCTATCTTCAGATAAGTTTGGTGATCTCAATGGTGGATCTATATTCTGATAATTTTGGTGATCTCAATGGTGGTATCTATCTCCAACACGGAAGAAAAATGAAGATCTCAAAACTTATTTTTGGTCTATAAGGAAATTACACTTGTAACCGAGTGTTTAATAGATCATTTCTTCAAGAAGGAAAAAGTTTAAAAATTACATGCATAGTTGAAAATTAAATCTATTGCAATAATCCTACATTAAAATAATTTTATAGATTACATGTGTTTATCCAATTCTTTTTTATCCTGAACTCGACGAGGAGATTTTTACAAAATCAAATTTTAGGGAACAAAATAGAAGATATAATAGTCAAATTAATAAATTGAAATGTATATTACATTCCATCAAATTAAATATAATAACAATTTTTATTTTTTTCAATCGAATTATATAATATCATATATATTTATTGTAATTAAAAGAAAAATGAACGCTGTCATTTTTGTTTATAATCTGCATAAATCACATTATATTGTGTTACTATCAAGAGGAATCTATAAATTGAGGTCTAAATAATAACAAAAATAATATTTAAATCCAAACTAAAAGAATATTCTCTAAAAGTCCCACACTACTTTTCTGGTTGGACTTTTTACTTTTATACCTTATCTTTCATATTCTTTTTCTTTTTTCAATTTTAATTCGTTACATACCTATTTTAAATGAGGGTATGTACCTATTTTACAAGGGGGTACATACATATTTTCTGCGGTACATACCTATGCAAAATTTTAAATATTATAAAGTGATTTTCCCTAAGGGTATGCACCTATGCCGCTTTTTAATTTTTGTAATGTGATTTTCTATATAATTTCTTTATAAGTGCTAATATCATTTTTACTGTAAATTTAAGTTTTTTTCCATTTCAAAGTCTAGGAGGAGGGTCCTTATCGGGTTTATTCCATGTCAACGTCAATTGACAGTACCGGGCCATCTTCATCCAGTGCTCCAAACAGATTTTTAACCCAATTAGCCAGGCCCAATGAGATGTAACCTAGTCAATCACGGAACAAAGAAACAAAATAAATCTCTTCGCCTTCACTCTTAATGAACCCAATGATTTTTACCCTACTCTATCTCTATAAAACAATGACATATTTTTTTATGTTAAAAAATAACCAATGAAACTGAAACAATCTCTTCATATTCACACTCACACATGAACAAAAACAATTAGAAAAGAATTGCTGGACCCATGTGGATATACCCCAAGAATGTTATGTACCCTACTGACTAAACCTTAAACCAAAAATAAAACATTAAAGTACCCAAAGGGCTATACCCTATTGGCTGGACTCTACACCTTCTTCTTACTTGCATATCTCAAACTAAATACAAAAATGTTATGTTAAAAACTCAATGAAACATAACATCGGGAACAATAAACAAAAAAAAGTGGAAGTTGAAGAAAGAAAAAGTGAAAGAAGGTACCTTTATCTGGGTTCTTTGCTAAAAGTTTGAAGATGGTGTTTGTGCAAGATCTCCGACGACGGTGACTAGTGTAGAAGATGGTGGAGAATGGTATGATGGTGGAAAATGGTCCAAGCTGGCGAGATGGTGGTGGGAATGGTCTAAGGAGGCGATGGCTTTCTGGATTTTTCAGAGATCTAAAGGTCTATTAATGGACCCAGGCTTCCTCTACATGAGTTTGTCCACTAAAGGTGGAGGCAATTTGCTTGTGCAGGAGGGAGACTTGCAATGGTTGAAGGGTTTCTAGTGTACAAGGAGCGGCGAATGTGGATGTGGTTTGCTTGTGCAAAGGAGCCTTGCGATGGTGGAGAAGGTCCACTGTGAAGAGATTTGGTTTTTTTGGTTTCGATATGAAATACGAGAGGGGCTTGGTGTTTTTCGTAACCCTTTTGAGTTTTTTTTTGGATTTTTTTCCAGTCTAATAAAAAAGAAGGGGCATGGGTTTTTGGGTATTTCTTTTATTTTTAGTTGGAATCTAATGGACTGGTTAGTGGTTAGTGGCTGATGAGATGTGGACTTTTATTTGTTAAGTAGGAAGTCATGGGCCTTAATTCTTATTGTCCCTACTATCAAACCCTAAAAAGAATCCTCCAAATATTCATATCAATTATTCTTTCAAAGCCACTAGCCGACTTTCGAAACAACTCCTTCAAACGTCTTTATCTCCTTAGATGATTGCCTTTCGGACACAATATTTTCTTGTATTCTGGTTTGGCTCATATCTTAGATCTATGATCATAATATTTCAGTTAAGGTATAATACTTATATCTTATGTTCTTTCATAATCTGTCTTATTGTTATGCAATGAATATTATTTTTGTTGTCCAAAATTCATTGATTAGTAGTTTTAATTATGGTCTATAGGTTTATTTGCAATTTCTTATCTTTCAAGTTTTACATTTGTCATATGTTTCTTTAAACTAACTCAATATTATTATATATAATGATCAGATATCTATATATAAATAGATCCTTCTTAAAGCTCATTTCCTTGTAATGTTTGGTTGTTAATACCTGTTTATTACATATAAGATCCTCCTTTAGCTGATTTCTTTTCTTTTAATTATTTTTTTTTTTAAAAACTAAAATATACAATAAGGAATTTGTGTATAATGGTAGTAATTCAAGATCCATCATGTGTCCCAAGTAAACTAATATTTTTAAATAAACTTCAGTAGTTTCTTTTTTTGAAACAAAAACATAATTAAAATATACTAGTGATACATGCGAATCTCTTCTTAGTTTTGGCGCAAAAAGTTAATTTTTCTTTACATATAGTACATGATAAATGTCTGACATATTGACCAAACAGTGAATTATTTGATGAAACAATCGATTTGAAAGTTAAGCTAATAAGTTAAATAATGTTACGCAGATATGTGCAATAATGGGGGGATTTCGCTAATAATATTTTGTTATGGATTGTTTTAGAAAAGTTGAGGGATTTATATAGTTCTGTCAATAGTGTTGAGTAAAAAGGTAATATATTTAATACCCCTGTGATATGACAAAAAACCTCCCCTATGGTTTTAAAAAATCTAACATAGGACCCATAGTACAATTTTTAATTAATCTAGGAACCTACCATGCATTTTTGAATAACATAAGAACCTGGTATTTATTTTGCATAATATAGGGACCTATCATGCAATTTTTGCATAGTATAAATACCTAGTACAGTTTTTGCATCATATAAGGACCTATTGTACATTTTTTGCATAGTTTAGGAACCCGGTATGGTTTTTGCATAATATATGGACCTATCATGCAATTTTTGTATAGTATAGGGAGTTATAGTTTATTTTTTGCATAAAATAGGACCTAAAATACAACTTTCTGTATAGTGTAGTGACTTGGTATGTTTTTGCATAATATAAGGACTTGTCATGCATTTCGTGCATAGTATAGAGAACTGGTACAATTTGTACATAATATAGGGACATATAGTACATTTTTTGCATAAAATAGAGACTTATTATGCAGTTTCTGCATAGTGCAGCGCCCTACGGTAAATACTGATAATATAAGGTTTATATCTTTTGTCAAACTCTAAGGGTATTTGGTATTTTACCCTTCTTTTTAAGTCTAAAGAAAATTGTATGAAGAGAGTGTTTTAGAATTAATACAATTATTAAGGGGGTGCGGTGTGATTGAATTTAATTGTCCACTTTGCTTTTGTGCAAAAACTAAAATAACACAATATTATCTATATATACAATTGATTACATTTTTCAATTTTAACACATCATCTATGAACTGCAGGCTAGTTCTAATTACTTTGCTTTTTATATGATAGATATATATTTCACCAAAAAAACTATTAACTTTTTGATTATAAGGATACTTAGATGGTTAAATTGGATATGCACAATTCTGTTTTGTTTTTTTTAATTAAGTAATTTTGTTTTAAGAGGTCAATTATGATGTTCTTCGTTTAAGGTAGATATGTTAGATTTTAATTACCATATCTTGTTAGGTGGGTTAATGGATCTTTAGATCTATCGATCCAGCTTATCATAAAATCACTATATAACTTTTGATACTTGTAATGATATATATGAAATTTTAAATTAAATAAAAAATGATGATGAACTGTTTACAGATATGCCTCAGAAACCAACATGGTTTGATATGCTAAAATTGCGACTTGGTTGCAAGATAAGACAGTTCGTGATGTGGCATTATGCTATAAATTGAATAAATATAGGGGAATAACAAAAGATCATGTTAGGAAATGCTAGAAATGTATTGCTTTTGAACGCAGGGGAATGCTCTTACTTGGTTGTTTCTTTTGGAGATTTCAAGGCTGGTTGATTGATTGCTTTTCAAGTTCAGACGTATGTGGAATTCTTGTATTTCGTGTGTGTGCAATTTGTTTTTCAAATGCTTCACTTTTAGACCGATACTGGAGCATTTGCTTCGAATTTATTAAAAAAACTCATGCATGTAGTTTACGTAATCATTTATGAGTAAATAAACGACACAAAAATCAGTTATAGTTAAGAAGAGTGAGATTAAAAACAATACTGTTATGTATTCGTCCGAGAAATTAACGATTAGGTAAATGACAACTTGCTGACAAATTTTATATAACCATTTTCAATATATCAATTCTCATATTTGAAATAATTACCAATAATTGCTCTGGTGTGCTCACGGTTTCCAGCAATTTTGTCCTTTTACTTTATCAAGATATTTTTTTCCTTTTTTTTCAATATGACCCCTAATTAACTAGTTAAAAAATAGTACAATAAATGAATAACAGAAATATAGCAAAGAAGGAGCGTAATGTCTTTTTCAAATCTTTGTGACACAAAAAGTAGGACAAATAAAAGTGGACGGAGGGAGTAATACTCATAACTACTAGATCAACTATAACTACTAACCTTAAAAAAAATGGATAAAATTTTCAGTATTCCCGGAT
This sequence comes from Nemophila menziesii, assembly GCA_029959085.1. NCBI lineage: Eukaryota > Viridiplantae > Streptophyta > Magnoliopsida > Boraginales > Hydrophyllaceae > Nemophila > Nemophila menziesii. The sequence continues at coordinate 1,534,741 of JARWIR010000082.1, read as the reverse complement.
CCATCTCGTGATTCACACTTACCATCATAAAACCTTCTCCACACATCGTATCAATTTTTGTTGTGGAGGGTCTATCGAAACTATGATAGAAAATCTCAATTGTAACTTCAATGAATAACCGTGCAATGGACACTTCCTTATCAATGATTGAAAACGAGACCAAGTGGCCCCTACAGCTTATCCCTGCTCTTGGTGGACCAAATCAAGATGTCCACTCAACTTAAGACTTTGAGGATAGTACTATAGAAGAACGCAGTTTGCAATTGATCTGAAATATTGATTTCTTCATCCTGCTCTTGATCATACCACTCAAGTGGGTGGCTTCTTCTACTTCTGATGGTACAAACGACAAAAGTTTGAATCACTAGGTATGGATCCACCTCCTTATCACCTTTAATTCAACATGATGATACTCTTCAAAGTGGAAGCGGATAATATATTTTGTTGATCTTTGTTACGCAGTTGTGTCTTTTAGTGGTTCTAGTCTTGGTCATGTTCATGGTATCTAGAATAGTGGAAAAGCTGCCAAAAGTTGTTGTCTAGCTGTGAAAACGTCTAGTATTTCAATTACTACGGAAAATCGACAATGAATTTGAAGGAGCCCTTTGAGATTTAGAAAGTTCTATGAATTGTGCTAGTTTTACTATAAAATCACTATATTTGGATAAGTAACAAAGAAGTTATGAATTATACAAACTCCAAAGGTCAACCAGAACATGTTATTAAGTAATACGAGTTAGAGTTGGATTTGAACTCTATAACTTGGGGAACGCTCTATATCTGGACCATACACTTATTAATATGACTACTTACATTTTTAAACATGTCCTTGACTTCATATTATCATCTTAGAGAGAGCATGTCGACCTAGAGAAGCAACAGCAAGAATTGAAGCATAACTACATAAATTCTACATCTCTCCTTCTCTATCAATAGGGTAATTAGCTGTAGATATATGGCTTAACCAAACTTTTATTCTTTATTTTTATTTATCAATTTAATTGGGTTATTATTTTGTCTAAATCCTAAAAATACTATTTTGTTATTTTAATTAATTTGGCTTCTTATTTACATATATGTATTTTGTGCTTTGATCTATTCCAGCCCTAGATTTGGCCAATCGTAGGACTGCCCTTAGTAGTTGGATTGTCACCCTGACGAGGGATTCAATTATTGACAACATCTCATAATCGTCTAGTGTGGGGTAGTGATCCTAACGGGCTTGTATAACTAGATAGTCTTTAAGGTTTGATTTAACCACCTCATTGCGTAGGGTCCCCATACTCAAGTCACCTGGTAGTGTTGAGGTTTCTAAGTCTACCCTAACGAGAGTTAGGATGATTGTAGAATCCTGACAATTTATAATTTCTCAATTCAAATCTTATAATTAGAATAGCGACTTAGTAAGATATTCTCATACTAGTAACCCTAATTATTATCTTATTTGCATCCATATTTTATTATTCGTTTTAAACATATTTTAATCTTAATTCGCACAAAAGTCATTATCTTATAGAATTGTGAAACACTTGACCAACACGAACACACAAGTGGAGAAACTTCTCTTGATGGTTGTTTGAGTTGGATCTATCCTCTGATAAGGTTGGTGATCTCAATGGTGGCATATATCTCCAACATGAAGGATGAATGGAGATCTCAATACACTTTTTTGGCTATCAAGAAATTACACTTGTATCCAAGTGTTCAATAAATCTTTTCTTCATAAAAAAATTTAAAATCTTATGTCGTGTTGAAAAATAAATCTATTACAATATCTCTCACTAAAACAATTTTCTACTTGACATGCCTTTACCCAATTTTTTGTTTATCTTGGACTTGATGAGGAGATTTTTTTCATCAAACATTCATTCTTTCGATAATTAAAAATTAATTTTTTGGAATAAAATAACATATATAAATAGTCAAATTAGTTAATCGAAATATAATTATATTCCATTAAATGAAATATAATAAAATTTTGATTTTTCTTTATCGAAATATATAATATCACAAATGTTTATTCCAAAAGAAAAAACAAGTGTGTCGTTTCGTTTATAAACTGCATAAATCACAATTTACTTTGTTCCTATCAAACCCCAAAATGTCGCCTCAAATTAAAATATACATACCAATTACATACCTGACATGTATCGTTTTCTTCTGCTCGTGTTTAAATTCTCTTGATCATCTTTGTTTATCGTCCCTACTCTTCCGAGGCCACTTGACCACTCTTTATAGGCCATATTACCCATTCAAGCAGCCACCTTTATCTCCTTCTACGTTTTATTTGTCATAGAAAAAATAAACCAACTAACAAGTTTATCTTATACCTTATTTCTACAAATTAAACATAAACTATTATAAAAATCGATGACCAAGTTTTTAGGACACTTCGAGCAACAATATCCTGTCTTATGCACTTAGCAAGCTTGTCCTCCATCCCGTCAAAGTCTTTCTCACGTGGTAGACTTTCCAGTTAGGAAACTTATCAATCTATCTCCAGGCTTCGACATCCATCGGTTGGAATTTTCAAATAATTCCCTTTCTTCAGTTAGTACCTTGAGTAATTTCAATGTTATCAGAGTAAAATGAACAACACTAAAGATTCTGATGTGCTGCAGATCTCATGGCCCTAAGGACGACCAAATTTCTTCTTTAGCGGCATTATTAATTTTACCTCTATTGTGATTCTATGTTTATTTTTTCCATTTCCGTTAACTGCAATTGATGTTGTACTTGCCGTTTTCCAGCTCTTAATTAAAGATGCGTCGTTGAGCCAAATAATTTTTGCATCATCCTTCATAAAAATATATCTTCTTCTAATTCCAACTTATCCTTGTTATTCTCTCTAAGCACATTTTTTTACCACCGTGTTGAGTTTCTCCATATAGGGATTTAATAAGAACTTTTGTTTTGTTGTTGAATTCTTAAAGATTTCAAACCTTTTTTTATAGAAACCCTTCATACGTGTTTTATAAATATTCTATAATATATCAAAGATTCTTGTGATAACCACTTTATTGTTCCATTTGTTTTTGGTGTAGTTTTCTATAATCAAATTGATCCAATCACCAATCTTACGAGCGAAATTCTCCTCTATCTTACATTGCAATTGGGAGTTGGCCCAAACTCCCATGCTAATCGGGCATTTGATGAGCATATGCTTGATAGTTTCTAGCTCCATTTCGCACCAGTACTAGATATCTGAATTGGTGTCCTTCTATGTGAGTTCTCATGTATATTGCGCTTACCTTCCAAAATAAATTCTCCCATTGTATTCTCACTATGCACATATTAAATCAATGACCACAACATTTCAATTAAGGTATATTAGACAAATTATAATTTTATATTTTCTTTATTTTTCTTCTTATTTTCTTTACTTTCTTCTTATTTTCTTTACTTTCCATTAGTCATTATTATTAGGTCATTTAATTACCATAAAATATATTATGTTCTTTTAAAATTTATCTTGTTGTTGTGCACTGAATATTTTTGTTTTTTAAAATTAATTAATTACGTAGGTTTAATTCGTGATTTATAGGTATATTTTCAACTTCCCATCTTTCAAGTTTTGCATTTATTTTATGTTACTTTAAGCTAAGTTTATATATATATATATATATGTATATATATCCTTCACTTAAAGTTCCTTTTGACAGTCCCTGCTAATATTTGGTTATTAAATATAAGATCATCATTTAATTGTGTCTTTCTTTCATTAATTTTGGTAAATAAGCTATGACATACAAGATGAATTTTTGTATAATTGAAGTAATTAAATATCAACAATGCATCCCAGTAAAAACTAACGTCTACAATTAAACCATGTTATTTCCTTTTTTGGGAAAAACAATTAAAATTGACTAGTGATACACGCAATTCATCTTGTAGTTTTGGCATGACAACTTGACATTCATTTACATAAAGTGTGTGATAAATATATGTCATATACACCAAACGATCAATTAATTGATGAAACAACCAATTTGAAAGTTAAGTTAATTTTAATGAGTTAGATAATGTTATGCAAATATGTGAAATAATAGAGGATTTCAATAATAAGGTTTCGTTAGAATAGTGTAGAGGATAACAATTAAGAGTAATATATCAAATACCCCCTGTGGTATGACCAAAGGTAAAAAAACCTCCCCCTTATGTTTTAAAAAAACCATACCCATAGAAGTATCAATATCGAAGAAAATACATGATTTGTGAAGGGCATATATTTTTCCATATATGTTGTTGTAGTTGTCGACTATGTGAACTCAATCTAGGACGAGACACTTCAACCTCATCGGGAAGGACGTGACGCTTGAATTTGGTGAGAATCTCGAATTATTATTTTTTGAGAATATTTTTCGCCAATGATTGAGAGCAATATCATCTCATAGTTCAACAAGTTTAGGGGAATCTTCATTTCTTTTCAATCGGCTTTGTTATCAGTGGTACCTCAATGGGTTTTGGAATTTCATTCCCACATACGATACTAATTGATAGAGTGTAAAACATTTGACCTATTTAAGCACATGAATGGTGAAAGTTCAAAACTTCTGTTGATGGTTGTCTTATGTGGATATATCTTCTGATAAGTTTGGTGATCTTGATGGAGGATTTATATCCTGATATGTTTGGTGATCTCAATGGCGGTATCTATCTTCACAAACAGAATGAAGATCTCAATAATTTTTTTTGTCTATTAGGATATTACGTTTGTATCCGAGTGTTTAATAGACCATTTCTTTAAGAAAGAAGAAATTTAAAAATTAAATTTAAAGTTGGAAAATAAATCTATTACAACCATCCTACATTAAAATAATTTTCTATTTTACATGTGTTTACCTAATTCTTTTTGATCTTGAACTCGACGAGGAGATTTTTTTGTCAAAAATTCATTCCATTTTTTATTTAAAAAATCAAATTTTATGGAACAAAATAAAAGATATAAATAATCAAATTAATAAATTGAAAAGTATATTACATTCCATCAAATCAAATATAATAATAATTTTTTAATCGAAGTATATAATATCATAATATATTGTAAAAGAAAAATAAACTGTGTCATTTTTTTATAATATACATATATCAAGTTATATTGTATTTCTATCAAGAGAAAACTACAAATTGAAGCCTAAATAATAACATACTATTTAAATCTCAACTCAAAAAGATTCTATTAAAGTCCATACTACTTTCTAGTCGAATATTTTACTTTTAAATCTTTTTATTTTTTTATTTTGTTACTTTTTAATTATAATTCGGTATGTACCTATTTTAAAGGAGGGTATGTACGTATTTTGCAAGGGGGGTGCATACCTATTTTTTGGGGTACGTACCTATGCAATACTTTTAATATTATAGAGTTATTTTCCTTGAGGGTATGTTCCTATGCCGGTTTTTTATTTTTGTAATGTGATTTTTTATATAATTGATTTATAAGTCTTAATATCATTTTTGGTATAAACTAAAGTTTTTGTCCATTTCAAAGTCTAGGAGGAGGGTGTCAATGTCAAGCCCTGTTATTAAGACCAAACCATTTCCATCAGGTGTTCCAAAAGGATTTTCAGCTAGGCCCAGAGAGTTTTACGCTACTCAATTTCTACAAAACCCTAAAAAGACGCCTTCAAATGTTCATACCAATTACTCTTTCGAAGCTACTAGCCGATCAGAAGCAACTAGCCAACTCCTCATCACCCCTTCAAACATCTTTACTCTTTTTTGTGACTTCTCTGGTATATTGTCCTTAGGAGATTGCCTTTAGACACGATCTCCCATTGCATTCTAATTAGGCTCATATCTTAGATTAGATCGATTTCCATATTATTTCAGTTAAGGTATAATACTTAATATTTTTTTTGATTATTGCATTGTTTCTTATTTTTTTTACTTTAGTTTAGTATTAGTTATTAGGTCATTCAATTATCATAAATATATCTTATGTTCTTTCATAATATGTCTTATTGTTGTGCACTAATTCTTATTTTTGTGTTGAAATTAATGTTTTTTCTCAATTGATATAGAACCTTTCTATGAATGAGTATATAGGAATCTCTAGAATTATTTAAAACTAATAGGAATTGTCTATTAAATGTTAATATTAGTTTATTTTAAAAAATAAAAACCACCGCCATAGTTCTCCTATATATAGGACTCATCATTTGTAGATTGATGATCAATCAAAACTAGAACCACTACAAGTCTTGTACTACTCAATCAGTTAATAATTTTTTTTATTACAACGTCCATTTCCACTTTCCATTTCTTTTAAGTAATTTTGTTTTTCTTCTCTTTCCCAATATAAAATTATTTTATAAATTATTTTTCCTTTCTCTTCTCTAACAAGACATTTGCTCTAATTTCAAACTTAGACATGATAAGAGCACTTATTGCATTAGCTTCTCAAAAGCAATAAAGAATATATCAACTAGATGTTAAGTTAGCGTTCCTCACCTAGAAGAAGAGATATATGTCGAGAAACCTCAAGGGTTTGTAGAGAAAGCCAAGAAGATTGAGATCTAAGACTACAAAAAGCACTATACAGACTAAAGCAAGCTCCTCGGGCGTGGTACAGTTGAATTGACAACTAATTCACCGATCGAGGATTCAAGAAAAGTCAAAATGAACCTACTCTCTACACCAACAGTCAAGGTAATGATAATAGACTCATTGTATCTCTTTATGTAGATGATCTTATCTATACATGAAACAATGAAAAAATTCTCAAAGAGTTCAAAGAAATGATGAAAACCTTTGAGATGACGGATCTCGGGTTAATGCACTACTTTCTTGGAATTGAGGTGAGACAAGATACGAGAGGAATATTCCTCTCACAGAAGAAATATATAGAGTCTTTACTAAAGAAATTCAAGATGCATGGATGCAACACTTTGCTACACCTCTTGTCATTAACGAAAAACTAACTATAGAAGACGGCTCAACTAAGATAGATCCAGCAATGTACAAAAGTCTCATTGGAAGTTTGTTATATCTTACAGCTATGAGACCATATATCATGTACACTATAAGTCTACAATCGAGATTCATGCATAGTCCAAGTCAAGTCCACTATCCAGCAGGAAAAAGAATATTGAGATACTTACAAGGAACTAAGGACTACAACATATGGTACGAGCCTAGCACTGACTCAAGATTAACTGGCTAGACAAGCAACGATAGTGATGGATTAGTAGATGATATGAAGAGTACCTCAGGCTATATATTCTCACTCGGCACAAGGATATTCTCATGGTCATCAAAAAACTAGATTGCGTGGCACAATCTCCAGCAGAACAGGAATATGTGGCAGCAACATTAACAACAAGTTAGGCAATATGGCTTAGATGAATACTTGAAGACATAGGAGAACAGCAAAAAAGACCAACAAAAATTTACTGCTACAACAAGTCGGCAGTAGTAATGGCAAAGTATCCCGCCCATCCTAGCAAGACTAAACACATGGCTATCAAATATCATTTTCTCCGAGAGGCGAACAAATGATGGACAGATTGAGATTCAATACGTAAGAACTGAAGAACAACTTGCAGATATTTTAACGAAAGCACTTTCACGACCCAAATTCGAGGCACTACGAGAAATGCTCGGAATTACAAAAATGAGCATTAAAGGGGAGTGTCTAAATTAATGATCTTTTTCTCAATTGATCTGTAATCTTTCTATGAAGAAGTCTATAGGAATCTCTAGAATCATCTTAAAAGTAATAGAATTTTTTTATTAAGTGTTAATACTAGTTTATTCTAGAAACTAAAATCACCGCCATAGTGCTCCTATATATATGACTCATCATTTGTATATTGAGGATCAATCAAAACTAGAACCACTACAAGCCTTGTACTACTCAATCAATTAATAAAGTTTTTTATTTCATATACCAATTTCCATTTCCACTTTCCATTTCTTTTAAGCAATTTATTTTTTCTTTCTCTTTCCGAATATAAAATTGTTTTATAAGTTATTTTTCTTTTCCCTTCCCGAGGGTATGTTTCTATGCCGGTTTTTAATTTTTGTATTGTGATTATTTTATATAATTGATTTTTAAGTCCTAATATCATTTTCTGTATAAACTTAAGTTTTGTCCATTTCAAAGTCTAGGAGGAGAGTGTTAACGTCAAGCCCAATTATAAGACCAAACAATTCTCACCAGGTGTTTCAAATGGATTTTTAACCCAATTAGCCAAACCCAATGGGGGGGGTTGTACCCTATTCAGTCGCGCATAGAAACCAAGCTCTTCACCTTTACTCCAAATGTCCCTATTAGGCGATACCCTACTCAATTTCTACAAAACCCTAAAAGGACGCCTCCAAATGTTCATACCAGATACTCTTTCAAGCCACCCTCATAGACCAGATTACCCAGCTTCAAATGTCGTTATCTCTTTTTCTCTATGATGTCTCAATATATTGTCCTTATGCGCTTGCCTCTCAGATACAATCTCCTCTTGCATTCTGATTTAGCTCATATTTTAGATTAGATCGATGACCATTATATTTCAATTAAGGTATAATACTCAACATTTTCTTTTAAGATAATTGAATTTCTTCTTATTTTCTTTACTTTATCATTAGTTATTAGATCATTTAATTATTATAAATATATTTTATGTTCTTTCATGATTTGTCTTATTGTTGTGCACTTATTTCTATTTTTTTCTAAAATCCATTAATTAATAGTTTTAATTCTGGTCTATAGGTTTATTTGTAATTTATGTTTTACATTTGTATTATGTTCTTCAAACATACTTTAATTTTATATATATATATATATATATATATATATATATATATATATATATATATATATCTTTATTAAAAGTTCCTTTCTTTGTAATGCTTGGTGGTTAATACATGTTTATTATATATAAGATCCTCCTTTTGGTTGAGTTTTTCTTTCTCTTTTAATTATTTTGCTTTTTCTAAGTTATAATATACAAAAGGAATCTGTGTATAATGATACTAGTTCTAGATCCATCATGTGTCCCCATTAAACTAATATTTTTAAATAAACTCCATTACCTTCTTTTTTTGAAATAAAAATTCACAATTAATATTTACGGGTAATACATGCGAATCTACTTGTAGTTTTGGCGCGAAAAGTTAATATTTCTTTTCATAAATTATGTGATAAATGTCTGTCATGTAGACCAAACGGTGAATTAATTTATAAAACAATAGATTTGAAAGTTGAGTTGATATTCAATAAGTTAGATAATATTAAGCAGATATGCAAAATAATTGGGGATTTCGCTAATAATGTTGTGTTAGGGTCTGCTTTAGAAAAGTTGAGCATTTATATAGTTCTGTGAATAGTTTAGAGTAAAAGGGTAATATATTAAATACCTCCTGTGGTATGACAAATGATCAAAAACCTCCCTTATGGTTTTAAAAAACATAGGACCCATAGTAAAAAAATTAAATAATATAGGGACTTGCCGTACATTTTTTAGTAGCATAGGGACCTGGTGTTTTTTTTCATAATATAGGGACCTATCATGCAATTTTTGCATAGTATAATAAGGACCTATTGTGCATTTTTTGTATAGTTTAGGAACCTGTTATGGATTTTGTATAATATGTGGACCTATCATGCAATTTTTGTATGGTATAGGGACCTATAGTTTATTTTTCGCATAAAATAAGAGCTAAGTTACAATTTTTTGCATAGAATAGTGACTTGGTATGCTGTTGCATAATATAGGGACTTATCATGCATTTTTTGCATAGTATAGAGACCTGGTACATCTTTTGCATGAAATAGAGACCTATTTTACAGTTTATGCATAGTAGTGAAATACTGATATAGGTTATTTTTACCTTTTGGTCAAACTCTAGGGGTATTTGGTATGTTACCCTTCTTTTTAAGTATAACGAAAAATATATGAAGAGGGTGTGTTAGCATTAATACAATAATTAAGGGTGTGCGGTGTGATTTTATTTAATTGTCCATTTTTCTTTTTTGCACAAACTAAAATAACCTAATACTATCTATATATACAGTTGATTACGTTTTTCAACTTCAACACATCGTCTCTGAACGTTTCTCCCATAAACGTTACGTTCCAGCATTGGAGCATTTTCTTCGATTGTATCCACAATATTTTTATGAACATTTCCCTTTAATTTACATAAATCATCAAATAAAGCCTATATATTATTACATACGATACTATCATACTAATGAATGCTAACCTTTGAAACTGACAATGCGCAGTTTGAATAACAAAGTGACCCATTGGATGAAATATCAGCGAGAAAGCGTTATTAGAAGCTGAAGCTGAAGAAGAATCGTTCTTAGTGATTGAACCGAAAGAAAATGAGGAACTTGTAAAACCAGTCCCTGAAAGTCCCGAAAATGGAATGAATAGATTCAGGTAATACCCTAGCGTTGCTCGAGTACTATCTCTCATATCTTGCGTCCAGTTATTTTTACTTGCGTCTAGCTTTATATTTGCATTAATTTAGTCTTTTTAATGCAATTACCTGAAATATTGAGATATTGCTGACAAACTTAATTACATATTATTAAGATTTATGTACGATTAAATATTTTAATTAAGATAAATCTATTACTTAAGCAGACATCCAAAGGCATTGAAAACGTTTTGGGACGTGTTGTAATAGATTTTAGATCATATTAATACCCATATGACAATAATTGATTAGACTAAGATGAAATAGATCATTGCATCAGACAGACTCTAAAATCAAATCTCTGACTCTGAAGCCAGAAAAGTTTGGTTGAGATTTACATGGGGAATAATCACATTCGGTTGTGATTTATCGGGATTCATAGTTGTAGCCGATGAATAACAGAATGTAAGCCCAATGAGTGTTTGTGTTATGGATTTGAGATCAACATGGATATTTATTACAAAACAATTCAAAAAGTACCGTGTAAGACCAAACTGTTCACTCAACATTAAAGGACTATTCTTACAGTATAAGACCAAATTTCTATGGTAAAAAAACTGTATAGGTGATTAGAATAGGTTAAAAAATTCAATTTTTTACCTTAGTTTGGGCTCTTCTCCAAGCCGGTTGATGATGATGGAGAAAGATCCCCGAGTGGTGGGGTGTTATAATGTGGGTATGATGACAAACACTTCAAAGATGGTGGAGAATGGTACTCGAGCTGCGGCTTGGTGGAAAGGTGAGTGTGGAGATGGTGGAGAACGGTACTCGAGCGGCGGCTTGGTGGAGAACGGTACTCGATCGTCTGGTGGAGAATGGCGACTTAATGGATTAGGTTTGAAAAGTGGTGAGATTAGGTTTGAAGAAGACGAAAGAGAAGGGTTGTTCCGTATCAAATAGTTAAACCCCGTGTCCGAAGACACTCAAGAATTTTTTTGTCCCGTTGACAGAAATCAAACTCAGGTTCATTAGGGGAAGGCCAAGGTTCATGCTAATGTTAAGGTTAAGAGTAAGATTAATGTTAAGATAAGGTTGAGTTTAAGGTTAAGGTTAATTCAAATATTAAGGTTAAATTAAAAGTGAAGGGTTAAGGGTTAAGGTTTGGGTCAAGCTTAAGGTTAAATTTAAGGTTAAGGTTAAGGTTAAAGGTTAAGGTTAATGTTAAGATTAAGAATAAGGTTAAGGTTAAGGCTAAGACTAAGGTTAAGATTAAATTTAAGGTTGAGGTTAAGTTTAAAGTTAAGGTTTAAGTTAAAGTTAGGGTTAAGGTTAAGGTTAATGTTAATGTTAAGGCTAAGGTAAAATATTTGGGGTAAGGTTAAGTCTAAAGGTTAAAGTTAAGGGTTAAGGTCAAGGTTATTGGTAAGATTAAGGTTAATTTAAAGGTTAAAGTTTAAGATTTAATGTTTAAGGTTTAAAGTTTAATAAAATTTAAGGTTTGAGGTCAAATATCAATGCTATTAATCTTGATCTGGTTAAGGTTAGAATTAAGGTTAAAGTTAAGGTTAGTGTTAGGTTAATGTTAAACTTAAGGTTAAAATTAGAAGATTTTAAGATTTGAGGTCAAATATCAACGCGATAAATCTTCATATGGTTAATGTTAGAGGATGGCGGCCAACATGAATCGAACAAAAATCTTTAGATGTCTAATGGAGTTGGATACAAGACAATTAATTCATTTATTTATTAAGAAAAAAAATTATGCAATTAATGCGAAAAAGTGAATTAAGGGGTACGAACAATTTTGTCCGTCTTTCATGTAGGAATCCATATCGTTTTACAAAATATTAAAAACCAAGTTGGGTTCCTCGCCAAGATGGGTGGATGATGGTGGAAAATGGTCCCCGAGTGTTTTTTACCATTATTATGTTCTTCAATTGTTGATTTCGTAGCCAAGCTGGTTGATGTTGGTGGAGAATGGTACTCGAGTGGCGGCGGAAGATGGTGGAGAATGGTCCTCGAGCGACGGCTGAAAATGGTGGAGAGTGGTCATCGAGAGACGGCAAGAGATGGTGGAGAATGGTCGTCAAGAGGCGACGGGAGATCGTGGAGAATGGTCCTCGATTCTTCTGCAGGAGAGTGGCTTGGTGGAAAGACTGGTGTGAAGATGATGGAGAATGGTCCTCGAGCGACGGCGATGGTGGAGAATGGTCCTCAAGCGGCGACAGTTTTCTTTTGTAGAAGAGCAGCTTAGTGGGAAAGTGAGGGTTTATTTTGTTTTGATAATGTTTTTTTAAGTTTTATTTTTATTTTTTTGACTTAATGGTTATTGTTTTGTTAGATAATGTTTTTTAATTTTCTTTTTCTTTTTTATCCCCGGTTTGTTTCTTATTTTTATAAAAAAATTAATAATTAATCAATGATCTTAATGATAAGTGGGGCAAGAATTAATATTGGCCACCATTTCTGTAGGAGATTTGTGTTGTTAAAAAAACCTTACTTTATAATATAAATTTGCAATTTATCATCTTTCAAGTTTTACATTTCTTTTATGTTGCTTTAAGCTCAGTTTAATATATATATATATATATATCCTTCACTTAAATTCCTTTTGACATTCATTGGTTAATACTTGGTTATTAATATAAGATTAGCATTTACTTGAGTCTTTCTTTCTTTAGTTTTTTTAAATAAGCTATGATATACAAGATGAATTTGTGTATAATGGTAGTAATGAAATATCCACAGTAGATCCAAGACAAACTAAATAAACCCCATTATCTTCTTTTCTGGGAAAAAATAATTAAATTGATTGTTGATACATGCAAATCATCTCGTAGTTTTGGCGCGACAACTTAATATTCATTTACATAAAGTGTGTGATAAATATCTGTCATATAAACCAAAAGTTGAATTAATTGATGAACCAATCAATTTGAAATTTGAGTTGATTTTAGTAAGTTGTTAGATAATGTTTTGCAGATATGTAAAATAATGGAGGATTTCCCTAATAATGTTTCGCTAGGGACTATTTTGGAAAGTTTGAAGGGTTTATATAGTGGTATGACCAAAGGTAAAAAAAAATCTCCCATATGGGTAAGAAAAACCATGCCTAGAGAAGTATCAATATCGAAGAAAATAAATGATTAGTGAAGGGCATATATTTTTCTATATCTGTTGTAGTAGTTGTCGATTATGTGAACTTAATCTAAGACAAGACACTTCAACCTCCTTGGGAGGGACGCTACTCTTGAATTTGGTTAGAATCTCGAAATTATTTTTCTACGAGTCTTTTTCACCAAAGATAGATAGCAGTATTATCTCGTTTTTCGGCAAGTTCTGCAGAACCTTCTTTCTCTTTTATTGGCTTTGTTTTTTCTGTAGTACCTCAATGGGTTTGGGAATTTCATTCTCACATACGACACCAACTGATAGAGTGTGAAACATTTGACCAATATAAACACACGAATGGTGAATGTTCGAATTTCCTCTTGATGGTTGTCTTATGTGGATCTATCTTCTGATAAGTTTTGTGATCTCAATGTTGAAAAATAAACGGTGTCATTTTCATTTATAATCTACATAAATCATATTATGATGTGTTACTATCAATAGGGATCTATAAATTGAGGTCTAAATAATAACAAAAATACTATTTAAATCCCAACTAAAAAAAATTTCTATAAATATCCCACACTATTTTCTGGTTGGACTTTTACTTTTGTACTTTTTTTTCATATTCTTTTTTTGTTTTTAATTTTAGTTCGGTATATACCTATTTTAAAGAAGGGTATGTATCTATTTTACAAGGGGGTACGTACCTATTTTTCGGGGTAAGTACTTATGTAATTTTTTAAAATATTATAAAGTGGTTTTTCCTGAAAGTATGTACGTATGCCGCTTTTTAATTTTTGTAATGTGATTTTTTATATAATTTCTTTATAATTCCTAATATCATTTTTACTATAAACTTAAGTTTTTGTCCATTTCAAAGTCTAGGAGAAGGGTCTTTATCGGGTTTTTTCCATGTCAACGTTAAATCACTGTACCCTAGGGTTGCACCTAAGCCTAGTTATAAGACCACATTATCTTCACCAGGTGTTCCAAATGGATTTTTAACTAATTAAGCGGGCCCAATGGGATGTACTCTAGTCAGTCGGGGGCATAGGAATAAAGAAATAAAAAAATATCTTCACCTTCCCTCCCCATGAACCCAATGGGTTTTACCCAACTCAATCTCTACAAAACAATGAAATATTTTTTTAATGTTAAAAAATTAAACAATGAAACCGAAACAATCTCTTCACATTCACACTCGTAGGAACAAAAACAATAAAAAAAGAATTGCTAGACCCATGTGGATATGCCCCAAGAATGGTTGTACCTAATGGCTAAACCCTAAACAAAAAATGAATGTACCCAAAAGGTTGTACTCAAAGAGTTATACACTATTGGATGGACCCTACACCTTCTTATTAACTGCATATCTCAAGCTAAAAACAAAAAAATAGTTATGTTAAAATATCAATGAAATATAACATCGGGAACAATAAACAAAAGAAGAAAAAAAGTGAACGTTGAAGAAAATTAAAAGTGAAAGAAGGTACCTTCATTTGGGTTCTTATCTAGAAAGTTTGAATATGGTGCATAATCATCCAGGCGGCTACCGTTTGTGCAGGATCTCCGACAATTGCGACATGTGTAGAAGATGGTGGAGAATGGTCAAATCTGATGTGCAGCTAACGTGCAGAGGACCAGGCGAAGGTGGAGGTGGTTTGCTTGTGCGAGACTTGCAATAGTGGACGGGGTTCTTGTGCAGAGGAGCAGCGAACGTGGAGGAGGTGAAGAGATTTGTTCTGAAATACGAGAGGAAGGGTTTGATGTTTTCCAAAACTCTTTTGACTTTTTGTTTTGGATTTTGTTTTTAAGTGTAATAAAAAAAAAGGCATGGGTTAGCGACTGGTTAGGTGTAGACTTGTGTTCGTTAAGTAGGAAGTCATAAGCCTTAATTCCTTATTACCCCTACTATCAAACCCTAAAACCACACCTCCAAATATTCATACCAATTAATCTTAAGTAGCCACTAGCCATACTTCCAAACAACTAGCCGACTTCTCTAATATATTGTCAGACACAATCTCTTCTTATATTCTGATTTGGCTCATATCTTAGATCGATGACCATAATATTTCAATTAAGGTATAATAATCATATTTTATGTTCTTTCATAATCTGTCTTATTGTTGTGCACTGAATATTATTTTTGTTTTCCGAAATTTATTGATTAGTAGTTTTAATTTGGTCTATAGGTTTATTTGCAATTTCTCATCTTTCAAGTTTTACATTTGTATTACGTTGCTTTAAACTAACTTTAATCATATATATATATATATATATATATATATATATATATATATATATATATATATATATATATATATATATATATATATATATATATATATATATATATATGTATATATATATACATGTATATGTATATATATATACATATATATGTATATGTATATATATATATATACATGTATATATATATGTACATATACATGTATATATATACATATATATATATATATATATTGATCAAATATCTATATATAAATAGATTATTCTTAAAAGTTCTTGTAATGTTTGGTGGTTAATACCTGTTTATTATATATAAGATCCTCCTTTAGTTGAGTTTTTCTTTTTCTTTTAATTATTTTCCTTTTTATAAAGCTAAAATATACAATAAGGAATATGTGTATAATGGTATTGATTCAAGATCCATCATGTGTCTCCGTTAAACTAATATTTTATAAATAAACTCAATTACCTTCTTTTATTTGAAAGAAAATCACAATTAAAATTGACTGGCTAATTGATGAAACAATTGGTTTGAAAGTTGAGTTGATATTTAATAAGTTAGATAATGTTATATGTGAAATAATGGAGGATTTAGCTAATAATATTTTGTTAGGGACTGTTTTGGAAAAGTTGAGAAATTTATATAGTTTTGTGAATATTGTAGAGTAAAAGGGTAATATATTAAATACCCCCTGTGGTATGACAAAATATCAAAAATCTCCCCTATGGTTTAAAAAAATCTACCATAGGACCCATAGTACAATTTTTAAAAAATATACGGACCTACCGTGCATTTTTAATAGCATAAGGACCTGGTATTTTTTTTTGCATAATATAAGGACTAGGGGTGAGCAAATGAGAACCAGATTACCAACCTGAACCCAAAAACCAGAAAAAACCGAACCAAGAAAACCAAAAGCCAAATAACCAAATGGTTTGGTTTTTATGTTTTCAAAACACGAATTTTTTGGTTCGGTTCGATTTACTTGGCAAAAGTTAAACCAAAAAAACCTAACAAAAACTGAACTAACGATGAAAAAAATAGGAATGTGTGAACTTTTCTTATAAGAATTATGTGGGAGAAACTTTTATTGAGAATTTATCATATACATGCAATTTTTGTTGTACTATTCGATGGTACTATTAGTGAATGTTTTTTATATTACTTAAAATTATAAGTATTCATTACTTCATTTATTTTATAACTAATGATCGTATGAAGTAGAAAGTATTAGATTTAAATTTATCGTAATATTGTAAATTAAGATAAGTATGGTTAGATGATAAGTTTATATTTATTTGATATATTAATAGCCCACATGGACAAGAAATAGTAGCATAATTGTATTGGAATATTAGTCTCTATTCGACAATGTATTTCAAGAAATAGGGTGAAATATTATTGACCAAGCATCCGAATTCGAAGCGAACCAAAACCGAACCGAAACGAACCAATTCAGAACCAAAAAACGAATGTGAAACCAAATACGAACCACCCGGTTTGATTATTAAATTATAAAAAACCAAAATATTCGATTCGGTTCCGGTTTTGGCCAAAAAAACGAGAAGAACCGAACCATGCTCACCCCTAATAGTGACCTATCATGCAATTTTTGCATAGTATAAACACCTAGTATAGTTTTTGCATCATATAAGGACCTATTATGCATTTTTTGCATAGTTTAGGAACCTGGTACGGTTTTTGCATAATATATGGACCTATCATGCTATTTTTGTATAGTATATGGACCTATAGTTCATTTTTCGCATAAAATAGGACCTAATATACAATTTTCTGCATATCACAGTGACTTGGTACATTTTTTCATAATATAGAGACTTATCATGCATTTTTTGCATAATACAGAGACCTGGTAAAATTTATGCATGAATATTGGGACATAGATAGAGTACATTTTTTGCATAAAATAGAGACCTATTATGCAGTTTCTGCATAGTGTAGCGACCTATGGTGAAATATTGATATTATAGGTTTCTTTTTTTACCTTTTGTCAAACTCTAGGGGTATTTGGTATTTTACCCTTCTTATTTAACTCTAACAAAAAATGTATGAAGAGAGTGTTTTAACATTAATACAATAATTAAGGGGATACAAGGCTCGAACTCCTCCCTGAACATGGGTCACCTAATTCTGATTTACCTGGGAATATACATGGGGAGGTGTGTATATCCCGGTGGGATTATTAGGGTACGCGCAAGCTAGCTCAGAATCCATGTACCAAAAAAAATAAGGGGGTGCCGTGTGATTGTATTAAATTGTCAACTTTGCTTTTTTGCACAAACTAAAATAACTCAATACTATCTCTGAATTGCAGCCTGTAGGCTAGTTCCAAGTATATGAAATGCTTCACTTTTTGACCGAAGCAAGAACGTTTCTCCCATAAACGTTACGTTCCAGCATTGGAGCATTTGCTTCGATTATATCCACAAGAAATTTACGAACATTCCCTATGTAATTTACACAAATCATCAAATAAAGCCTATATTTTCCTACATATGATACTATCATACTAATGAATGCTAAATGACAATGCAGTTTGAATAACAAATTGACCAAATGGATGAATCATCACCGAGAAAGCATAATCTGGAGTATTAAGCAGCTTCATAACTATCCACTATGCATTCTCTTCTCCAGGTTCAACCAGAAATCTCTCCACCACTTTGCTTCTATATGTATTACAAGACAGCTCCGTGGACCACTCATGAAGATATGTCATCATACCTGCTCTCACTTCAAGTATCTTCATTTCCAGCAATTGTAACACCACGAAATGCCATTAAAAAACAATCTTGGCCACCACTTATGAAGAAGATCTAAGCCGTTAAAAAACCTTACTTTATAATATATATTTGCAATTTCTCATATTTTCAAGTTTTTGATTTATTTTACGTTGCTTTAAGCTCAGTTTAATCTTTTATATATATATATATATATATATATATATATATATATATATATATATATATATATATATATATATATATATATATATATCCTTCACTTAAAGTTCCTTTTGTTAGTCACTAGTTAATACTTGGTTACTAAAAATAAAAACATCATTTACTTGAATCTTTCTTTCTTAAATTTTTTTAAATAAGCTATGATATACAAGATGAATTTGTGTATAATGGTAGTAATTAAATATCCACAATGCATCACAGTCAAACTAATATTTATAAGTAAACCCTGTTACCTTCTTTTTTGGGAAAAAACAATTAAAATTGGCTGGTGATACACTCAAATCATCTCGTAGTTTTGGCGCGACAACTTAATATTTATTTACATAAAGTGTGTGATGAATATCTGTCATATAAACCAAAAGTTGAATTTATTGATGAACCAATCGATCCGAAATTTAAGTTGATTTTAGTAAGTTGTTAGATAAATTTACGCAAATATGTGAAATAAAGGGGGATTTCACTAATAATGTTTCGTTTGGGACTGTTTTGGAAAATTTGAAGGGTTTATACAGTGTTATGAATAGTGTAAAGGAGAAACAAATAAGAGTAATATATTAAATACCGCTTGTGGTATGACCAAAGGTAAAATAACCTCCCCCGTGCTTTAAAAAAACAATGCCCAGACTAGTATCAATATCGAAGAAAATACATGATTGGTGAAGGGCATATATTTTTCCATATCTGTTGTAGTAGTTGTCAACTATGTGGACTTAATTTAGGACGAGAAGCTTCAACCTCCTGGGGAGGGACGCGACGCTTGAATTTGGTGAGTATCTCGAAATTAATTTTCTGAGAGTCTTTTTTGCCAAACATCGAGAGCGATATTATCTCGTTGTTCGGAAAGTTCAAATGAACCTTCATTTCTCTTTTATTGGCTTTTTTTCTAGTGGTATCTCAATGGGTTTTGAAATTTCATTCCCACATATGACACCAACTGATTGAGTGTTAAACATTTTACCAATATAAACACACAAATGGTGAAAGTTAGAATTTTCTCTTGATGGTTGTCTTATGTGGATCTATCCTCAGATAATTTTGGTGATCTCATTAGTGGATCTATATCCCGAAAAAGTTTGATGATCTCAGTGATGGTATTAATATCCAACATGAAAGAAGAATGAAGATCTCAAAAAAATAAATTGTCTATCAGGAAATTACGCTTGTATTCAAGTGTTTAATAGATCATTGCTTCAAGAAATAAAAATTTCAAAAATTACATACATAGTAACAAAATATATATATATATATATATATATATATATATATATATATATATATATATATATATATATATATATATATATATATATATTACAATAATCCTACATTAAAAGAATTTTATATTTTCACATGTTTATCTAATTCTTTTTTATCTTGAGTTCGCCGAGGAGTTTTTTTGGTAAAATATTCATAATTTTTTGATTAAAAAAAT
This sequence comes from Nemophila menziesii, assembly GCA_029959085.1. Lineage (NCBI taxonomy): Eukaryota > Viridiplantae > Streptophyta > Magnoliopsida > Boraginales > Hydrophyllaceae > Nemophila > Nemophila menziesii. The sequence continues at coordinate 1,514,589 of JARWIR010000082.1, read as the reverse complement.
CAAATTGTATGGAACAAAATAAAAGATATAAATAGTAAAATTAATAAATTGAAATGTATATTACATTCCATCATATCAAATATAATAACAATTTTAATTTCTTTAATCGAATTATATAATATCAGAAATATTTATTGGAAAATAAAAATAAACGGTGTCATTTTGTTTATAATCCGCATAACTCACATTATCTTGTGTTACGATAAAGAGGAATCTACAAATTAAGGTCTAAATAATAACAAAAATACTAATTAAATCCCAACTAACAAAATAATCTATAAAAGTCCCAAACTACTTTACTGGTTGGACTTTTTACTTTTATACCCTTTTTTCATACCCTTTTTTTGTTTTTTATTTTGATTCGGTACGTACATAATTTAAAGGAAGGTACGCACCTATCTTACAAGGGGTTATGTAGCTATTTCCCGGGGTATGTACCTATGCTATTTTTCAAATATTATAAAGTGATTTTCCATGAGGGGATGTACCTATGCTAGTTTTAAATTTTTGTAATGTGATTATTTATATAATTTCTTTATAAGTCCTAATATCATTTTTACTATAAACTAAGTTTTTTTCCATTTCAAAGTCTAGGATGAGGGTCCCAGGTGTTCCAAACGGATTTTTAACCCAAGTAGTCGAGCCCAATGGGATGTACCTAGCATCAGAACAAAGAAACCAAAAAATCTCGTCACCTTCACTCCCAATTTACCGTATGGGTTTTACACTACTCGATCTCTACAAAATAATGACATGTTTTTTTATGTTAAAAAAATAAACAATGAAACAGAAAAAATATCTTCATATTCACACTCTTAGGAACAAAAACAATTAGAAAAGAATTGCTGGACCCAAGTGGATATACCCCTATCCTAATGGCTAAACCCCAAACCAAAAATGAATCTTTTTACTGCAAAAAAAAGAACATAAAGGAATGTACCTAAAGGTTTGTACCCAAAGGGATATACCTTATTGGTTGACCCTACACCTTCCTCTTACCTGCATATCTCAAACTAATGGTGGTAAAGAGATTTGTTTTTTTTAGTTTCGATCTTAAATACTAGAGGGAGGGTTTGGTGTTTTCCATAATTCTTTTGAATTTTCGTTTTGGATTTTGTTTTTCAGTATAATAAGAAAGAAAGGGCATTGGTTTTTGGGTGATTTTTTAGTTGGGATTTAATGGACTGGTTAGTGGCTAGTTAGATGTAGACTTTTGTTTGTTAAGTAGGAAGTCATGAGCCTTAATTCTTATCGTCCCTACTATCAAACCCTAAAAAGACGCCTCCAAATATTCATACCAATTACTCTTCCGAAGCCATTAGCCGACTTCACGAAGCAACTAGCCGACTTCTCATAGACCAAATCACCATCTTCAAACGTCTTTATCTCCTTTTCTCTGACTTCTCTGGTATATTGTCCTTAGGCAATTGCCTTTCAGACACAATGTCTTCTTGTATTTTGATTTGGCTCATATCTTAGATCGATGATCATAATATTTCGATAAAGGTATAATATTTATATCTTATGTTCTTTCATAAGAAATAGGTTTATTTACAATTTCTCATCTTTCAAGTTTTACATTTGTCATATGTTGCTTTAAACTAACTTTAATTATATATATTAATATATAATGATCAAATATCTATATATAAATAGATCCTTCTTAAAAAATTATTTCCTTATAATGTTTGGTTGTTAATACCTGTTTATTAAATTTAAGATCCTCCTTTAGTTGAGGATTTTTTTCTTTTAATTATTCTCCTTTTTTTAAAGGTAAAATATACAATAAGTAATTTGTGTATAATGGTAGTAATTCAAGATCCATAATGTGTCCCAGTTAAACTAATATTTTTAAATAAACTCCATTACCTTCTTTTTTTGAAAAAAAAAACACAATTAAAATTTACTGGATATACATGACAATCCTCTTAAAATTTTGGCACAAAGAGTTAATATTTCTTTACATAAAGTATGTGATATATGTCTGTCATATAAACCAAACGGTGAATTAATTTATAAAACAATCGATTTGAAAGTTGAGTTGATATTTAAGAAGATATGTGAAATAATGGGGGATTTCGCTAATAATGTTGTGTTAGGGACTGATTTGGAAAAGTTGAGCATTTATATAGTTCTGTGAATAGTATAGCTGGCTACCTAGAAGAAGAGATATATTTCAAGCAACCTCAAGGGTTCGTAGAGAAAGGCCAAGAAGATCAAGTTCTAAGACTACAAAAAGGACTATACGGACTCAAGCAAGCTTCTCGGGCGTGGTACAGTCGAATTGACAAATAATTCACCGATCGAGGATTTAAGAAAAGTCAAAATGAGCCTACTTTCTACATTAAAAGACAAGGTAATGATAATAGACTCATTGTCTCTCTTTATGTATATGATCTTATCTATACATTAAACCTGAACAAATGATCAAAGAGTTCAAAGAAGACATGATTAAAATCTTTGAAATGACGGATCTCGGGTTAATGCACTACTTTCTTGGCATTGAGGTGAGACAAGATACGAGAGGAATATTCCACCCACAGAAGAAATATATAGAGTCTTTTCTAAAGAAGTTCAAGATGCATGGATGCTAAGACTTTGCTACACCTCTTGCCACTAACGAAAAACTAACCAAAGAAGATGGCTCAACTAAGATAGATCCAGCAATATATATAAGTATCATTAGAAGTTTGATATATCTTACAGCTAGGAGACCAGATATCATGTACGCTACATGTCTACTATCGAGATTCATTCATAGTCGAAGTCAAGTCCACTATGTAGCAGGAAAAAGAATATTGAGATACTTACAAGGAACTAAGGACTACGACATATGGTATGAGCCTAGCACTGACTCAAGATTGACTAGCTACACAGATAGCGATTGGGTTGGATCAATAGATGATATGAAGAGTATCATAGGCTATACATTCTCACTCGGCTTAGGGATATTCTCATGGTCATAAAAAAACAATATTGCGCGGCATAATCTTCAGCAGAAGCTGAATATGTGGCAGCAACACTAACAACAAGTCAGGAAATATGGCTTAGATGAATACTTGAAGACCTAGGAGAACAGCAAGAAAGAAAAACAAAAAATTACTGCGACAACAAGTCAGTAATAGCAATGGCAAAGTATCACGTCCATCCTAGCAAGACTAAACACATTGCTATCAAATATCAATTTCTCCAAGAGGCGACAAATGATGGACAGATTCAGACGCAATACATAAGAACTGAAGAGAAACTTGCAGATATTTTAACGAAAGCACTTTCACGGCCCAAATTCGAGGCACTACGAAAAATGCTCGGAATTACGAAAATGAGCATTAAAGGAGATGTTGAAATTAATGATATTTTTCTCAATTGATCTAGAATCTTTCTATGAGGAGTATATAGTAATCTCTAGAATTATCTTAAAAGTACTAGAAATTGTCTATTAAGTGTTAATACTAGGGTATTCTTGAAACTAAAACCCACCGCCATAGTGCTCCTTAGGACTCATCATATGTAGATTGAGGAGCAATCAAAACTAGAACCACTACAAGCCTTGTACTACTCAATCAATTAATAAAGTTTTTATATCATATACCAATTTCCATTTCCACTTTCTATTTCTTTTAAGCAATTTCTTTTTTCTTTCTCTTTCCCAATATAAAATTATTTTATAAATTATTTTTCTTTTTTCTTGAGAGTATGTTTCTATGCCGGTTTTTAATTTTTGTAATTTGGTTTTTTATATAATTGATTTATAACTCCTAATATCATTGTTGGTATAAATTTAAGTTTTTGTCCATTTCAAAGTGTAGGAGAAGTGTCAACGTCAAGCCCAATTGTAAGACCAAACAATTTCCACTAGATGTTTCAAACGAATTTTTGACCCAATTAGTCAAGACCAATGGGCTGTACCCTATTCAGTCGCCCAAAGAAACAAAAAAAAATTATTCACCTTTACACCATTTACTTCTAATGTCCCCAATAGGCGATACCTTGCTCAATTTCTACAAAACCCTAAAAAGACACTTCCAAATATTCATACCAATTACTCTTTCTAGCCACAAGCCAACTTCAGAATCAACTAGCGAAAACTCCTCATAGAATAGATTATCCCCTTCAAACATCTTTTATCTCTTTTTCTCTGTGACTTCTACGGTATTTTGTCTATAGGAGATTGACTTTCAGACACAATCTCCTCTTACATTCTTGCGATCTGATTTGGCTCATATTTTAAATTAGATCGATGACCATTACATTTCAGTTAAGGTATAATATCAATATTTTCTTTTAAGATTATTGAATTGTTTCTTATTTTCTTTACTTTATCATTAGTTATTAGGTCATTTAACTATCATAAATATATTTTATGTTTTTTCATGATTTGTCTTATTGTTGTGTACTGATTCTTATTTTTGTTTTCTAAAATCCATTGATTAGTAGTTGTAATTCTGGTCTATATGTTAACTTGCAACTTCGATTTTATATTTGTATTATGTTGCTTCAAACAAACTTTATATATATATATATATATATATATATATATATATATATATATATATATATATATATATTTCATAAATGTTCCTTTCTTTTGTAATGTTTGATGGTTAATACCGGTTTATTATATATAAGATCCTCCTTTTGGTAGAGTTTTTCTTTCTTTTTTAATATTTTCCTTTTTCTAATCTATAATATACAATAAATAATATGTGTTTAATGGTAGTAGTTCAAGATCCATCATTTGTCTGTTTAAACTAATGTTTTTGAATAAACTCCGTTACCTTCTTTTTTTGAAACAAAAATACATGATTGATATATACTAGTGATACATGTGAATCCCCTCGTAGTTTTGGCACGAGAAGTTAATATTTCTTTACATAACGTATGTCGATTTGAAAGTTGAGTTGATATTTAACAAGTTAAATAATGTTAAACAGATATGTAAAATAATGGGGGATTTCACTAATAATGTTGCGATGTTGCGTTTGGGGACTGTCTTGGAAAAAATGAGCATATATATAGTTCCGTAAATAGTGTAGAGTAAAAAGGTAATATAATAAATACTCCCTATGGTATGACAAAAGATAAAAAACCGTCCATATGGTTTTAAAAAATCTAACATAGGACCCATAGTACAATTTTTAAATAATATAGGGGCCTACCGTGTATATTTTTTAATAGCATAGCGACCTGGAATTTTTTTTGCATGATATAGGGACCTATGATCCAATTATTGCATAGTATAAAGACCTAGTGCAGTTTTTGCATCATATAAGGACCTATTGTGCATTGTTTGCATAGTTTAGGAACCTAGTATCTTTTTTTCATATATATGGACCTATCATGCAATTTTTGTATAGTATAGGGTTCTATAGTTCATTTTTCGCATAAAATAGGACCTAAGATACAATTTTCTGCGTAGTATATTGACTTGGTACGCATAATATAGGGATTTATAATGCATTTTTTGCATAAATAGAGACATATAGTACATTTTTTTGCATAAAATAGAGACCTATTATGCAGTTTCTGCATAGTACAGCGACCTACGGTATACTGATACTATAGGGTTTTTTTATCTTTTGTCAAACTCTAGGGGTATTTGGTATATTACCCTTCTTTTTAAGTCTAAATGAAAAATGTATAAAGAGGGTGTTTTAGCATTAATATAATAATTAAAGGGGTGCGGTGTGATTATATTTAATTGTCCACTTTTCTTTTTTGCACAAACTAAAATAACCCAATACTATCTATATATACAGCTGATTACATTTTTCAACTTCTGCAGGCTAGTTTCAAGTAATCAAATGCTTCACTTTTAGACCCAAGGAAGAACGTTTCTCCCATAAATGTTACGTTCCAGCATTTGAGCATTTGCTTCACTAAAAAGTTATCACTTCCTCTCTCTTCTTCGCAAAACTACTCCAATGTACGACAACAATCACCAACAATCACCTCGAACACGTCGTCATCACCACAACCACCATTCTACACCAAAATCTAGATTAATCAGATCCTTTTCAACATTGCAATCAATTGTAACACAACCACAATCGAAAGTCAAGCTTGCAACACCAACACTAAAAAGATCAAGACATACAGTTTTTTGTATAATCTGAAAATAGGTATATGGGTTTTTCAAATCGGATTTTTGTCGTCCTTTACTTAAATTTATCTCTTGATGTTTCTCATTACTAAAAAAATTAGTTTGGTATCAAATTAGAATATATTGATGTTAAATTTCTATATAATGCATGTAGAATGAACTTTGAGTTTGTTAGTATTATATCTTAATATATTGATGTTAAATTTCTAAAAAAAGTTAAAAAAAATAATAATAAAGAAGGGTTTGGTTTTATTTATAGGTGAATATTTTAAATACAAATAAACTGAAAAAATAACTATATCTGAATCTTTTATCAAACTCTATTTAAATGATTTTGTATTATTCCATTATTGTAATAATATAGTGATTTTATTTTCTCGTTTATATCTTTTTCTCTCTATTTCCTGCACTGACCACGCAGATGTTGTCACCTAAAATGAAGCTTGTTAATTCTATTATAAAAGCAAGGAGTGACATTTCTTTCGAAAACATTTTTTATGAACGACAATCTGAATTTGTGGAGTGAGAGTATAGGATAATTTTAAAAATGACAACTCCAAGATTTTCCTAAATTGGTAGATTATATCATCGATAACAAAATATTCATCTAAGGGGAACACATCTTATATACAATCTCAAAGCTCCATTGTCTATTAGATCTCACAAATTCATCCATGGCATTTAACCATGATAAAATCATTACTTTGATCGTTCGATACATACTAGTTACTGGTGCAATAGAAAAGATCATGTGATCCCAATCCAATATTCATATATATTATAAAAAATCACCTCTATTAGTTAGCATCATCTTTTGCAACCTGATAAAGAATTAAGTTTATCCAAACGATAAAGCAAATTACTAAGAACCCAAGGGCTCAAATAAAATTAATATATATCTATAGGCAATTTTTGCATAATACAGTGGATATGAACCTATATTAAAATTATCTAAAAAAAATAATGCATGGACAATTTACTTGAGTGCAATGCTACTTTCATGGTTTTTAATATATTTAATGTTTTTGTTTGTTTTATTAGAGTATTGTTTTAAATTTGGTATGCTTCAATATAATTTTAAAGTGTAATCTAATGGAGTGATGATTTGCTACATGTAGTTGAAGATCTATGGATAAGAAGATGAATATTTTCCATGTTCCAGAACTCTATTATGACAGAATCAGTAATCTGCCTGATTCGATTCTTCAACATATTCTATCACATCTAGCCACCAAAGAAGGGGTACAAACTTGTATCCTGTCCGAAAGATGGCAACATGTATGGACCAACGTTCCATGTCTGAACTTCAAGTTCTTAGCACTTCCGCGTGTAAAATCAAAAGAAAGAAAATCCGCTTTAAAAAACTTTGTCCAGCATGTCCTACAAAACCGTTGCAAGTCCGAAATTCAAAAACTTACCTTTTACACAAACATCGCTTTCGATACAACATGGTTAACCTCAATAATCCACCATGCTTTACAGTATAATGTCCAAGAAATTCAAATCTCGTACACTAATGTTTTATCTCCACAATACAAGTTCAACTTCTTACAAGATCCTTTTGAAATTCTTCCATTTATGTTCACCTCAAAAACGCTACAGGTGCTTCAACTAACTGCACTTAATAGAAAGGGTATAAACTTTCCAGGAACAGTTTAGCATTTCTTCGTTTAAAGAGTTGTATCTTGGTTATATCTGGTTAGGGAACAACATAGTTGAAAGAGAGCTTGTTACTGATTGTCCGAATCTGGAGTTCATGACTTTGGATAATTGTTACTGCTCCGAAACTGACTCACCTGGAAATATTGTCACCACGGATTGTCGATCAGACTGTGTATTGCAATATCATAGTTTCAGCTCCAATTCTGTATTTCTTCATATATGAGTTCTACCATGTGTTATCGTTCTCTATGAACAATCCTTTGGACATTTATTTTGTGGACATTAATATATCAAAATATTGGTGGATAAAGAAGATTTACAATGAGGTTTTGGGGCGCCAGCTGATATCAATGATACTTGAATTTCCGCATGCAAAATCTATAACATTATCGCTCAAGGCTGTAAAGGTAATTTGTCCTTTATTGCTCTCGAATTTGTTGTTTGGGTCCCTTAGGCTTATTGTAAATGCATGAGACTCCTTAGAAGCAAATAAACTAGTTTGGGTTCATCACTTTTTTGGAAAAATAGCATACCTGCCCCATTTAATGTTTTCTAGTTTATCTTGCATAAATACCTTTATAATTTATACCTAGTTTGTACGTGCCACGGTAGTTACTTATCTCACGAGACCGTGTGTACTTTCTATATGTAACAGGGGGGATTTATTTATTAAGGCCCAACAACTATGAAGTTAATAAACTAAGGCCTTCTAGTAACTGGACTAGTTGGAGCATCAAACTAGTGGGTGTAATGACCAAATACCCCTCTTATACACTACTAATATACTGAAAAACAAAAAGCAAAAACAAAAACCCAATAGGGTTTAGAAACCCTACCCCTTCTCTCTGTTGCTCCCTCCCCTCTCTATATGCCTCCACCATTGCCCCCTCCCTCTTCCTTCTTCACCCCACACCACCACGCCACTGAACAAACACCAGCAGCGAGATGAAAAGCTCCACCACCATCAGATCCCAACCACCACGGAGCCACTGCTGCAGAGCCGAAAACCTCCATTGTTGCGCTGCAGAAGAAGAGCTCCGTCATCACCACTGTTTCGCACTGCTGCACTGCTGCAGAGATCCCTCCATTGTTTCGCACTGCTCCATTCAGATCTGCAGCACCTCCATCTCACCGAATCCACCATCGAACCACCATCAAAACTGACGCCATGGATCTGGAGACGAAGACAGGCGCTGCTGCTGCACCACCTCGCAGCAGATCTGGAGAAGAAGACGAGAAAAACAACGCTGCTGCAGAAGACGAGACTGCTGCTGCCCCCGACCCATATCTCGCCGCCACAGGTCACCATCTTGGTGGATCTCTCCTCCCTCCCTCTCGCCGACCACCACGATCCACCACAGCGCCGCGATCCACCACCCACCTTCTCCCTTTCTCCCTGCTACTGTAAAACCGACACCACCACCCACCTTCTTCACCCCTCCACCAAAACAGCACCACCAACCCACCGTGGCCCTCCTTCTCGCTGGCCAGCGCCGAAGCCACCATCATCTCCTTCCAACGAGCCACCCAACATCTGGAACCTCCCTCCACCACCCATATCTCACCGCCATCTCCATAGCCAAGTCTCGCGCAAGGAAACCAACCATTCCAGCCCTTTTGGGCCATGGGTCCAGCCCCTTTAGCCCATGTGTCCAGCCCCTTTAGCCCATGGGTCCAGCCCCTTTAGCCCATGTGTCCATTCCTTAAAAAAAGATTAAAGGGTACAGGCCCTATGGTATAGAGTTGGATATACACTAGGTATTTTATTTCCTATGCAATTAAAGGGTACAGCCCATGGCTTGATTGGATATATATTTGGACTTAAAAAAAATTCAAAAAAATAGTTCATACCCTAGGGTACAGCCCTTATTGTATAATTGACACATTTTAACTTATTAAGTATGGATATATACAAAAAAAGTATCTGGTATAGCCTTTAAAAACGCAGACCTAATATAGGTCTGTACCAATAGGTACGGACCTGTTCGTTAAATTGTAAGAACAGATCACTTAAAAAACGAATTTCTAAAAAAAAAAGAAAAAGGAAAAGGGTAACATAGTAACATTTCACTCTCAGCTGGTTCAGTTAGGTTGTAAAAAGAACTTTTTTACTGTAGGGCCTTATAATATAAGATAAAGGCTAGTTGGGCTGCAATTTGTATATTCCTCTATGTAACAGGGGTATCGTGCAATTTATTCTTAATAATAATACTTTGATTAACAAATTTAAGTCACAATTGATAGGCCTATTCTAATTACAGTGAATATTGTTTGTATTTTATGTGTAGCTTCTTTCGAAAATCCCGGGCATACTTGATAAGCACTCCTCCCCATTTTGCAATTTAAAGTCAATTTTAAGGACTCTATGATGTTTAGTGAATTGAATTATTTACTTCAGAATTCTTCTCAAGCACATACATCATTGATAGCATCTACCTATAGGTAATTACGAAATTTATATGTTAATTTTGAAAAACTTGTTCGATTTTTCATGAATAAATTAACACTTGTCTTGTATGTCCTTTGTATGTTAGGTTTGATATGGAAGACAAGGCAAAGTGATGATAGTGGTTTTTGCTATCGATTTAGAGTTTTATGGTTTTTGTTGATAATTTTTCTTCATAGGTCAAGCGTTATGTTTTGTTTTGGAAACTTGCAAGATACACTATGTAATGGGTTATAATTATAACGTTTGAAGATTTATGACTAGTCTGTTTTAGTTGATTTAGTCTTACATACATTTTATCAGTTAATGTTCATTATCATTTTCAACAGTGGTGCTTTGACGATTTACAATATCACTAAACGTTGTTTTTTTCCGGCTAACATTTCAAGTTCCTTTTTCTGTAAATATAATCTTATTATGTTACAAATTCATCGAAAAGCTTACTGAACATGCTTTGTAAACATTACTGTTAGAAATTAAAGGGTTCTAGACAAACCTTTTTGGCGGAATTAAGAATCGAAATGCTCCGGTATTGAATCCACTTACATATCGAAGAAGATTGCTATTCCACAACCTAAATGCCGCTGAATCTTCTATTATATGTTAAAGAGTTTTTTTGAGAGAATTTGTAATAGTTTTGTTTCTCTCAAGCCTAAGGCAGAGAGAAAGAAAGAAGCGTATATAAAAATGTGTCTGATATATTCAAATGAAATAACTTCCATGAAGTTATTTATATACTAGTTATTAATGTAATAACTACCACAATTTTGGACTGGGATCATGGGCACCACAATATGGGCTAGGCCCAAAACAATTTCTTTCAATCTCCCACTTGCACATGATGGGTTTATTCTCACACCCATGTTCTATGCATCAGGCTACTCTTTCTCTCATCTAAAACATATCCATAAAATCCATCATACTTGGCAAATAGGTCGTGCGACCGGCAAGCATACGAGCATTCCTTTTTGCTATAAACCTGTTAGGGTAGATAGCTGCTCAAACGATTCATAAATCCTTTTGTATCTTGCAGTTCCCTAGACTAAAAATTATAATATCAATATCATAGTAACTCTGACCCCTCAGATTCCATATCACATCATCTTTGTGATTGGAAGAGTTCACTAGCATAACATCGTGTGTCTCACTATCATGTCATAGTCCTAGATGACATACATGATTGGTCGACCTGCAAGCACACACTTTGATATCTATTTTAGTCTTCCTTTTGCACTTGAATCTTTCTATAATGACCCAGCTGCTTTCCCAGACGTATCCCGTTAGGTCGAATCATTCTTGACCATCGGTAATATGCTAAAGTAGCAAACACCAAATCAAAACATCAAAATTAAGTCAAAAGTAATAAGGGTACTATTCAAAGGTCTCACACAATGAAGAAATAGGGATCAATTCTTCACTTCCTTTTGGTCACATGCACACGCGGTATGGCTCGCGTGCTACGATATTATTCATTTATTCATGTCATATGTCATGTATTCATTAATATCGTACAGATATATAATTAGACATTCCTCGTTGTCTAAAAACGAATTCTTCAATTGATCAACCCTCTCTGAAATCAATTAAGAATTGCATATCTGGCTTTCATAGACTAAGTAGATAGTGGGGATCTACTTCGATCACAAATTAAAATTAACATGTTGCGCTACATGTTTGTGATCTCATCTTAACATGTGTTAAGGCGACTTTCGTAACTCACGTTATTTACATGAAGGGTTACTCTTTAACATGAGTTAGTCTCATCCTTGCGCATCCTCTAATGCCAAAGGCGATTGCCCGTGTGAGAAGGCCAATCATAGTCTATCTGACATACTTATCCACACGTTATATTACCACTCAATAATGGAAATACAGCATTGCACATTATTTTGCAGTATACATAACAATATAGATCCAACATGATCTGGAATTGCATAACTTGCAATTTGTTCCAAAAATATATTCACAAGAATATCACGTGTGGATTTTAACTGCAAATTCTCATAATCTTTTGTGCAATAATGTCTCTTATCACGATATACTTTATATCAATATGTTTGGTTATACTGTAATACTATGTTCCCATCACATAAATCATTGCCATTTCTTTATTACAGTATTTCAAAACTGGACTCCCACTATCACTTGAGAATCATAAAAAGTACAAACAAACTTTTTAAACCAAACAAATATTTTGAATTTTAGTTGAGTAAGCTCAACATTCCCAATGGACATAGCAATATATAGGTTTATTTCTTGCTACTCCATGGATATAACACAATATTTCAGAAAGAATACACAACCTAATGACATTTACACTCATCCATTTTGCTTAACCAATTAACATATGGATATACTTTAGGTGTAAATGTTATATTTGAAAACATATAGCATGAGCCCTAATCCTTTTAAGACATCTCATTGCTCATATTTCAGGTTTTCAATACTTATGTCCATAATTCAATTTAAAATGGACTAATTAAACCCACGACATAACTAATGTCTGGTCTAGCAAACATCACTGATAAATGGATAGCTAAACCCAAAGCATAACAAAATGCATGGCATAGTACACAGCATGACATACATAATACTATCATCGGTATGTAATTACTAATATGACATTGTTTACCTTTTTTATTTTCATCGATAGAGTACTAGGACACATAAGAAGATTAGAGCTTATTGGAGTGTTAATGACATTAAAGTCTGACATGTAAAAGCGTCCACATCTCTTCTTGATGTATAATTCTTTAGACAGGACTATAGAAATTCAAACATTCTCAATGAATCATAGCATACAGAATAGAGCTCGCGTTTCACATACCTTTCACATCAACAAAGATTTGAAAGATAACAACTGCTTAATTTTGACAAATCACGTGTCATTCCTAACTTGTAGGATATCATCAACTTAAAGAATAAATTCATAAACTTCCTTTGTGAAACTTTTGATATGTAGACAAAGTGATATTCACATATCATTTCAAAAAAAATTTAAATGACTCGTGAATCTCAAAAAAAAACACTGTCTTTGGGCTTGTTTAAGACCATAGATTGTCTTATTCAATCTACATATTGTATTTTCTTGGTCTTTAACATCATATCCTAAATATTTTTCCAATGAATTTACCCTATTCTTTTATTTTCCACTAAGAAAAATAGTTTTGAAATCCTCTACTGCAATTCATAATCAAGATGCACCACAACAGCTAGTATATAACCAAATGAGGTAAATCTCTTAACTATAGAAAAAAATGTTAATTCCAAAAAAAACAATTTATTCCATATAATATAGCCTTTTTGCCATTAGACGAGATTCATACCTCTCAAATGAAGTGTCTAGTTTTCTTCTCATTTCAAGAATCTATTTATTCTCAATCACTTTGTGTCCTTCGGAAGATCAACCAACTTTATGAATTGATTTCTCTTCATTAGCTCCATCTTTCCTAGTAGGATATGAAGAGTTTATGTACTCTCTGAGGTTCTTCTTTGTCTTATGGACAAATCATATAGATTTATCCATGGATCTTAAATCGACAACAAAAAATATCCCTCGATGACTCCTTCTAGGTGAAGTTATTGTGAAACAAATTCACTATGTGATGCAATAATATCTTCCGAGACAAAATTGAGGCAATCTTGCCCTTCCTCATACATGTGATACCTTATATAGTAACACATTTTCATACATCATTTTCAACCTCATTTAATTCATATAAAATGAGATTTTCAATAACCACACCTTTATTTAGGAAAATACACTATCCAAATGTAACATCGTGTAACTTAGTCTTAACAAATTCCATGATAATGTTCAACCTTGAACACATATCCTGTAGAGTCTTTGAACATCTTCTAAAGAAATCATTCTTACCTTTTGTGACCCAACTTTCCATACTCATTGGATAAGTCACAAACATACCAACCCCCAGGAGATCAAGTATGAAAGGTGATATTTCTTTTGTCCATAGTTCGTACAAAGTTTATGGAATTAAATTTGTGGGTAAACGAATAAGTATATGAGTAGCAATAAAAAACTTATCTCCCAACCATATATTGAGAGATTTATTTGAGCAATCATACACCTTAATCAGGAGAGTTACATTCCTCCTTTTACCTACTATTCCATACCGTGGCATGTGAAAAATCATAAACTTATTTATGATCCCATTCTCATCACAACCTTCTTAAAAAAATCCCTCAAATAGATATTCGTGATCATGGTTTCTTCTCAAGGTTTTACCCTTCCTCTCTATCTGATTCTTAAATTTCTAATTGACAAATTTGTGAAGCATCTCAGTGCTTCTAATTTGCGAGAAATCTGATAGTAATCACGAAACCATGTAAAATCATCTTAAGGTGATGAAATAGTATACCCCACATTTTGTTAATTAACGAGTCTACATATGTTAGCATGAATCAATTCCAACAGATATTGAAATGAAGCTTTCAAAAAAAATCATATTACTTTCGTTACTAGGCAGTATCCACAGTTTGGCTAAAGAATATTATCAAGTAAATAAAATGAATATCCTTCACCAACAATGTGGTTCAGGTCATAACTATTCTGACATAGCCTAACATTTTATAAAATTTTCCAATAATTTTAATAATATAAAAGATATTCATAGAAAATCAACTACTATTAAAATAATAGCTCTTGTACTCAATCTTTTTCAACCAAAGAACCATTGTTCTAAAGATAGTTTCATATTATTTAGAACACTTATTGTTTGTCATGAACATGTGTACTGGATTTAATCACAGAAGAACAATGATTGAGACCAAGTTGTGCCAAAAGTTTGCACACCTAAGATATCATGTAGATACAAGGTTTGACCACTTCGCAAGATTAACTACTTGTGTCAAACCATTAGCTTTAACATTATTGTTGTCATCTACATATATCCATCTTATACCAAATTAAATTTTTTTATTCATGGTATACTATATAGGTCTCTCAATATCTTGTCACAAGATCTATTGCTCTTAAGTTCATAATCCACATAGGATAAGACAAGTTAGCAACATGATGCTAGCAATAGATGCAAAAATCATAAGAATAAGATAGTGCTACTATATAAGGCCCGCAAGCTAAGTGATACAACTTGTCATAAATGTAGCATCTCATATTACTCTTTCATTTCTTATGATCATACTTTATTTCCTTGTGACTATTGATCTTGATCTTCTTAGAACCTGATATATCACCCTTTTTCTTTCAATCTTCTTGCTCTACACTGCAATTGTGTATGAGAGCTAGACTCAGTAATATGTTCAACTATGAGGCCAATAAACCTCAAATACACTCATTCTTGAGTATAACACAAGTAGCATCATTAAACATAATTATGTTATTACGAGTCACATTCACTTCTCAATGTTATCAATCATCTGGAAGAGATCGATGATTAGTTGAATTTGTTGTTTCATAATTGAGGATATCACCAGATATCTAGACTGACCTAGTCACTTTTTAAAATATCGCTCTTACATGTGTTAAATGACATGACCATGTGTCCTTTTATGAGTATAATAGTTCATGCCACTAAGGCAATATCGATATGGTAGTATCCTTAATCATCTCGATATGAGTATGCCACATCTCATAAGTGGTAGGATACTTGCGATACTCATAAACTAATCCATTCATATAACTTATCAAGATTTCGCGAATAATAGAGTCTTTATACCCCCACAAAACTTGATAATTCAATATACTCCTCATATGATGAATTAGAAGCCTTCCTCAAGCTCAAACATCACATTATTAACAACCTCAAATTCTAGTTTCTCGAATACTCAGTGTAACTCGAGTTCTCAAAAAAAGGTATATTTATATCACCATTCATCTTTGTCCTTCTTTAAAGGTCTAAAAGATGTTACTTATAGCCATTTTCTAGTATATCTAGAGACTTTCATTAATATATATATATATATATATATATATATATATATATATATATATAAAATATATTCAATGATACTATTGTCTTAAAATGCAAATTGAATTCGTAAATAGTAAACAGAAGAAGTGAAACAGAAAGTTCACTATGTTCCCAATCATGAATCACCATACTTTTGTTTATCTATTTATAATTCAATTTCATCAAGACAAAATACTAAGTTCTCTACAGAACTTCCACTATTCCAATACACACAATTGAGATGGAATATACTAAATCCGTATGATATAGTGGTTATGGAATCAAACTTATCCATAAAATAACCCAACTTTGAATATATATATATGCAGTTATCAAAAAAATATCATATTAACTAACAAGTTATGTATCAAACACATTAAGATACACAAATCAACTCATAAAAAAATTTATCTAGAGTTTCCCATATATCGGGTTATATGAAAGTATGGTCAACTTATTCTATACACAAAAATCTAGTTCATGTTTAGCATAATAAGATCATAAGTACACATACTTATAAGTAAGACATATAGGCATATATATCGAATATTTAACTCACTGGTCAAACTACATCACTATCATATATAAGTCTTGGGTAAAAATTGATTTTCTTTTATTTCAAATAAGTCAAAAAGAAAATATATTAATAATGGAACTAATGGTGAACATGAACGATATATATGATTTATTGGTATACAGATTCTCAACAAAGAATAGGTACGAATTAACATCTCCTTGTAAATTCGTTTTTCTTTCTTTTAATCTTACAACTTGACCAAAAAACAGCATGGCCTATCGGTTTGAATATAAATTTCCTGCCTCGTTTCAAATCACAAAACCATTATAATTATAAAGGTTTCTTTAATTTTCAGAAACAGATCTGTCATTGCAACAAGTCAAATCATTGCGCTTTTAGATACAAAAATAAAAGAAGCGCAGCGGAATGGCAATTCACAATGGCAATTCACACTGATTTTTTTTTTTTTCTTTTAGAGCAGAATTCCAAAACGACGTCGTTCCGATCGTCTTCCCCACCAGTCCAGAAAAAACCGAAAATACACCATTAAAAACCTTTAAAAAATCATATCTTATTCATTTTAACTCCAAAATTAACGAAATTTTCACCATTGTGTTCCTAATTTCTTATAGAATCTGAATCTATACATTTTATTTGATATAAAAGACTTTCAAAAAAATATCCATATAATCAAAAAATCACAGATCTTATACATATATATGTAAACAGATATATACTTCATAAAGAACATTTCAAATACGAGCAACCTTGCTCTGATACCATTTGCTAGAAATTAAAGGGTTCTAGACAAACCTTTTAGGCGGAATTAAGAATCGAAATGCTCCGGTATTGAATCCACTTACATATCGAAGAAGATTGCTATTCCACAACCTAAATGCCGCTGAATCTTATATTATATGTTAAAGAGATTTTTTGAGAGAATTTGTAATAGTTTTGTTTCTCTCAAGCCTAAGGCAGAGAGAAAGAAAGAAGCGTATATAAAAATGTGTCTGATATATTTAAATGAAATAACTTCCATGAAGTTATTTATATACTAGTTATTAATGTAATAACTACCACAATTTTGGGCTGGGCTAACCCATCATGGGCACCACAATATGGGCTAGGCCCAAAACAATTTCTTTCAATTACAAATTCATTTTTCCGTGGCTTCAAGTGAGAACACATCCCTTGTTGGGATCGTTTCTTTCTGGATCTGTCTGCATTTCATTAGTTTCTAATGACGTGATCTGATTTGGCAATATTAGTCCAAGAGTCCCTCATTCACATCATTATTTCTATTAGATGCCTTAGGTAGTTGTGTCTCGGAATTTTCATTTTCTACATCACCAAAAGTCGTTTCTCTAAAGCTGTTGTGGTCAATGCATTATATTGAACCATGGGCTGGTCCCTCGGCTTCTAATTTACTTGTTCCATCCTAGCATGAATGTTCATTAGGAGACTTTGTTAAGATTTTATTTCCCATGTACAAGCTCCAACGTAGGTTTGTGATATATGACAATCATTTTGAATATGTCTTGTAGATTTACACCTAGTACAAGACTTAGGCAAATTTTCATACACCAAGCTATATTATGTTAGGTAGATGTTTACCATGTTAAGTTATCAAACTCGTACGTCCAAAAGCTTAAGCCATTTTTTGCATTGTTTTTGTATTCGTGGTTTCAAGCAATATAAGAGTTTCTTGTATTCTTTTTTTGAGGTTTTATATATAGTCAGTAGTCGCATTTCTAGCATTTTCTACTGATATTGTGCATTTCTTCTGTCTTTAAGCCACCATTCATTCAAGCCAGCGGTCAAAAGTTTCATAAGTGAGTAATGCCTGTACGCTCTCATCCAAACGGGCTTGAACAATCCAAAAGGAATCGATGATTAAATTGTCGGGGAATTAACAAATACGCCTTCCCGATTGAAGAGCTTCTTTAGGACGTGATTGGACTTGCTCTTAAAGATTAAGATTCGAGTTTGGATGGAATTAAGGGTAATGAAGTGGAAGGAGTATAAAAAATAACGAACGTGGAGGCTGCTCTATCACAGGTTGAAGCACTTAGTGGAAGCGGGGTAAGTAAAACCATTAACAATTCTATTAAGGGAGCTAACGTGGAGACCAAGGATGGTGAAAAAGCATCAGAGTCTAGAGGATCTTTATGGTCTCATGGATGATTGACCATATATAGATTCGATATATCTTCCACTTCTACGTACACCAATAAAGAAAACCATGGTACAATAATTGATTATTGGTTACTCGGACATCAAAAGATAGGCTATAAATATTTACTTATGAAAATTGAACAAATCTAGAAGTCTAAAGTGCACATTGATCTATTAGATGCGGGATTTAGTTTTTTAATGGAACAATTCAAGAGTAGAGAAGATTATGATGCAGTATTTAGTGGGGTCTATGGATGATTTTTTACCGTTAAGGCCTGTCTTTTTTTTTCCAGGAAAAAGTAAACATTAAGAGTGTTTATACAACGATGTTAAGAAATAAAAATCATTTAAGGACCCATTCTTCTATTTCGACGTATCAATGTTCCGTCTTGCACTTTTAGCTGCGAGATCTGTGACGTTATTAAACTTCCTACTAACGAAGTTGACCTTTCAATTAGGGAACTTCGCCAACCAGCTCTTCATTTCGGCAATGAAAGGTGAAATTTGTCGTCGAAGACCTGTTTCTCTTGAAATACCTTGAATCAGTTCATGGTTGTTGGAGTAGAAAGAGGCACTCCATAAATCACAACTAGCCGCCCTTCTCATAGTAAGAAGGACCGCCCAACATTCTCCTTCAATAGAACTTCTAATAATAGATCTCGACTCAGTCCTATGGGCCACTTTACCTTCTTTATCAATAGCAATTGCCGCCATTCCTGCAGGTTCGTATTCCTTTTTGAAAGAGGCATCACTCATAAAGATATATTCTGCATCATCTGAAAGAATAGGGTTATTCTCAATCAACTCTTCCTCATTATTACCAACTCTTTTTTCGTTGATTTCTTTTATGCTCTTCTTAATAATATCTCTATTTTTAAACATATCGTCCATTGTTGATTGAATTTTAAACAGGATATCTTTGACTACCCATGGAGATTTTTCATGAAATTCCTTCATTTTCGCCTTCCATATGTTCCAAAGAGTTAGTAGCAGATAAGCCGTGACCTCATTCTGATCCCAACCATTTTTGATATATTTTTTACGTGTTTCAGTTAACCAATCTCCCAATTCACATTTCTTCTCTTTATCAATAAGCAATTGTAGCCTCGATTTGGCCCAAATTTCCATACTTAGGGGACATTTAATAAAGAGATGCTCTATATCTTCTTTACCTAAATCGCACCACTCGCATATATCATCTTTGATACATTTCCTTATTTTAAGGTTTCTTTTAGTGGGTATGGCTCCATTGCATATTTTCCAGCCAAAGGCCCTGATCTTATTCATGACATTTGATTTCCAAATGATTTCCCAAAGGTCACTATTTTCATGTTTACCTTGTGATGATGATTGGCCTTCATTGTGAACTTCCAAATCGACCATTCTATGATATCCTGACTTTGTACTGTAAATACCGTCTTTTGAGAAAGGCCAGATCATCTTATCATCTTCTTTGCTAATTAAGCACGGTATCTTGCAAATATCACTTACTATGTTCAGAAGGAATAATTGTCTAAGTAGTTCCACATTCCAATTTGTCATGTTCTCATTAAGAAGTTGTGCTACATATTCCACTTTGCATCCAGCCGGTCTCTCCAGAGTTATCCTATTATTGACCCATTTATGATCCCATATGTTGATACTCAGGCCATTTCCAATTCTCCAAATTGAGTGTTGTTTGATGAATTGAATTCCTTTATATATGCTAGTCCAACTCCATGATCTCTCATTAGATAATTTTGCATTAAAGAAACTATCAAACGGAGAATATATACCTTTAAGAACCTTAGCTACTAGCGAGTTAGGATTGTCCATTATTATCCATGCTTGTTTGGCTAAGAGTGCTAAATTCATCTTTTGGAAATCTCTAAATCCAATTCCTCCAATATTTTTAGCCTGTCTAGAAGTGCTTATTTTCGACTAAAATAATGATTTAAAAATAAAATTTAAAAATTTATTAAAAATAATTTTGAAGTCTAAAATTACTTTAGGTGTTTTTCTAAGACGCGCATATTTGGTGTTTCTCATAAAAGTGATTTTCAGGATCTAAAATATTTTAATAGTTTTAAAAGCAGTTTTAAGTGATTCCCAAAAAAACACTTTCAAACAGGCACTTACTTAGTTGTCCATGAGTGAGAGATGGATTTTATGCCTCAAACGGGTGTAGAGGGCATGACGACAATCTGGGTAAGATTGACAGAGTTATCTACGGTAGATTATTTTAGGAGATATTGACGATAGTTGGGAATGCAATTGGTAAACTGATTTGAATCTGATTATTTTTATAAGGTTCAGGGTGAACGTAATTTTGCGAATACAGAGATTGATATTGATCTGAATAAATCACTTGTCTTGATCACCCGGATCCAAGAGTACCTGCAGAAAGCAGAATATGAGGGAATCCATGTGATATGCTTCAAGTGTGGGAGGGTTGGTCACAAGAAGGAAGATTTCCAAGAAATAAAGTTGTACTAGATATGGGCAAGGGAATAGGTGATAAGCTACCTGATCTGGATGGAAAGAGTCTGAGTATGGTTGACCTTTCCCCCCACCCAAATTAGCAGTTAAAAAGGGGTCGGTATAACACCAAATTGTTTGGATAGTACGGGGAATCAAAATTTGGAAATAGGAACATCTATGGCTCCCATGAAACACCAAAATACACCAAGTACAAAGAAGTGGACTCTAGATGGTGCCACAAACGAAGGTGGGGGATCAAGATATGAAGTTTTGAGTTCGTGCGAGATTGAATAGAATGAACTTTTGATTTGATGATAAAAAAAGAATAGAATGAACTCCCTCGTATGATGCTGAAATTGGAGAAATTACACGAGAAGAGTTGGGAAGCGATAAAGACCTCGTATATTGACCCAAAGAGTACTGAGGTAGTGAAAGGAGGGGAAGAATCATCTAAGGTACATGTAATAATCCTAATAATCGATAAAGGGCTTAAGGGGATATATTGATTTTGATCGGCAGATTATTGTCAGTGGAAATGAGATGAGTCCAAGTAGCAAGCGTAAAAAATGAATAATAAAAAAAAATCCAGTGAGGGAGTTTATATGGGGAGGTAGTAGATGTAGGCACGAAGGAGGAATACATGATAGCGGAGACTTGTAAGAGTGAAACTACTATGAAAACAATAAAGAATCGGGCTGGTGAGGAGAACATGGCAGCAGGCGTACATATAGGTGATGGAAAATTGCAGGCACTGAGGGTACATGGGAAAGCGTTATCTGAAGTATTAAGAAGCTTCATAACTATCCATTGTGCATTCTCTTCTCCAGATTCAACCAAAAATCTCTTCCAACACTTTGCTTCCATATTTATTATGAGACAGCTCCGTGAACCACTCATGAAGATAATGTCATCATACCTGATATCACTTCAAGTATCTTCATTTCTAGCAACTGTAACTCCATGAAATGCCTTAACAAAATCAATGTTAATTTAATATCTGAATAGTAGAAAAAAAGATACTGTGAAGAAGGTAAACTAACCCGTAAGGATCTTGTGATAAAAAATAAACACTTTCTATCATCTTTTTCACTATGTCCGCTTTAGCTGGACCTTTATAATATTCTATGATAGATTTTATAACAAGGTACCCACTCTTATTCGTTGCAAACTTAATAACAATCCAATTCTATAATTTCCACAAGAGGCTACAAGAACCAATTTATATCTAAAATATGAAATGACTTCGAATTTATTAAAAAAACTCATGCCCTGTAGTTTACATAATCATTTATGAGTAAAGAAACGACAAAAATTTTGTTATAATTAAGAAGAGTGAGATTGAAAACATTATCGTTTTGTATTCGTCCGAGAAGTTAACGGTTATGTAAATAATAACTTGTTGATAAATTTTATATATAACCATTTTTGATATATCAATTCTCAAATTTGAAATAATTACAGATAATGGCTCTGGTGTGCTCACGTTTTCCAGCAATTTTACAATTACCTTAGTCCTGAAGAAATGTTAAATTTAAATGTATATTAACAACATAGATCTTAAAGCTGAACTATAGGCAATTTCTGTGAGTAAAAAATTGAAGTCACCGTTTTAAAACAAGAAATGGAAATCCAGAAAAATCAATTTCGATTAACAATTATATAAATAGAAATGCGATTACAATAGAAACGCTAGTCTATTACAGTAATGAAATATTCAGTACGAAGAACACTTACTCGGATAAAAAGAAAGAACAACACACAGAATAAAGTTGTTAAAAAAATATCCCGGCGTACGGGTTATCTCTAACGAGATTACTACAACAGAGGTATTAGAGAGAAGTATTTCCTTGTTCTTTTTCTGATTAGTTTTTCGTAGTATTTTTCAAATAGAGAAGGACATATATTTATAGGTGAGTAAGGAGTTTGTTAGACTCGTCACAATAAATGGAATTTAATGGCTCTTTATTGCTGACGTTTTGGAGTTACATATGTTACAATTCAAGCCATGAACCTGGACGCTTTGATGACCCTTGATTCATTACCATTTTGACCAAGGTTTGTAACAGCTGAGTCTTGATTGAGGAATATTCTGGTTTAATGTGTCTTCAATGGCTGAACGTTATGAACATTATGTCTCTTGGCTGGAAGGTTTGAATTGCCAACGAATCCTATAAGTTCTAGCCGTTTTCTACCAGAATCATTTCAAAAAATTTGTTTCATTTTTCATTTTTTGACTCCCCAAACTCCCCAACTCCCCCACGATCCCACGACCCACGCCCACGCCCACTCCGGGTGGTGGTGGTGGTGGTGCGCGCGTGTGGGGATTTGTCTATTCCTCTTTGGCCTCCATAGCCTTTAGGCCTTTTGGAAATAATAGATGGGTAAGATAATTTATACTAGTATTTTTTCCATCTCTCCTCATATGTGGGATATTTCATGCACAAAAAAGTGACTTTTCCACTTCTCCAAAAGAATATGAAATGATAGATATGTTTAATACTTTATTCTTAATATTTTCCACTTCTCCAAAAGAGCATGATCGGATTATAATACCAATTAATTTAAATAATTGGTTTAAATCCTAACAATCCCCCACTCAGGGTCTTTAGGAGAGAAGGTGAACAGGTTTCCATAACTACCAGCATTTGGGTGAATTGTACTTAAGTGCCAATATCTTTCGATTTGAATTGTCACGTAGTGAAGTGAGGCAACCACCAAATTTCGTTTAAGTGAACTTACTCTTGAACTTAACGTTTTTCGATCAAGTCTCTCACTGCACATACTCCACCCTACTGAAAGTTATAGTTCCCTCGAATATCACCCTTACGTTAGTTCATCTAGTCCTTCTCTAAGAACCACCCCTCGCGGGCTATGAACTTGGTGGATTTATTCATTTTGAGAGTTGTGTAAGGACGTCTCCTTGACACTCTATCATGAATGTCGAGTCTCACATTTGACTATGAATTCATCAAGTCCCTCTCTAAAGGACCACCATATGTTGGCTATGAAATCATTATGAGTTGAACACTCATCCTCGTGTTCTTCCTAGAATGATACACCTTATAAGTGAATTAATCAAGTCCTCCACAATAGGACCGCCAAGAGTGGCTACGAATTCATTAAGACAGTTTATACATTCGTGTTATATCGCATGACTATTGAGTCTATTGTATTTGGTCTAATAGTGACCGTACTTAGAACTCAGGTAACCTTTGCTGATTGCCCCCACATTTGAGTTAGTGGGCCAGAACCGATTATCACATCCTTAAGCTATGTCATCACGTAGAGGTGTGTAAGGCACTAACTTTGTCGATAAATCCGTTAATGTCATAGAGCTATTATAAGGAATTTATAACAACATTCGTGCCCTAAGTCCTTTGATTCAGCAAAGTAGTTGGGTTTCAACCTCGAACTTATATTTATAAACACATGTTCCGTTTCACTTTTAGAATTAGGAGTTATACTCTCATAAACCTGACACAGTCACCTATTAAGGTTAAATAGTATTGGTTTTCTCCTTTACTAGCGGAATTTATAAAAGTATTTAGGTCCGAATGTACTAATCCCGTTAGTTTAGAATTCTCGAGTTTTTCATATTAAAGGGTCGTATTCCCACAAGTTTGAACTCTGCACATATCATATAATATAGAAAGTCATCGACCTTATTAGTCCAAGGGATTTTTTAGCCTTTTAATATAAGAGAAAAGAAAGATAGCCTAATCTACCATTCGGCACATGTAAACATTCAAATAGATAAACGGAATTAAGAAAGTCCTTATTAGAGGTTTTAAGGTTCAATCACAAACACCCTTATTTGAAAAATAAAAACCCCTTCCCCACATACTCATCACTTTGGTACCAGTCATGGGTTACAGTATTTAAGACAAACAAACCATTATGTAAATACCCTTTTCCCACAAACTCATCTTTTTTGGTAATAATTATTTTCCCTCCTCGAAAACTAGTTTGAGTCTCACTTTATTAAGAAGAGCTCCGGAAACCAAGTTCCTACGGAGCGAGGGGACAAAGAGAACATCGTTTAACTCAAAGATCTTACCAGAATGAGTTTGAGGGTAACCTGTCCTTTTCCGAGGACTGTAGCAGTGCATGAGTCACCCAGGTACACGCATTCACCATTGGTTGATTCCTCAAACTTTTTTAACAGGGCTTTGTTCGCACAGTAGTGTCGTGAAGCCTCAGTGTCAAGGATCCACTCGCTTTTGTTTTCCACAAAGTAAACCTCAACCATTACCGCGACGATTATCTCTTCGGTTTCAGTTAGGTTTGCAGCAGGTTTTGCATCAGGAATATCTCGAAGAGGACATTCAAAATCCCTATGTCCTTCTTTACTGCAACAATAACAAGCACCCTTAGGTTTCTGAATCTAACCAGAGGTTTTAAAACTTCCATTTTGTTTGTTGGAGTTGTTGCGGTTCTTATTCCCCACGAATTTGGAATTGTTAGCGCCTTGCTATTTTCCATTACCTTTGAACCTGTCCTTGTTACCATGCCCAGAACTTTCGACAAGGTTAGCCTTCGAGGAATGAGGAGGGAAAGAAAGAGAATAATCCTTGAGTCGATTGGCTTCTTCGACTTGCATGTGGTTGATGAGCTCTTGGGGGGTCATTTCCTTCTTTTTGTGTTTGAGGTGGTTACGGTATTCAGTCCATGATGGGGGGAATTTCTCAAGCAAGATGTTGGCTTGGAAAACTCTGCATATCTTCATGCCTGCGGCGGTTACCTCCGTGCATAGGTTTTCATACACATGAAGTTGTTCAATAATAGGTTTCTGATCAGTCAAGGTAAAATTGTACCAATTACTGGTGACATATTTTTTTTACCGGAATCATCAGCCTCATACTTCTTCTCAAGAGTTTCCCATATGACCTTTGCCGATTTTTTTTAGCAAGAAGATAAAAAATGGGATTCGTTACATTGTTCAACATCCAAACCCGAGCCATAATACAAGCTCTTTTGAACTTGGCTTCGAGGGCGAGATGTCTAGCCTGTTCTTGTTCAGTAGGAGCTCCATTGTCCACCATAAGTGGAGGAGCCTCGACTATATCCAATTCGAGATCATACTGTTCAAGACAAATCATAATATTTTGTGCCCAACGCTTGTAGTTGGAACCATTAAGAGGCTCCAACTTATTCACGTCGAGAAGTGGCTTTGCGTTCAATGATGAAGCAGCAGCCGAGATAGGAAAAGCCATTTCAGAAAAAGGTGATAAAAGTGAATATCTTTTTAAATTGTGATTAAAAAATGGAAGTCCCCATTTTAAAACAAGAGATGGATATCCAGAAAAAAAAATCGATTAACTATTACAAATATAGAAATGCGATTACAATAGAGACGCTAGTCTATTACAGTAATGAAATATTCAATACGAAGAACACTTACACGGAAAAACAGAAAGAACATACACGAAATAAAGTTGTTAAAAAGATATTCCGGCGTACCAATTATCTCTAACGAGATTACTACAGCAGAGGTTTTAGAGAGAAGTATTTCTTTGTTCTTTTTCTGATTAGTTTTTCGTAGTATTTAGCAAATGGAGAAGGACCTATATTTATAGGTGAGTAGGGGGCTCTTTAGACTCATCACAATAAATGGAATTTAATGGATCTTTATTGCTGACGTTTTGGAGTTACATATGTTACAATTCCATCCATGAACTTGGACACTTTGATGACCCTTGATCCATTCCCGTTTTGACCAAGGTTTGTAACAGCTGAGTCTTAATTGAGGAATATTCTGGTTTAATGTGTCTTCAATGGCTGAATGTTATGTCTCTTGGCTGGAAGGTTTGAATTCCCATCAAATCCTATAAGTACTAGCCATATTCTACGAGAATCATTTCAGAAAACTTGTTTCATTTTTCATTTTTTGAATCCCCAAACTCCCCAACTCCCCAACTTCCCCACGAGCCCGCGGCCCACGCCGTCGTTCGGGCTGGTTCGGGCGGGTTGTGGTGGTGGTGCGCGCGTGTGGAGCTTTGCCTATTCATCTTTGGCCTCCATAGCCTTTAGGCCTTTTAGAAATAATAGATGGGTAAGATAATTTATACTAGTATTTTTTCCATCTCTCCTCCTATGTGGGATATTTCATGAACGAAAAAGTGACTTTTCCTTTTCTCCAAAAGAATAGGAAATGATAGATATGTTTAATACTTTAATCTAAATATTTTCCACTTCTCCAAAAGAGCATGATCGGATTATAATAATAATTAATCTAAATAATTGGTTTAAATCCTAACAATTTCGAAGTTTATTACTAGATTTTTTTTGACATTGTGTAATTCCAATTTAATTCGTGTTTTTATATATGAAGGTAGTCCTAGTGGAAAATTCTACTCAATGTTGGTTTGATGTTAGCAAGTCTGGTTTCGGTGTTTAGGCAGTTAAATCAATCATAGATATTTCTAAGAAGAAAGAGATCCATATGCAAGTTTCTCGTACAGACATTAATAAATGGGTGGAATGTGGTGATTTATCACAGATGTTCAATGATTATGTTTGTCCATCTTACCCTTCTATACATCGATTGGATTTTGCTATAGATGTATCAAGGATGAGAAATGTTGTGTGTTACATAAGCCACAGTACAACTCCAAATGTTGTGTTTCCTCATCTTATGATCTTTGCCTTGGAGAATATCTCTCTTTTGACTGAGAGTAGCATTGACCATGGTTTGATTGATGAGTATAACGAAAAGGCAAAGCTTGAGATATGCAATTAGTCTATGCTTAGGAATGGTTGCTTTTTAACTTGATGTACATAGAGATATATAGTTTTTTTTCTTTCAATTGTAACAACTTTTATATCCTATACATTTTTATTTATAGCTTTTATATATATGCAAAACTGTTAATAAATCTTCTTATGGTTCTTTTTTTATAAAATCATTATTGTAATTTAGTAGACCGTAAACATTTTTCACTAATATAAATCATGAAGAACTTTGGAAGAAACAACAACACGAGGCGTTTCTCAATAAAATTATTTATTTGCTTCTTATTTTCTTTACTTTTTCATTTGTCATTAGTTATTAGGTTATTTAATACTATAAAATATCTTATGTTCATTAATAATATATCTTATTTTTGTGCACTGAATATTTTTGTTTTTTAAAATTAAATAATCATGTAGGTTTTAATTCTTGATTTATAGGTCTACTCGGTAAAACCCGTGTGTGAAGACAATCAAGAAAAAAAATTATTTTTAAATCTTTATTATTTGTCCAAATTTTTTAATTTTTCAACTTTTATATATTTACATAATACTTTTTTTTACTCTTAATAAATTCTGATTTCTTAATTTGAGCCATAAATCAAGAAATCTGTTTTTTTTTTCTTTAGAAGAAAGACATGCAACTTATGTTACAAATTTTTTTTCAATACAAACGAAAAAAAATTGTCATAAAGAAAAAATTAGATATACCTAATAAATTAGGGTCAATGACCCAAAAAATCAAAATAATATTATACTTGCCCCAAAGAATCATCCATTAACTTACTATTATAAGATTACATGTTTACCCGTCAAGGACGATTCCCGTCAAGGACGATTCCCATCAAGGATGATTCCCGTCAAGGACGATTCCCATCAAGGACGATTCCCGTCAAGGACGATTCCCGTCAAGGACGATTCCCATCAAGGACAAAATTTAGTTAATGATGTTATTGGGAAGAAATTTTGTCATTGATGTTATTGGGCTGAAAATAATATTATTTTGATTTTTTGGGTCATTTTCCCAATAAATTAAACAATTAGTGCAAATATTCAGAGTATTATAAAAAAAATTATAATCAACGGCTTTTTTTATTCGTAAATAGTTTAAAACATAATAATACATACAGAATTTTACTCCTCATAAATAATTTTCTTTCTCTAAAAATTTATAATAGTAACTCGCTAACAACTTGTGATACAAAAATTAAAAAACAATCATAATTTTCCTTTTGTGAGAATTTTCTTACCAATTTAATAATCTTTTGAAATATTAACTATATCGGCATAGATAATTAGTAGAAATCCATCAAAACAACTCTATTATATTAGTTCATCTATTTTATTTATTTACATGTCTAAATTCATCATTAGTTTAATCTTATTGTCATTACTTTCTTAGTTATTAATTTATAGAAAACCAAATCTACATTTTATGCTTAGTTATACATATATGGGGGAGTTTGACTTATGCTTAATTTATCAAAATATATTTTTGGAGAATACATTCATTGTTTTTTTCATCATCAAAATATCTTTTGGAGAAATCCAATCATTGTCTATTCTTACAAAGAGGTCAAGATTGTTATATGACCTGCAAGTTTAAGGAAGCATGAAGGTAATGGTGATGAAGATAATAGTGAATGAGAGAGATGAAATATTAAAAAATTATGACTAGATTTTAGAAGAAGATGAGATAAAAGAAGATAAAGAAGGAG
The DNA here is from genome assembly GCA_029959085.1 of Nemophila menziesii. NCBI lineage: Eukaryota > Viridiplantae > Streptophyta > Magnoliopsida > Boraginales > Hydrophyllaceae > Nemophila > Nemophila menziesii. Next base: position 1,484,849 of record JARWIR010000082.1, on the reverse strand, counting down.
AGCTTAGAAGAAAAAGAAGGAGTTGGAATCAAAGTATAGGACCTTTGAGGGTCCACAAGAGTGGAATGCCTAAAGTGGTCATTTGAAGAAGACAAAGAGAATGAGAAGACAATACATATGAAAGTGAAGAAGAGGCTAACTAACTATACCTATTGGAGAATGAAACTGAGAAAAAGAGAAGGACCAAACCTCCGAATGCATTGAAAAGGCGGATTTCCTTAAGTTGTTGGAGAAATAAGATGAGGAGAAGAAAAGACTGTACATCTGGATTGAAAAATTGAAAAACGCCTAAGTACACTAGTTAGAATCTAGATAAAACAAAGGCGAAATATTTGAAGTGAAGATACCAAATACCCAATACACTTTATCATCATATTCGGAGAAGCGACTCCAAGTGCATGTGGGAGCATATATGATGGCAGGTATTTGAGAGCTGAGGATATAATGGCTAAAACATACACAAATAGACTTGTTAGTGGAATATTTTCAAGGAGTCGTGTGAGTCACTACATTGAGCTTCCGACCAGAAAGAGAGGACGTACGGACATTTAAAACAGAAGGGGAAATATGGAAAAAGACATTGGAGGATTTTTTTTCCTATAAATAGAAGTCTCGAGGATTTACAAAACTAGATTTTATCTACACAATTCAAAGCTTCTCAAACATATATTTCGTGAGAGTCCCAATGTAAAATCAGTTGTATATGCATACAAATTTCTTTTTATATTCCAGCCTATACACTTGTAAATATCAATTGAAGTAGTAGTTTAGAGGCTAGGCTAGGATATCGGGTATAATCATAAATACTAAGATTTTGATCTTGGTCTAGTGAATGTGGTGTTCTTTAATCGACTAAACAAGAGTAGGTCAGAGATTGTGTGTTGTAGACACATCGCTTGAGTGCTTCAAGATGTGTGAAGTGGTAGATCATGAATGGATTTTATCTACTCATTATTGTTTGGTAATAGACGAGGTGAAGGCTTCATGGAATTTTAAAGTAGTATATCGTGCGCGAAGATTGTCCACTTAGTTTTCTAGTGTTAAAGATAACACTTGTGGTTTCCTTAGACGGTGATTTTATAGAGTTTCTAAAGGTTTGTGATTTCATCTTCAAGACACAGAATGAGTTATAGTGGATGAGTTTAAATTTCTAAGGGTACATAGACCTTAGGTTGCTTAATCGGATTGCGGGACCTATTTGCTTGAAATCCGTTGTTTGTCTTCTCTCCCTTAATAGTTTATTTTTTAGCATGCCCTATGTTAAATATATTTACCTTATATTGCATTTATAATTAGGACTAGTAACTTGAATACTTAGTACTTGTTAAATTGTTCCTTTGATCCTTAGCAAGTATTCCTCATTGAAAATCTATACTTAGAGTTTGATCGAGTATTACACTCTTATATCCTATTTGTAGTATTCTTATAGTCTGAATTATGTAGAACTGTTGGGTTCCCATTGTTAAATATGAATCAAGTAAATAACGAAGTAAATAACTAATGATGAAGAGATTAAATAACTAAAATGAAATGCATGCTAACGAAGAAGAGATGAGTAATATGAGAGAGTAGTGCTTGATCCTTGCCACTAATCCCCTAAGTTTCTTAATTAGATATTTTTAGGCATAAGGCCAAATTGGTAATTCTAGGATAATCGGGATTCAATCCTCCTCCTACCCCCTCCCGGGTGAATAGGATGCTATCCTCCACCTTTAGTGACCCATCCCGGGTGACCCTAATTGATTTTGGACAAATTTGTTATTACCCTATTGACTACATGGTTAGTCAAGGCCTCCTGGCTAATTGACGGGCGACAATCTAACTAATATTACTATCATATGCTTGATCAGGGTTTGAATATCTTTTAGGCATAAAGATATAGTCAACCAGAATTTAAGACAATTTATTTAAATACTGAAAATATCCAAAAAATAAAAAAATCATCAGTTAATCAACTTAGAATCATACACTATGCAATTCTCAAGCACAAAATAGTTTATCTCATAATAAAATACTGAAAATAAATGATTTAAACTAAGGAATTCGTAATTAAGAAATGGTAAAACAGGCTTTGGATGATTTGGAAGTGGAGTTGTTGTTGAAAACCCTCCTTCTTCTCTTCCTTAGCTCCCAGGCGTATTAGCCTTTCTCTTATATGAATTGTGTGTGTTTTCCACCGAATTAAAGGTATTTATAGAGCCCCATGACGTTTTTAGGTCATATGGGCCCTTTTGGAAGGTCCCAAAAGGCCCAACTCGTTTTATTGACGTGGACAGCTTTGAGTCACTATGGTATAATTTCCATAACTTTTGCATCTCAACTCCGAATTGACCATCGTTTCTTCTCAAATTAACCTGGCTTCAAGCTCTTTCCAACTCAAAGGGAATCAGGTAAAAAGCTCTTGCCAATTTTTCGTAACGATTGAGATAAGACACGTCATCTTGCCAGAAATTTCCCAAATGCTTTCAAACTTGAATTTTTCCTCTATCTATGCCTTAACTTGGGTTTGTATTTGACTTCTTTGAATTTTTTTACTTCCCTATATCCTCTTGGGATTACATGTCAACCATGTACCAAAGAGTTACACAATTAACACACGATTAAAGCACAAAATACTTTAAAAACAGCAGTAAGCCCAAATTGAAACATGAAAGTAAGAAACGTCAAATATTAGGGAATAATCTCTCTATTAAGTACATTAATCACCCTAAAGGATGTCTCATGTATAATTATTATATCACAAAAGATGAGACATCAATCCTAAAAAAGCTTCTCTTAGTATAGAGAAGATCGTGGAGATAGAGAGGAGTTGGCCACATTCGAGAGGTCCATTACAAATACCAACGGTACGCTGTGGTTAAATAGTGAAACTGATGTAGACGCTAAGATCTCTTCAATATGGAACCAATTGAATCAATTGGAACATACATTGGAGAAGGGTTTCCAAAGGAAACCAGCTATGATGAAAGTAGTGCAAGAAGCAAAAAGTTGTCCGCGGTGTGGGGTCAATAATCATGTATGGGAAGATGTTGAATGAAATCCAGAATCGGTATATTCTGTGTCAAATTTTGGGAATTACCAAGCACGTAATACTGGGTTTTAGCAAAGGAATCGCATCATCCAGGCCTTTAATATTTTTTAATCTGAATGGGGTCGTTGATGTCTCCTTGTTTGTTCTAATTATTAACCCTTTGGAGACATCCTTTTAGGTGAATATTTGACTTATTTGATAGACTTTTATGCTTATTTCGTCATATTTCACTTTATCCCCTTGAAATTAGACTATTTGCATTTTTAGAGCTTTTGTACGTTAATTTGGTCATTTTTAGTTCAAAGTTAGTAGGTTCTTGAATTTTATCAAAATCCAATACAAGGAGGAGAAGTGGGAATTAAAGTCTTAGAGTATTTTTAGTGTGTTAGGAAGTATTTTATTCGAGTTTCTAATTTTAGAGTGCACTTTCTTATTTCTAGTCTTGAATTAATGATTTATTAATTTTTAAAGCATATGCGGTTTAATTATTTATTTATTGTGATACTTTAAAAGATATATAGTAATTAATTAGATACCAAGTCAAGTCTAATAAGTAAAGGAAAGAGATATACATGGAAATAAGAAGATTAAGGAAGGATATATGCAAAGAAGGAAACCATAAAGTTACCAAATAAATATGAAGTTCCTACCACGTTCAAAGACGAGCTCATAACTCAAGATTGGATAGGAATTTTGGAGAATGGTCTGGACCAATGGATATAGCTTTCCGAGACAAGTGATTTCGATATAAAGAACGCGTCAAACGGATAATTATTGAAGTAGATATGACCAAAACAAATCAGCAAAAGAATCTTATCTTCCCTATATTTTAGGGCTGCGAATTAAAGAGTCCTTTACTTGCCTTCCATTCCAAGTAAAACGAATTAGGGCTTCCTATCACCTATAGATACACCTCTTAGACCTCATTATTCAGCACCTCTCACATTTTATTCAATTCATAACATCCTTAGAGAGAGAGTCAAAGACCTCTCAATTATTCTTCACATTAAATCATCCTTAGAGAGAGAGAGAGTCAAACACTTTAGAGCAAGAAGGCAGAGGAGACGCTAGAGCTGGAGGAATTCTATTATTCCACAACAGCCAACCAAACCATTAGGTTATCAATTTCTTTTCTGTAATTGAATATGATGTCTTTCTATTTAATTTCAGTCTGTAAATTTATCATGAGCTAAACTTTCATATACTTGAGAATCGCAATAAAGGGATGAACCCTAATTAATTAATCTATATTTTTGAATTTGAGATTTTTACGATTTAAATTGAATTGAGTCTTATATATTGGATATTAATTTGTTCTTAATCACTATTTTTTTTCGGTACAACTAGAAATAGTTATTAGTATTTGGGCTATTCACTTTAGTGGCGAAGTGATCATCCGACATGGGGGTTTGAACACAGACTTAGGTAATACCCGTGTAATGGCCGAAAGGCATATTAATTACATATCCAAAGAGGTAAAATATTATTCATCTGAAAATTGCTTATAATCACCCTGACGGGGTTTGTAATAACGTAGGATAGCTCTTAGGTCCACCCTGACGGCGGCTAGGAGATATTAGATTCCCGACTAATATAATAATACCAATTCTACCCTTAAACATATCATAGGTTACATTAATTAGGTGGATTCCTTGCGAGACTCAAGTATCTCTCATATCTGAAGTAGTCATTTATTTTATTATTTCTTTTCTATTAATTTATTTTTAGTCTTCATTTACTTGCATATTTAGTTTTAAGAAAACCAAACAAAAATCTATTATTTTACTTTTCTGTCAAGCAATTATTTCTAGTATATGATTAGTATTGGGTTGAATCTAATCCGTCCCTGAGAACGAAACTCGATTTATCGGATATTACTTGGACAACCGTGCACTTGCGGTATTGTGGTTCCTTTTATTTATCGCATTATTTTCTAACACCCCAGGACCCACCAGTCGTGAATCAAGGTAATACCTACCAACCATGACCTCAAAACAACAATTTCCAACACAGATTTCAATTTCCTTTTAAGGTGGACAAGGTTATGTCAAGCCAACACCAACACCGTAACCAACCTATGATACTTATGCCGAGAATCTAACACAAAATGCTATGCCGCAGCATCCATATGAAGGATCCGATAACGATAAAATAATGCAAGCTTTCTAGACTATGACACAAGACAATATGAAATCTAACAATGAGAAATTTACGAGCACTCTATTGTGTGAAGATAATGGGGACGCAAGTCACCCAAATAGCCGATGCTTTACGAAGTTTCGACTATTTGGTTGACTGGGCAGGTCTCTGTCGCTCAACTAAGAGGTACAGGGTTCGAGTCCAGAAAGTTGAAGAAAGTTAAGAAGGTTTAGAAGGTTGTTTGTCAGGCCTCTATTTCTCATCCATGAGGTCCAAGGTTCAAAACCCTTCCCAGTCTCACGAATCAAAAAAAAATCTACAGTTGTTCCAAGGTATGAATAATAACGTGAAGGCCATAGAGAATAGTGATGTCAGTGTTGGGTTCGAATCATGTAAGGCTATTATATTTCAAGCTGAAAAAGTAGTGGAATCACTACCTTCTACGAAGATTGTCGTGGAGATTCCACAAATAGATGAAGAACCAACCGAGCCAATCTTGGAAGAGATGAATGTTGAGCTTCTAGTCAGAGATATTTCAAAAGAGTTCAAGTATGTACTTGAGCTAGATCCCGAGAAGGTCGAGAAAGAGGTTGAAGTCTCGACTTAGAAGGAGGAAGAAGAAGTTACATTCAAGGTAAAACAAGAAGAAGAGATAGATGTGGATTTGCCACCTAGTATTCCATCGATGTCACCACCCATTCCTTTATGAGTGACATATCAAAGGGGTTACATCAAGCTCAAGGAATTTGTAAGGGAGTATAGCGAAGAAAGAATCAGCTCCAAGTGCTTGAGATTATTGAGAAGGGGTTTATACTGCAACAAGTGCTCACACAACTATCGCTGAAAAAATGAGAGTGAGAGTGTAAAGGCTCATCGAGATTGTGGCTCATGTTGAGAGAGTCTCGAAGAATTATGTAGATAAGCTACCACCTAAGCTTCAAGATCCTGGAGTTTTCAACCTCCCTATCCAAATTAGTGGTAAACTTGATGTGAAAGTTATGTGTGACCTGGGTTCAAGTGTGAATCATATTCCCAAGTTTGTGTTCGAGAAGCTAGGCATCAAGAAGGCGAATAAGACGTTTGTCAATATACAGTTTGCGGATAACTCAATAGCAAAGATGTGGGGGATCAGAGAGGATGTCCTTGTCCAAGCTGGTTAGTTGGATATCCCTACTACTTTGTTATTCTTGAATATGATCAAGATAATAATGTTCCTACCATACTCAGAATCCCGTTCTTGGCACCGAGTTGAAGCATCATTGATGTTCATGAGGGAATAGTGATCATCTACATCAAAAAAGAGTCTGAGATGTCCTCCGTCTTGCTCAATAAGCTAAAGAAGGTATCACTAGATGTTCATGGCATCTGTATTGTGATTAAGAAAGTCAAGGAGAAGGTCTGCATCAAACCCGTGGAGACTAGAGCTAAACACGAGTTTGGAATTGGCCATAAGGTCGCATGTAAGACACCCAAATAAGTGAACAGGTCACAAGTTTTCAAGGATGCGTGGATTCGATAGGTTGTTGTTATTCGAGTGATGGCGACAAAAGTTATTGAAATATAAACCAAGAGAGGTTGAAATATCTTAATGGTTGATGTCCATAGCCTCACCCACAGCTGGGGAGGCTACATACTCAAGAAGTAAGGAGGTGACGTGTCGAATTTTAAACGACGTTAAACAAAAGTATTGTTCGTGAGATATCCTGCAATTTTTAAGTTTTTATTTCTTAGCTTTTGTTTAGATTAGTTGTTGTTCATATATGTTGAATTAATGAGGAAGGTATAAGTGTTTTTATGTGTATATAATGTAGAAGATGATTTTGGGTTTAAAAATTGGGAGAAAATCGAAAGGCTAATCGGGTCGGAACGGTATACCGCGCCCTACGGGGGTATACCGCTCGACCATATCCTTACAATGTTAGGGGAAATAATAATGCAAGCCGAGAGCAAGGTTGCTCGAATAGTATATCAGGCTTACAAGAGGTATATATACCACCCCCTAACAGTGTCGTATTTTTGTGATCATTGTAGGACAATTCGAGGCTAACGATATACCGACCCCTAAAAACGGTGTACCGTACCTCGAAAAACCATCATGACGGTAGTCAAAACTCAAAGACAGGATCAAAGCCGAGACATCATTCCTAAGAATGGTATATCGACCCCTAAAACTGTTCTACTTTGGTAAAATCAAGTCATCTGTATTTAAAACCAACCAAAAAGTCAAATGAGAGTCAACATAGCTAAAAAATCCTCTCTAATCATTCATCCACTAATCATTATTCCATTTTCCTTTTTTTAAAATTCCACCACATTTTACACCTTTTTTCTAATTTCTGCTTTTATCCTATCCAGAGTCTTTGTTTATTCCAAAATTTCTGGGATCTTGCAAAGAATTTTCTCTCTCTCCCACATCACCGATCCACTTCTCTACACTTCTACACATCATTTCCATCTCTTCTCACCTTTCTCCGCCTAGATTTTTCCTTTTTACACCTTTATTTTTCTTTTCCGTTTCTTTTAGTTGACTCTCACTATGACAAAAATGTTTAATTCTGCGAAATTTAACAAAGTGAACAATGGATCAAGTAAGCAACCTAAATCGAAGACGAAGCATCGAGATATTACGAAGGAAATGGTATCACCGAGCTCTAATCTCCTAAACACTCCAGAATCGTATAAAGATGAGAAAGAAGAGAGTGTTGAAGAGTTGAATGAAGAGGGTTCGAAACGTAGAACTGAAGAAGAACAAGTTGGGAACACAGATCTGGTTGAAACTGAGAAGATAATTAAATCGAAAAGTGTCTCGTGGTCAAAATTGTTTGGGTGCGCAAAAAACTCAGTCAAACTTGAACATCACGAACTGGTTAGTATTCAGGGTAAGAGAGTTATTAAACCACCGGAAGATGTTTTAGAAGAGGGAGCAGAACAATGGGTGAACTGTCTTATAGGGCAATTCATAGATTATCCACCTCCTTTCTATGCTATTGCTAATTTTGTGAGGTATCAATGGAGTAAAATGGGCAAAGTGGAGATCAAATCGAATTTAAAAGGAAGTATTGTCTTCAAATTTGAGAATCAACAGTTTTACAACAAAGCTCTTGAGCAGCTATGGCATATTAATAGTAAGCCGTTACTTCTTCGTCCTTGGGTAGCTGGAATGCCGTTTGATAAACTTGATATAGCTAAGATTCCTATATGGGTGAAATTGATTAATGTACCAATGAATCTATGGACGCAAAGAGGATTAGGATATGTTGCTAGTGGAGTTGGTATACCAATTCAGATGGATAGTATCACTGAAACTAAGAATAGACTTGGATACGCCAGTGTTTGTGTAGAAATTGATATAAAAGATGAACTACCTGAGAGTTTATGGGTTGATATAGGTATTGAAGAACTTCAGAATGTTAAAGTTGATTATGAATGGAGACCTATAGTGTGTAAGAAGTGTAATAAGTTGGGGCATGTGGAAACAAAGTGTAATAACATTCAAAAGGTATGGATGCCCAAACAGGTGAATGCTACTGTAATTGATAAAGGAAAGGCAGTGGTAGATGAATGGAAAGTGGTAAAGAACAATAGAAGCTCTGAAAGTAATGAAGGATGAACTTCAGTTACTTTAAGAAACTCTTTTAGTAGATTACAAGATAGAGAACAAATTCAGATTGATAAGGATATCCTAACCTTTATCAATCATGAAGGTGGGGAAGAGATAACTAGACCACCAAACATATGATTATAGCTTCTTGGAATGTGAGGGGGTTCAATAGTCTCCTCAGACAGTTAGATGTTAAAAGCTTTCTAGGTAGTAATAATGTGAAGGTAATTGGGCTTTTGGAAACAAAAGTTAAATATAACAATTATCCTGATATAATAAGTGCTCACTTCTCTCATCTTGAGATGATGCACAACTATAGTAAAGATGATAGTGGAAGGATATGGGTGTTATGGGACAAGCAATTTGCTGACATTAAATTGATTGATCAAACATCTCAAGCTATGATTCTTCAGATTAATGTGAAAGACAAAAATGAAGTGTTATATATTGGAATGGTTTATGCTAGTAACTCGGATGAGGATAGGAGGATTTTTTGGAGAGACATGGTGAATTGGTGTAAAATATATGAGAAAGAAAGGTTGTGTTTCATGGGTGATTTTAATGAGATACTCAGTATTAAAGATAGGTTGAATTGCACTGATTTAGAGAAAGGAGCTCAGGAATTCATTGACTGTATAGATGACTCAAGTTTATATGAGCACAATTATGGAGGACAATATTATACATGGACTAACAAGAGTACAAGTGATCAAATCAGAGCTAGTAAAATAGATAGGGTGTTTATTAATACTAGATGGATAGATTCTTTGAATTCTAGTGTAATTATTCATCCACCATCATCTTCTGATCATTGTGCCCTTAAATTAAACATTGGAGGTGAGAAGAAATTTATTCAAAGTCAGTTCAGATTCTTTAACATTTGGTCCACACATGAAAAGTATATAGAAACTGTAAAGAAGGCATGGAGTATCAATGTTGAGGGTAATGGAATGTATAGAGTTTGTGTTAAGCAGAGGAATGTAAAATCTGCTCTTAAGAAGTTTAACAATATATATTTCAGGAAGAACAGTTTAGAGATTGAACAGATGAAGACTCAACTAGATGAGATTCAGATGAAAATTATGGCTGGGAATACTGATTCAAATATATTACAGGAGGAGAAGATATTAAATGGTAATCTTCAAGAGGCTATAACTATTCAATACAATGTTATGAAATAAAAGGCAAAATGTGTAGCAATTAATGAAATGGATTGTAATTCAGCCTATTTCTACAAAGTTGTTAAAGGGAGGATTGCTAGGAATAATATCTCCAATCTTATCACTGACACAGGGGAGGTAACAGATGATCCTAATCTCATTAAGCAAGAATTTATTCAGTTCTATACTCAATTACTTGGGACTGAAGATACAGGAGAAGAAGTATGCTCAAGTGAGACTATTGAAAAGCTAATTAATACTTATGTGACTAATGAAGAAAGTGCTGAGCTTATCTCTCCTATAACAGATGCAGAAATTAAAGATGCAGTGTTTTCTATAGGAGAAAATAGAAGTCCTGGACCTGATGGTCTTAATTCTACTTTTTATAAATCTTCTTAGAGTGTTATTGGACAAGATTTCACTCAGCCTGTCAAGGAATCACTAAATAATTGCAAAATACTATCTCAAATCAATGCCACAAATATAGTGCTTATACCCAAGGAGAAATATGCTTCTAGTGACAAAAAGTTCAGGCCAATTTCCTGTACTAACATATCTTATAAGACTATTTCAAGAGTGATTTGCAAAAGACTTAAAAAAGTTATGAACTCTATAATATCTTTGAACCAGGCTGCCTATGTGGGGAACAGGTACATTGGTGATAACATTTTAGTGGCTCAGGAGATTGTATTGGGATATGATAAAAAAACTCTGCTCCAAAATGTACAATCAATCTAGACCTTCAGGAGGCATATGATAGTGTCAACTGGAGGTTTTTATTAAATGTATTGAAGGCTTTTAAGTTCCCTGAGAAGTTTATAAGATGGGTAAAAATGTGTGTGTGTGTGTACACCATCCTACTCAGTGTGTATTAATGGTGAAACTTGTAGATTTTTCAAGGGGAAGAGAGGCTTAAGGCAGGGTGATCCTCTCTCACCCTACCTGTTTGCCATGTGTATGGAAATTTTCACAGGTTTTTTAATGAGTTGGGAAATAAGAAAAGCTTCAGCTACCATCAAAGATGTGATGAGATGAAATTAAATCATATCATCTTTGCAGATGATTTATTAATCTTTTTAAAGGCAGATGGTGATTCTGCAAAAGAGGTAAAGAAGGGTCTTGAGCTGTTCTCTAGGATGTCTGGACTGAATATCAATTATCACAAGAGTGAAATCTATTATGGAGGTACTAATTATGATTTGAGACTCAAAATATCTGAAGAATTGAATATTAAAATGGGGTGTTTACCAGTTAGGTATCTTGGTGTACCTTTACTTTCTAAAAAGTTGAGTGTCGAAGAGGGTAATAAGCTTGTGCATAAGATTTATAGTAGTATAAATCATACTCTGGAAGAGTAGAACTTATTAAATGTGTGCTAATCAGTAAAATCATGTTTTGGTGTCGAGTTTTCTTACTCCCAAAACAGGTTATATATAAATTAAACCAACTGATGAAGAGTTTCTTATGGAAGGGTAGTAATGAAGGAGCTCAAGGGGCTAAAATAGCCTGGGACAGGGTATGTACTAGCAAACAAGAAGGAGGTTTAGGTATTCCGAGGATTGACAATATTAATCTTGTGTGTCTATTGTTCACATTCTGGAGAATGTATGCACAAAAAGATAATTTGTGGAGTAGATGGGTGAAATGCAATATAGTGAGAAATAATTGCATATGGGCACTTGAAGAGAAACAAGCCCATTCCTGGATATGGAAGAAGATTTTGAAGGTTTGAAAAATTGCTTATGAATTTATTTATGATAAAGTCAATAATGGGAAGGATACTTACATTATTTGGGATAGATGGATTGATAAGAGTAGTGCTCAGGAAAAGATTGGGATTGAGTTAAATAAAATTGATATAAATAGCAACAAAACAGTCGCAAGTTGTTATGGTGGAAGCAGATGGAGGTTACCTCTTATTAAGGATGTGAAATTGAATAATAAAGAAGATGTTAAAGTGTGGACTGAAAATACTAAAATGAAGTTTTCTTTTAAGAAAACTCTTGCTAAGATTAACTTGAAAGAAGATTTAGATCAAGTAGTTTGGTTTAATCTTGTATGGAGTAAAAAAAACATTCCAAGGTGTGCCTTTATAACTTGGATTTCAGTTAATGATAGATTGAGCACAAAAGAGAGGATGTTACAATGGGGAAATATTATAAATCCTCTGTGTTTATTTTGTAAAGATGCAATTTAATCTAATTCTCACCTTTTCTTTGAATGTTCATTTAGTAAGAGGGTGTTAAAGAATATATTGAGCAGGTGCAATTTGAATTGTATGCCGAGGGATTTTCATGATATATGTAATGAAGTGAACAAGATTAAGAGTAAATAATTGATGATCTTCGTGAGTAATATGATTACATCATATGTGTATAACTTATGGTGGTTAATAAATGAGTATGAACATGGAGGGAAAGGTATAAATGATGAGCAGTTATGTAGAAAAATTGAGAAAATGGTGAAGATGAAGTTACTAGCATGGAATGTGAAGAATATAAAGATTAAAGAGATGGTGGAGAAATTAGATTAGTGGATGCTTTTTTCTTGTCTTATATGTTAGGTCCATTTTGTTTGTTTTGTAATAGATGAGTAGTGGGCTTTTTTATCTTGTTGGTTTAAGTTGTAATGTCGTTTATTAATGTAGTAAGACTAATGTAATTTGGGCCGAGTATAGTGCTAGTATGACCCGTGTTGGGCTTTAGGTGTCTAGGTCTAAATTGTAAAAGATATTGGCAAGTTGATTTGTTTTTAATAAAGTTTTATTTAATGATAAAAAAAAAGTCATCTGTATTTTTATATCATTCTAAGACCAACCTTCCATGTATCTTGCACTGCCTAAGAATTCACTGAGAGGTTTCCAAAATTGGTTTCTAGACAATCGAAAGAAACACAAAAACCAATAAATCATAAAATAAAACCAAAAACAATTACAAAGGTGGAAAACACAACTAGGGTAAAGTCAAGTCATTACCGTTGTGAATCGTGAGCAGAATTAGCGCAGCTTGTCTCCTCCGCTCAACACTTCCCACATTTGGCCTCTCACTACTTAATTTTAATAAATCTAACTTTTTTATAGTGTGAACACGATGAGAAGGATAGTGTGAAATGAGTGTTAAAATATTTACAAGAGAGTGTCATAAATGCGGAAATTAAGTTTGGACTTTGGAGTAAGATAGATAAATAGGGAGGTTAAAGAGTAATTTTGGAAACATTATCATTTTTAGATTGGTCGATATTGACCATTTAAACCTCGAATCAACTATAATATATGGTAAAAAACAGACATAGACACCCATTTGAAAATCTTAAACGCCTTTAAGGTTGCTTAACCCTTTTTGAAAAGAAAAAAACTAAGAAAAATCATTTTGTTTACTAAAGACAGGGTGAATATAGTAGGATAGTTGAATGTTACAAATTAATCGTCCGCCTAGACGGTGGCTAGGCTCTTAAAGGTACATAACCAAGACTAGCTAATGGTAGAGTCAAAATATTTCATTGGGGAAATAAAGGGGATTGGGGTAATTTTCCTTTTACTAAAAAAACTCAATTTCTCTATAAGTCCCCTATATTATGAAAAATAGCCTAATGTATATATTTTTGGTTAAATTTCTATAGGTACTTATACTAGGAAAAATAAGAAGTTTATTGCGCTATAGGTCACTATAATTTGGAAACCAACTTATATTTCATATTTCAGTATAAAAAATTATAATCTATTATCACATTCTAAAAGTCACTTGGAAATTAATGATTTATTTATTTAGTTTGAGTTAATTGCATTATATGTGCCTTTATTATGAAAAATAACATATTTTTGTAGATAATTGCTCAACAAATCCATCGATTATGCAAAAAAAAGTTAAAAATTTAATTGCATAAGTCCTAATATTATGCATAAAAAGGTTTGTTGATTGACTATAGGTCCCTTAAAATGTAAAAACAAGCCATATTTCACAATTCACAATCACATCACAAATTCATTCATAATATCCCCCAAAAAATTCAATTTTACAATTGTATCATGCATAACAATTTTTCTAGCACCTAGCACAATTAAAATGGTACAATTTCACAGTTAAATAACATTCCACAATTTATACCTAGCACCTAGGCACTTGAAAGTACCAAACCACCTTACATCTTTTAAAATGTTTCCATCCCACCCTTAATCCACAACCCAAAAAATCAAACTATGAAAAAGTTATTAAATAATATATTTAGCCAAATCACTAACACAAAACAATCAACAAGAAAATTAAATTTTGGTACACCATTCTTTAACAAATAACAATTTCATCCAAATTAGAAACTCTTCCCGAGCCTTTGGCCTATTTGGTTGTGGTGGGTCCACTAAAAAGTTTCACAACATTACATAACATAAATAGTTTAATGATTTTTACAGTAAAAATCATAATGGTCATATTTAATCTGTTTTAGCCATGAGTCTGCAGCGGAGTACATATCACCCATCTTCTCGCAATCTTTTTTACTGGTTAACCAAATGTCTCCCCTCATATTGGAACTAACCAACCCAAATGAATGGAGTGAAATTTTCTTATTTATATCTTCAGACTTATCCCCTAATGTAAAAATAGGAAAAATAATTAATATTTTACTAAAAATTACCGACAAAGAAAATATAAGCATTTGTTATCCACAAAAGGAATTCTAAAAGGATTGGATACCTTCTAAGTATGAAGAAAGGGTATGATAAGTGAGGAAAGACGTCGAGAGGTCCTTCACATTCATATCTACCTTCTTCGGGATCTGATAAATTGGTTCCCTGGTTTACAAAAAAAAGAACATAAAAATGGAGTCTTTAATATATAGTTGGAAAGATTTACCACCACCACTACGCTAAGTTGGAGGGAGTGACTGTTCGAGAGTACAATTAGGAATAAAAAGAGAGTGCATACCAGGCAATGGACATCCAACTTGCCGGAGCCAAGTCAGCGCTGTTGAACGAAACTATCCCCGGAAAGAATCCAGAAATACAAGAGATCTAATGACAAAAAATATAAAAATATCATTAAATGGGGTGAACAACAAACAACAAATCATTTATATCAACTACATGATATTGTACATGTGATTACTAAGGACAAATGATATGTACGATATTATTTACCTTTTTATCTAGGTGTACCCTATGCTTAGGGGTTTGTTTCTCAGAGTATTCAAAGTAGAGGTGGCCAAGAGGATTTTTGGCCACTGGTGCACCCCCTGGGCTCAACATAGCATTGTCATCCCACTTGTCATCTGAGGATGGAGGAATCTTAAAGCTATCACTTGATGATTGACCCACAGTTTCACTTACAGTATGGGGTCTACAATTATTCAAAAATAAACACTACAAATATTAATTCAATATCGACAATATATAGTTAGCTTAAAAGGTTTAGTCTTTCATACCGAAGAAGAATGGAAGGGTTTTCGATTGTGTAGATTTGAATAGCCGAGAGATATGGAGTGTAGTACTGAACTACAGTGTCTCCATCATTCAACAACACCGGAACTCCAACTCCATAAACACTCCATTTTTCTAAGCATGCCCAGAGATCTTTCAAGTTAAAATTGTCTCTAGGAGCCTTAGAATTGGTCCACGAGGCCTTATGTATTCAAAAAACAGGTACTAAGATTACAAATAAAACAAAAAACTATACAATATTCAAGGAAATCTTTTTTGAACATTCTTTTGAACTAAAGTTTGCACAAAATCTTACAGTTACCAATTATAGAAGAACAAAATCACCTTGAATTCAAGTAATTTGAAAAAGACGAAGTTACCAAAAGACATAGAATTTTCACGAATATTACAATTCAGATTTCAACAACACAATTGTGTAATACACAGTTCGACTATACCGTGAATAAAAATGAGGGAGCTATCAGAATTCCATAAATTTAACTTTATTTTCTTTTCAACTTTTCACATGTATTTACATAATTCTACACTTTAAAACTATATTATCATAAAAAACACCCCCAAACAATAAAAATTCAGACTTTATTGAACATTCACACATTGACTATATCGTGGCTAAAATCTAGGGAGATATCCAAATTTTGACATAAATTAACTCCTTTCACTATTCTAATTTTTTAACTTTCCTAATGTATGTACAATTATTTATATACTTCAAACCTAAATGGTTAAAAATAAATACCCAGAACACTATAAATCAACTTTTTCCTTGCACAAAACTTAGTATGTACAATTTACATATATATATAAGAAAAAAGTCTTTCACAAAAATCCAAGACCAACAAAATTCAGACTTTATTTATGAAATTACATATATATAGAATAAAATGTCTTCAAAAACTAAATTTTATCCTTTTTTCAGATAATTGTAAAGGGGTTGTAAATTAACTAATATTTCTTATAAAAGATTAAATATATGCATATATATCATAAGAAAAGTCTCAAAAAGAATTAAAATTCAATTATTTTATACGAAATTAAGTATATACACATTAGAAAAGATCTTAGCAAACTTTCCAAAACTAAAATTCAGGTTTTTCATGAAAAATATTGTGTATATACATATGATGAAACATGTAGATAAAAATAATTTAAAAAACTCAAATTCAATTTTTTTTCATAAGAAATTGAGTGTGTGTGTGTATATATATATATATATATATATATATATATATATATATATATATATATATATATATATATATATATATATATATATGTGTGTGTGTGTGTGTGTGTGTGTGTGTGTTTGTGTGTGTGAAAAGTTATCAAGTCTCAAATCCATGCAAAATGAAGCAATTAGATAATAGATCAACATCATTTGAATAAATAAGGGTATATCAATACATATATATAGTCATGGATTTATTTTAATAGAATTTTTCAAATACTTTTTTTACCTTAGGAATAAGATTTGACGACACTAATGGTGTCACAGATTCTACAAAGCTCTGCAAATTTGAATCTGCAGACCTTTTTGGTGAAGATGGTGGTGAAGAATAAAGCGATGACATGGTTGTGGTTTGGGGGAATGGAGGCGTTTACTGAGAGAGTGGTGGTGCGATAAAATTAATGAAGTAGATTACAATTTTGCTCAGATTTAATTAAGGGGTGAGATTTTTTTGTCAATAACGGGTTGAGATGTAATAAAATAATCAATTTAAATAATAAAATTTAAACTTGTAAGATAATAAATATAGAAGATAATAACTTATTTCTTTGAATAATTTATTTTTTTTGATTTATAACTTATATAATGTGAAGTGTGATTAGAAAAAAAAACTTTATTTTACAAAGGTAGCCAAGTTTTACAAGGTGAAAATAGTGAAGCGGCCAGTGTGAACAAAAATCTTCTAGAAAGTGTTATATATGTGACGATTGTGTTTGGACTTTGGGTGTGTTTCTATTGGTCTTTAGAAAGTGGCCGAATAGGATCGTGGAAAAGTAATTTTTAGAACATTTTAGATTGATTGAATACTGAGTAGTTGTTGACTTTTTTTTAAATATATATTTTTGGTAGAAATATATTATATATAGTTAATGACACATTAAAGTAAAAGTTTGTCAATATATTTTAGGTTATTGTTTAAGTAATCTAAATATATAACTTTATATGGATATGGATTAGGGGTGGGATCGTTCGCATGTACCAAAGACTTTATATGTCTCAAATAGTTAGGAGAGTTGGTTTCCACATGATCTACAACATCTACAAGGAGGTGATGATTGCATTCAGAAATACCAGCCACACTTCAAAGTCTCTGACCAACAATAGTGACCAGCTATCTCTTCATCCATTCAAAACTCGGTTGAGTAGACCAATGGCACGACGAATATAGGAAGAATAATTCTGATAGGATTTGGGGTTTCTCAATCGAAAGAAGTGTTTTTGGTGCAAAATAACCTTTGGGGAAGGTCATACGAATATGGTACAAATAATAGCATTTGGATGTCACATCATAAAGGGGAAATAGTAATTTAGTTTGTTTTTGAAAATAACAAGGCTTTTTTGCACATAATAGTGATTATATTGACTCACTATTATCGGAAGTTGAGAAAAAAAACGTCACGATGAATCTGGGAAGAAGAAATGCAACCAGGAGACAGGCTTTCCAACAACATGAAATGTTTTTTTACAAAGACTAACCCTTGGGCAAGGTCAGGCACATCTGGTGAAAATAATAACATTTGGAGGTCACAACATGAAACCCAGGATATATTCTTAAAGGGAGTGAAAGGACAATGCAAAATAAAAAATCTAACATAAATTGAATCTTTTTTATTATATATAAAAATTCACTCTTTAAGGATATTAGATATAATTATATAAGAATACTACAAATAGGATATAAGAGTGTAAACACTAAATCAAACTCTAAGTATAGATTTCCAATGAGGAATACTAGCTAAGGATCAAAGAAACAATTTAACAAGTACTAAGTATTCAAGATACTAGTCCTAATTATAAATAAAGGAAATTTATTTAACATATGGTATGCTAAACAATAAACTATTAAGGGAGAGAAGACAAACAATGTTTTCAAGCAGTTGGGGTCCCGCAATCCTATTTAGCAACCTAAGGTCTATGTACCCTTATAAATTTAAACTCCTCCACTATAACTCCTTGTGTCACTTGAATGTGAACTCACAAACCTTTAAAAAATCTTTGAAATCACCGTCTAAGGAAAGCACTAGTGTTACCTTTAACACTAGAAAACCAAGTGGACAATCTCCGAGCATGATATACTACTTCATAATCCCATGAAGCCTTCACCTTGTCTATCACCAAACAAGAATGAGTAGATAACCTCCACTCATGATTAACACTTCACACTTCATGAAGCACTCAAGCTATGTGTCTACAACACACAATCTCTGACCTACTCTTGTTTAGTCTATTAAAGAATTCCACATTCATTAGACCAAGATCAAAACCCTAGTATTTATGATTATACCTAATATATTTAGCCTAGCCTCTAAACTACTACTTTAGTTGATATTTACAAGTGTTTGGGCTGGAATATACAAAGAAAATTATATGCATATACAATTGATTTTACTTTGGGACTCTCATGAAATATATGTTTAAGAAGCTTTGAATTTGTGTAGATAAAATCTAGTTTTCTAAATCCTCGAGACTTCTATTTATAGGAAAAAAATATCATCCAATATCTTTGTCCACGTTTCACCTTCCGTTTGGCTAGTTTTTAAATGTGCATACGTCCTCTCTTTCTAGTCGGATGCTCAATGTAGTAACTCAAATAAATACTTGAAAATATTCCACTAACAACTCTATTTGTGTATGTTTTAGCCATTATATCCTTAGCTCTGAAATACCTACCATCATAAATGATCCCACATGCACATGGAATCGCTTCTCCGAATATGATGATAAAGTGTATCGGGTATTTGGTATCTTCACTTGAAATATTTCGCCTTTGTCTTATCTAGATTCTAACTGGTGTACTTAGGAATTTTTCATTTGTTTAAGTCCAAATGTACAGTCTTTGCTTCTCCTCATCTTCTTTCTCCAACAAGTTAAGGCAATCCACCTTTTCAATGCGTTCAGAGGTTTGGTCCTCCTCTTTTTCTCAACTTCATTCTCCAATAGGTTTAGTCAGTTAGCCCCTTCATCACTTTCATATGTCTTGTCTTCTCTTTATCTTTGTCATCTTCAAATGAGCATTTCAGGCATTCCACTCTTGTGGACCCTCGAAGGTCCTATACTTTGATTACAACTCCTTCTATTCTTCTGAGCTCTCCTTCTTTATCTTCTTAAATCTCGTCTTCTTCTAATCTCTCCTTCATTATTTTTTAAGATTTCATCTCTCTCATCCACTATTATTTTCATCACCATTACCTTCATGCTTCCTTAAACCTACATGTTAACTACCAATTTTGACCTCTTTGTAAGAATAAACAATGAATGGATTTCTCTAAAAAGATATTTTGATGATGACAAAACAATGAATGTATTCACCAAAAATATATTTCGATAAAATAAGCATAAGTCAAACTCCCCCATATATGTATAACTAAGCATAAAATGTTTATTTGGTTTTCGATAAATTAACAACTAAGAAAGTAATGACAATAATATTAAACTAATGATGAATTTAGACATGTAAAAAAAATATAGATGAACTAATATGATAGAGTTGCTTGATGGATTGCTACTAATTATCTATGCCGCTAGTTAATGGATCTATTGATAAGGTGAGTTGGTGAATTTCACATTAGTCAGGATTCAACTATCCTTCTAACTCCCCTCCGGGTAAACTTAGAAGAAAATCATACACGCCATTTGGTTTTCGAATGAATCAAATCCTACCATGTTGACTATCGAACGGTAAAGACCTCCTGGTTCAATACCTCGCATTAGGCGCTTATATGTTATATCTGCAATCAAACCCATAGTCAGGTGGACGCTCAATTACAACATCTACCCATTAGTTTTCCAATGCACATATAGTATTAAATCGAACACATAAGACAATGAAATGAATAATCTAACCAAACTCAGTTAAATACTTTATCCCAAATGCAATAAATCCATGAACAAGATAAGCATAAACTCTTACATAAGGATCCTCAAGCAATAAGGGTTTAGTTCATACTAAAATAAGAAAAACTAATTAAAACTAATGGAAGAATCATGTTCAAAATCAAAATTAAATATAAGTTAATCTTTAATGTTCTCAAAGAAAAGCACGTTCTAGATCGGCTTGAATATAAATAAGCTCAAGCTCAAGATCCATTTTAAGCTCGATAAGTAAACGAGTCTGCTCGAGCTCGGCTCGTGAGCTCGTTTAAATTTACGAATTATAAATTAATATATAATCTATTTATAAATATATTTTTATACCTTAAATATCAAATAGGATATTTTCAATTTCTTTGGACATTTATTTTTTCATTAATTTTATGTTTCATATTTTCATACCACACTCTCCATCGAATACCAAACGTTCATGAAAATCTCATTTTAACCATAAAAAAACTAAAAAAGATTGTTCTATAAGTTAAACAAAAAATTTATAACATTTTGATTTGGATCATTAAAAGCTCGGGCTCGAGAAATTAAACAAACAAGCCTGTACATCTAGTATTCAGATCGGCTCGGCTCGTTTACAGCCCTACTTGGGTGAGTGCTACCGTTTCATACTCCGCAAACTTGTTCTTCTTGGAAAGTGTCTCCCTAAATAACCTCATATATTTAGAGATCATTTTGATGTATCTGAATATCGGTATCTTGATCTTTAGTTGACCCAATATTTTGATAAAAATTTTGTACTCGGCATCATCATAAGCCTTGACTATTCTTAATGGGAATGGAGGCGGTGAACGGTTTTCTTTGGTGGCGGTTCTATTCTCAAATTTTCTTGCACTTTTGGTGCTTCTTTAGGCTTCTCAACCACTCGTTCTTCTCCATAATCAACCTAATATTCCACAGTTACCTCATATAAATTTGTATTTAAGGCTTTTGTGACAACTACTTCACTAGGCTTAGGTTGTGGTGGTTCTACAACTTTTTCCACTTCAAAGGCTAATTGCCTTACACGCTTCGTACTCACCATTCTGTAGCAACTTAAATTCATTGATTGTACCTCGGTCTAATTGCATGACTTGGACTTGATGAAGTTCCCAATTCTTGTTGCATACTCTTCATTGCTACCTCGGTTGGTTCAATCTTCGCATCACTGCGTTCCATTCTATCCACTGAAATTTGGATGAACTTGGTGAGACTCTTTTCCAACTCACTCAGACCTTTTTGCGGATAGGATGGAAGTTCCTTTGGAACTGGATCCTACGCATATGAGTTATACATGGTATTTGGAGACGTTTGATTCCCATAGATTTGTCCATTTGAGTATTGGTATGGATTGACTTGATAAGAGTTCCCTTGGGGTTGAGGCTGGTTGATGGTGTTAGACACTTGGAAATTTTTATTGTATTGACTACCCGAATTATAATTACCTCGGTTCAACACGCACATCACAAAATCTAGATTGCTTTGACAACTTTTCTACTCATAATCATTCACTCCAAAATTTCAACACCCATAAGATTCTTGTGCAATGTTTACCTCATATCTTCTACCATATAACCCTTCCTTGACAACTAATGTAAGCTGTTTAATTTGATTCTCGAATATATTCTTGAGTTCATCTTTCATCAAAGAGAGTTTTGCATTTATAGCAGTATCACTATCTAACTGCAATGTACCTCTTTAGGGAATTTGACTTGGTGTTCTCGCGGTTTGCCATCCCATGTCATTCTTCACAATTATACCCATAATCACTATTGCATGGGTTGGAATAACCATAAAAATCCTCCTCCACATAAAATATCTAACTTCTTTTTTGAACCTCCATCAAGGCTTCAATAGAAATGCAAAATTGCTGATCTTGCGTGTAGCCAGGATTCGGAACTCGCTTTAAACATATTTGAAATCTTTTCCAACATGCCCCCACTAACTCATCTTGTTCTTGACGAAACGGTGTCAAGTCTAGTTGTGCATTTAACCTCACATTTCTCAAATAGTACCGATCAAAGAACACTGTTTGCAATTTATCCTATGTAGTGATTTAATCTTGTGGTTGATAATCGAACCACTCAATTGCTGCTTTGGTAAGGAAAAACATAAACATAATGAGATACATATGTTCTCGCGTCACACCTTTAGTGATGTATGCATCACATATTTGTATGAAATTTTGCACGGCTTTGACTGCATCTTCAACAGCCACTCCACAAAAATTACCAAAGTATCGGAACTGATTCAGCATTACCCTCATTGGGTTTGAATTTAGTAGCTTGAATCTTTGGAGGACGGATACCTAATGCTGGTATTCAAAACGGCTATCATTTAGGAGCCTGCATGAACCATTGCTCTTATCCCAGTTGAGCTTTAGCATTGCACCTTGTTAGATAGACCCTCTTGCGGATATATGTGGTCTTCTCCAATAGGTTTGATCAGATTTACCTGAGCCATCTCTGATTCTTTCCTGCGTCTTTCCCTGTCTCTTTTTCTATGATCTCGGAGTAATATCTCGAGGTGCGAGGTCATACACCAAACCTAAAAACCTGAAAGAAACAAAAACACGAAGACAAGCGTAAAACTAGAAACAATTAATTCTACTAAATAAAATAAACACATATACTTAACGTTCTAATCCCCAGCAGCATCACCAAAAACTAGGTCGCTTCTAGAGTGTGATATAAATCGACACAAAAGAAGAGAATAACCCCACCGCAAGTGTACAGGTCGTTCCAAGTAATAGATAAGTAAATCGGAATATCGTCTCCACAGGTATTACTAGATTATGAATAAGTGTTTAAATGAAAACGAGAATTAATTGCTAAAACAATAAGAGTAAATATTTAGTTTGTTTTTGAATGTTTAGTTACTAATGCAAGAAATAGAAAGTAATTAAATACTTGAATTTAAAGATTGACTAACTTAAACTAAAAAATAACTAAGGAAAGTTACGTAGATGAGAAGTATACTTGAGTCTCACTTGGGAATCACCAAATTTTCATCAATCTAAAATTATTGTTTAAGGGCAAAGTCAGTATTTTACACTAGTTGGGATTCTAACATCTTCCTAAGTCCCGTCAGGGTAGATAGGTTGCTGCTATTCTACGATACTAATGACCTCGTTAGAGTGACATTTCAATACTTTCAAATGAATGACTGTGTACACACTAATAACTTTGTGGCTTGTCAAGACCATCAGGTTCACTAACGCATACCACACATCTATGTCCTAGGTCTGTATTTGAACCCCACACCCTCCCCCCTTTCGGATGATCGTTTTGTAACGAATAACTTAAAGTATTAAGTCCTATTACTAAATTGCCAATAGAGTAAAAATAGATGAGCATAAAGACATAGTCAATGGAAAAAAATCAACTTTATTTAAATTAAAACGATCCAAAATTCTATAGACTTAAATTTAAAATTAGGGTTTATCTCTTCTTCTTTTTTTAGACATTGGGGGTGTCGTAGCACCCAAAGAAAGAGAAGACAAAATTACCCTATCCCTAGTCTACTGAATAAAAGAGCAAGTTCAAAAAAAAACTACAAGAGCCCTGCCGCTCCCGAAGTGCCCCGTGTCTAGCATCTTTTGCAGCTTTGTCCGCTTCTTTATTGAGGTTCCTTTTAATGTGGGTGAATGTGATTTTACCTGCCTCATTAGATTCCCGGATAATTCTGCAAAGGATAGGTTGGATATTCTGGTGGGTCCTGGTGTGTTATAAAATTAAGTGCAAAAATAAAGGAACCACAATTACCGCAAGTGTACGGTTGTCCAAGTAATATTCGATAAATCGAGTTTGTTCTCAGGGACAGGTTAGGTTCAACTCCAGTATTAATCAGATAGTAAGAATAATTGTTTAACAGAAAAGTAAATAATAGATTCTTGTTTGGTTTTCTTAAAACTAAGATGCAATTAAATAAAGACTAAATTAAAATAAATAAAATCAAATAAAAGACTGACTTCTAGATAAGAGAGATACTTGAGTCTCGCAAGGAATCCTCCTAATTAATATAACCTATGCTTGTTTAAGGGTAGAATTGGTATTAGTATACTAGTCGGGACTCTAATATCTCCTAGCCCCCTGTCGGGTGGACCTAGAAGCTATCCTAAAGTATCATAAACACCTGTATGGTCGAATATGCCTCTTCGGATGATATGATTTTACCTCTTTGGCTATGTAACTAGTTAAGCCTATCGGTCAATAATGGACATTACATGGGTATTACCTAGATCTGTATTCAACCCCCCCCCCCCTGTCGGATGATCACTTCGCCACTAAAGTGAATAGCCCAAATACTAAAATCTATTTCTAGTTGTACCAAAAAGAAATAGTGATTAAGAACAAAGTAATATCCAATATCTAAGACCTAATTCAATTTAAATCTAAACAATCCCAAATTCAAAACATAGAAATAATTAATTAAGGTTCATCCTTTTATTGCGATTCTCAAGTATAAAAGTTTAGCTCATAGCAATATTAAAGACTGAAACTAAATAGAAAGACATCATATTTAATTACAGAAAAGAAATATATAGCCTAAGGATTAGATGACTGTTGATGGAAGAACAGAATTCCTCCAGCTCTAGCTCCTCCTTTGTCTTCTTGCTCTGAAGTGGTTGACTCTCTCTCTAAGGATGTATGAATTAAATAAATTGTGAGAGGTACTGGATTATGAGGTCTAAGGGATGTATTTATAGGTGTTAGCAAGCCCTAGGTCGAATTACTTGGAGTGGAAGACAAGACAAGAACTCTTAAATTCGTAGCCCTAAATTCTATGAAAGGTAAGATTTTGCTGCTGATTTGATTTGGTCATATTTTTTTCAATACTTATCCGTTTGAGGAGTTCCAATATATGAAACTGCTTGTCTTGGAAAGAGCTTTCTATTGGTGCAGACCACTCGTCCAGATTCCTAGCCAATCATTAGTTATGAATTAATCTTTAAAACGTGGCTGGAATTTCAGATTCATAAGGCAGCTTTATCTTTTCCTTCTTTGCATATATCTTTCCTAAATCTTCTTATTTCCATGTAAATCTTCTTTCCTTTAATCCTTTATCTTGACTTGGTCTCTAAGTAATTACCATATATCTTTTAAAGTTTCACATTAAATAAATAATTAAACCGCATATGCTTAAAAAGAATAAATCAATAAATCAAGAAATAGAAATAGGAAAGTACACTCTAAAAATAGAAAATCTAGTAAAAACATTTCCTAACACTCTAAAATACACTAAGACTTTATTCTCACTTCTTCTCCTTGGATTGGTCTTTCATGAAATTCAAGAACCAATTAACTTTACATTAAAAACAATCAAATTTACGCACAAAAGCTCAGATTCTGCAAATAGTTAATTTCCAAGGGGAGAAAGTGAAATATGATCAAATAAACCTAAAATTCTATCACATAAGTCATTTATTCACATAAAATGATGTCTCCAAAGGGCTAATAATTAGAACAAATAGGGAGACATCATATTCCAATTGGCTGCTGACACCTGTTTAATACCTTGAATGACTTCAAGGTTGTTTGAGAGAATTGTTTTTGTCTTCCCCGGATATTGTTTGCTCACCTCCACTGCTTTGAGTACAACTAAAGCTTCCCCTTAGTTTGCATAGCTGCATTCAATAGCCTCTGTGCTTGTGGTCGTCATTGTATCATTTTGTTTACTGATAACTGCAATCCTTGTTGGCTCATTTTTATTTGAGAAAGATGTGTCGTAGTATATTTCCAAATCAGGTTGTAGGTTCTGTTCATCTTGAGTTTGGTCTCTTTCCCTTGTACTTAAGAAGCTTTTTTTGTTGTTAATTTTCCCCCAATCAATTCCATTTAGTTCTGTCATAAGTCTTTTCGTAGCTTGGATGATGTTGTTCCCTTCTACTGGTGTTTCTTCATGTAAGGCTTTCACTTTCCCTTTCCAGATGTTCCACGGGTTTATCATAATGAGGTCTCTAATTGTCTCTTCGTGCCAGCCTCCTTTACTAAAGATCTCTATTGTGTTCATGAACCAGTCTTCCATTTTCTTTTTGTTTACTTCCTCTATTCTAATTTGTGGTGGCGTTCCAGCCCAAATTTCTTTACACATTTTACAGTGTAGAAGTAGATGTTCGACTGTTTCATCTTCCCCTTGGCACCACAAACAAATTATTGAGTCACCACACTTCCTTCTATAAAGATTGACTCTTGTTGGGATAGCTTCATTAATAATTCTCCACATGAAAAGCCTGATTTTCTTTGGAGTGTTGGATTTCCAGATTGTTTCTATATTTTTTATTCGTATCTGTTTTCCTCTTTAGTAGCATCGGGTTTATTAATCACATTTTCGTCCGTTATGACCTTATATCCTGTTTTTGTGTTATATGTTCCTTCCTTAGAAAAAGGCCAAATAAACTTATCTTCTTTAGTTAGATCCATTGTATTTAGTTTTTTGATAAGGGGTATAATTGGTTCCGGGAAAAGTTCGTCTAAGAGCTTAGAGTTCCAGTTATTCGTACCTGGAATGAGAAGTTGTTCAACTCTAGTAATTTTTCAGTCATTTGGTTTCTCAAGTTTCCAATCCTG
Organism: Nemophila menziesii; assembly: GCA_029959085.1. Taxonomy (NCBI): domain Eukaryota; kingdom Viridiplantae; phylum Streptophyta; class Magnoliopsida; order Boraginales; family Hydrophyllaceae; genus Nemophila; species Nemophila menziesii. The sequence goes on along the minus strand of JARWIR010000082.1, from coordinate 1,457,829 downwards.
TCTATCCATCGGTTTTCCCAAATTTTTATACTTTTCCCGTTACCTATTATATGTATACCGTATTTCTTGATAAGATATCTCCCTTCAATAAGACTATCCCAGCTCCAAGTTCTACTCTGTCTAAGTTTAATATCTAGCATTGTACTTTTATTAAAATAGATACCTTTAAGTAGTTTTGCGGCAAGATTGTCTGGGTTGTTCAAAAGCCTCCAAGCTTGTTGAGCCAGTAGCGCTGTATTCATTCTCTTGAGATATTTGAAACCTAGCCCGCCAATGAGTTTCCCAATTTCTCTTTTTCCCCATGCGAGCCAGTAAATTCTATTTTTTCCCCCTGAATTCCACCAAAAATTAGAGATCGTCGAGATAAGTTTATTACAAAAAGAAATGGGGAAAGAAAAAATAGACATATAGTAATTAGGTATAGCTTGTAGGATAGCCTTGATGAGGACTTATTTCCCTCCTTCTGAGAGTAATTTTGCTTTCCAACCCTCTGTGTTCTTGAATAACTTCTTTGATATCCATCCTAGAGACTCTACTTTTGATCTTTTATGCAAAGTGGGATGCCTAGGTAGTTACCTAGATCTTCTGTTTCTTTAATGTTCATTATCTCTGAGATTTCTTTCCTTCTTTCTATTGGAGTTTCTTTGCTAAATATCATTGAGGATTTTTCAAAATTGATACTCTGTACTGATCCCTTACAATAGTCAGATATACAATCTTTAAATCTTCCAAAATTAGTATCATCAATTTCAAAAAAGAAAAGTGAATCATCCGCAAAAAGGAGGTGCGAAATCATAGGGCAATTTCTATTGATTTGAATTCCTTTGATTTCTTCATTGTTGACATAGTTATTCATTATACTAATAAGCGATTCAGTCATAATGGTGAAAAGGAAAGGAGATAATGGGTCCCCTTGTCTAGTGCCCTCCCTGGCTAGAAATTATTCAAGTCTTTCTCCATTAAGGGTGATAGAAAAAGACACTGTAGTTATGCAGTTTTTTATCCAGTTGATCCACGTTTGGTTAAAGCCAAGTTTCTTAAGAATTAATAAAATAAAATCCCATCTTACTTGATCAAAGGCTTTGGCCATATCTAATTTGATTGCTACCATATATTTCTTGTTTTTCCTTTTCCGGCTCATAAAGAAAGACAGTTCTTGAGCTATTATAATGTTATCTTTAATGGCTCGTCCTTTTATGAAACTTGCCTATGTTGTTGACACTATCTTATTCATATAATCCTTGAGCCTGTTAGCTAGAATTTTTGCTATTATTTTATAGCCAAAATTAACACAAGAAATAGGTTGGAAGCTACCAAGTTCATCCTATATGTCTCCTTTTGGCACAAGTGTTATTAGCGTTTCATTAAATTTTCTCCAGAGAGTAATTGTTAGAGAAGAAATCGAAAACCATTCTGAAAACATCTTCCCGAATGATATCCCAGTATTCTTTGTAAAACTTATCGTTAAAGTCGTCAGGACCCGGTGCTTTGGATGCAGATAATTCTTGTGCCGCTTGCTCCATTTCTTCTATTGTTGGTAGTTTTGTTAGCTGTAAGTTCATATCATTAGTTATAAAAGGCCTGATGTGCTCTGTTGCCTTCTCCATATCCTCCATTTCAGCGGGGATTTGTTGGAATAGCGTTTTATAGTAATCTTGGAAACTATCTTTAACCTCTGAGGGGTCTTCTTTCCATTCACCGTTCGTGTCCTTAATTCTAGTTATTCTATTGTGTTTCCTTCTTTGTATGACTGCGAGATGAAAGAATTTAGTATTTTTATCTCCATAGGTTAGCCAATTTTGCCTAGCTCTATCTGCCCAGTATTTTTCTTTGTTAATGTATTATGTTTTAATGCGTTCTTTAATTTCTCTTTCCTCTGTTACAGTTTCGTTATTTTTTTCTCCATTGTTAAGGGTGATTAGTCTATCTTTGAGTATTTTAATTTGTTTTTCATGATTTTTGAAAGTTTTGTTACTCCATCTAGTAAGCTCCTTAGCAGTTTTATTTCTTTTGTTAATATAGTTTAGGAGGGGTACATTGTTTTTAGGTTTATACCAAATTTCTTGAATTACTTTCCTACAATCCTCCTTATCAATCTATCTACTATCAAATTTGAAATGTTTTATATTGGTAGGCATATTAAGATTGAAATTAAGCACAATAGGGGAGTGATCAGCGCCAATAGCTGGAGGGACAAACACATGAGAGCGAGGAAACTTATCTATCCATTTGTAAGTTGCAAGTGCTCTATCTATCTTTGTTTTGACGTGTTTTTCACCTTCCAGTTTGTTGGACCAAGTATAAAAACAGTTGTTAGCCTTAATTTCTATGAGGGAGTTAAAGAAGTAAAGTTAACAAATTCATTGATGTGGTTAAGGTTAGTTGGGTTTTTGCTGCATTTCTCATTGACATTCAAGATATCATTGAAATCACCTAATATAATCCATGGTAAGTCGGTGTTAGTACTCCACTTAGTAATATCATTATATTTTTTTTTCCTTTCTTCAAAATCATTGGGCGCGTGTATGAAGATAATATAATACGAAAAGGAAATTTCTTTAATTAAAGCAATAACAAGGGAACTACAGCAAAAAAAAACTTCCAACCGCACACACGAGTGCCACAAAACCATAAACCCACCGGAATGGAACGCATTTCCAGTGGGGTCAACAAAAAAGGAGTTACTAAAGCCCAACCTCCTGACTATGTCACGAGAATCCACCTCTCACAACATAGTCTCACAAAAGACAGCCACCAAAGGACGAAAACGAGTCAGAATCGAGCTAAGGTTTGAAATTGTCAAGGGAGCTCGAACACCCTGAACATTCCAAAAGAGCGTCGTCATTTCTTCTTCGCGGATTTTGAGGAGTTGCCGTCTCCCTTTTTCTTGTCAAACACCAGCTCTTCTTCTTCCTCAGCATCATCATACACAAAATTCATGTTATGGTCCTCTCCCCCCCCCCCCCCCTCCCTTCGTAGTCCTTGTCGAAAAAAATTCACGCTTACCAATACTTCCTTTCTCTTCTTCTTCTGGTTCATATTCTGGGTCAAAGTCATCAATCATCTTTGCCAAATTCCCCATCTCATGTGCTTCAGACTTGTTACTCACCATGCCATGCTCCTCCTCCTCCTCCACTTCATTAAGTAAACTGAATTGATTTTTGTTAACATAATTCTCTATAGCCTCCACTACTCGTAGTTTTTTGAAAGATCCACTAATGTTAGAGCTTCCTTTGTGGTTAATGTTTTCTCCTCCTCCCAACTTTCCCTCTCTTCTTCGCTTAGTTTTTTGTTGTGTGTCTACAGAGCTTTCTTGTTCTTCATTGTTTGGAACCGCTATTTGTTTTCCCCTGCTTCTTCTCCGCTCTTCCTCATATTCTGCTTGTTTAATTCTCTCAAGAATCTCCTCAGAAAGCTATTGATCATCTGGGATTTCGTGTGTTCTTCTAAACTCCATGACTTTGTTTGTTGTATCATTCAGTTACATTCTCAATTCATGCATCTGCTTGTTCCATTTCTCCCAATCTCGATCCTCACTCTCTTTTTCTTCTTCTCTCTCTTTTTGGGTTACCATCTTACTCGAACCATCTTTCTTGGTGTAATCGTATTTGCTTAAAATATTAGTTCTCCCTTCATTGATAACAATCCCCTTATTGGGATTTTGCCTACCAGGTTCTTACACTACATTCATCGTTATGTTATCATTATAAACAAAGTTCACAAAGTTACCTTCAATATTCAGATGGAGCCCATAGATGGGATTAAAAGGAGGAAATTTTGCTATGTTGTTAATACTCCATGTTACTTTCCTTCTCTTGTCAATGTCTTCAACCTGCTTAATACTTGGAACTTGACAATTCCCATATTGGTGTCCAATTCTACCGCATATAAAACATAAGGATCCCGTGTTTTCATATTGGGACACTACCCATCCTGCACCTTCTTCCTGAAGCAAATAAGTACCTGAGGGCAGTGGGTATCTGATGTTGATCCTGGCTCGAAATCTTAATACTTTGATGTCACAGTTAGTGTTTGCTTGATAGACAATTGCTTCAATTCTAATGAAACAGGCCTCGAGAGCTTTGACAATGTTGATATTGATCTCCTTGAAAGCTAAACCTCTAATTTGCACCCAAATAGATGAGTAGTATGTGTTAAGACTGTTAAACTCAATAACCTGATGCCATTTTGTCATACTCAGGTGCATTTTCTGTATGATGCACGGTCTCATCTCCCAAACTCGGTTGAATTCTCGTTCATTGAAAACTTCAAGTTTGAACATGTTTGTTTTGATCTCTGACACTCTGAAATGCCCTTGTATACCCCATCAGTCTTCAATATATTTTCTCACTTAAACTGCATAGACTGGGGCATCTCCCACCACCCTTAGTATGATTGCCATATCATCTTTCATACTCTCAGCTAACCGAGCTTTGATCCCTATGTCAATAACCCCTAGCTTCCTAAACTTGTGCTTGGTGAGGGGGATAATTTGTAAAGCGCGAAAATCTCTGGTTGCCATATTTCTAGTAAAGGAATGTGATATTCTAGGATTGAGGTTGTTTGGTAGGTTATTTCGAGGGTTAATTTCTGCAAAGAAAGAGTTAGTAGCAGCTAGAAAAAGGAGGAAGAGAAGAAAGGCAGGTATGAAGAAAGAATATATCAAGGAGGTTAAGGAACGTATCTGAATTGTTATGCATAGCCCTTTTTATAGAGAGTTGAAGAACCTTATCAGCCTTACTAACCTCGGTAAATAGAAGAAATGAGCGACTCCTCGATGAACTCCTCTGCAACAGTTATTTCACTCCATTCAATATAATAGACTGCTCGCGTTTCTTGTTTATCTCTCCCTCATCATTATATTTGTCTGCCATACTTTTTGATCTCAAACTCTTAACAAAGTAATCTCATTGGAGAGAGAAAGCCATTAACCTTGCACGCCCTTTCCTTTCATTCATTATTACTTCACCCTCCTGAAGCACTCCATCCTTGACTCTAATTCTTCTTGGGTACTCTTCTTCACAAACATCATTAGTGTAATAAACAATTATAGAATCACTTACTTTATTTTATTATAATCCCTCTTCCCCTTTAGCCCTAGATTTTGGGTAGCGTATCCTAGGGTTAGCCATCATAGCCTTTGTTTGTCTTCTTCCCTTAGTAGAGTCTCTCCCTTTATTAGGTTTACTGCGCCATAAATTGATTACTTCTTGGACAGTTGTTAAAAAACAGATTAAGCCCTTATGGGCTCACTTAAGGGAATAAAAGGGGTCCAAATCTGTTTTGCTTAATATTGGATAACACTGCAACACTTTGGTACTTCGAGCAAAACTATTTTATCTTAAGTCCAAATCCACTTTTTCAACCGTCCAAATTCACTGACTTCAAGACCCACAAGTTTCATTTAAACCACTAAGCCTGGATTCTCACCAATAAGCCTCGAAAACTTAAATAAGTGACAACTTGTTTTTTTCCATAACTGCTCCACCTTTGTCAAAGTGTTTTTTTTTTCTTTTAACGTTTCTTCTTGGGTTTGGACATAAATTTTCAATCATCTTGTCCATCTTGGTACTTCCTAACGTCTATATACCTAAAAACTTCACACTAAACAAAAAAGTAACAATAAATCAAAAACGAAAGAAGAAAATGCATTATATTAAAATAGAAGAATTAATATAATAACTTAGTCCATTTTACCCCTAAAATAATATATCACGAAAAGTTATTCTATCACAAAACAGAAGACATCAAAATCTTCCAAATATCAAAAGTTCTACATTGAAATAAGAAAAAATATCATGACTAACAAGTTAGTATAGAGGATTTAATTCTTCTACTAAAAGGGTACTACGGCCTCACATTGAGGTTAGGTGTTGTACAGAAAGGTGAGAAAACGCCCATAAATATAACTTGTGTACCTTAGATATGGCATTTCAAGAAGAAGCATTTACATTAAATTACCATGTTACAAGTTGGTTTATGAACCAAAAAAAATCAATCCAATCAGTTTATTGTACACAAACAACACATTAATACACATCATAGTCTGAAAGAAAAATATGCTACAATAACACCAACATTAAATTCAATTTGTCTTATTCGCTGCAGCTTTCCTTCTAGCTAAAAACATAAAGATTCTCGGGAAGAATGATTTCTTCTTCTTCTTTGGTGCAGCTTTCACATCTGGTGATGATTCACCCGAAGCAGAAACCGAAACTGATACATCGTGTTCTTGTGATTTTGGGCTTGACTTATGCAAAACTTCGTTTTTATCACTTACGCTTGATCTTGGTGCTTGAACCGGAGCTGAAGCAGCATTTTCTCCTGCTTTTCTTTTTTGCTCATGATCAGCTCTCCATGTTCTTAATTCTTGTTCCACGCTTAATTTCCCTTCTTTAGCTTTCTCTGCTTTTTGTAACGCGATTTCAAGCGCTTCTTTTCTTTCCGCTATTTCACGATTAACTTGCTCTAACTTAGTCAAGCTTGATACTTCAGAATCTTTCGCCGCTTCGATTTCAGATATAGCTGCCGCTACTCTTACATTAGCTTCTTCTTCCGCTTCGTGTGCTCGTTTGCTTAGTTCATAATACTCTTCTAAAGAAAGCGTTACTCCTGAAGGTGAATCCGTATCATTAACTTTTTGAGCCGATTCACTTTCTTGAAGTGCGTTAATCGCTGCTAAAGCTAATTTCTCAGAAGCTTTCGCAGCTTCAATCTCCTTTTGTGCAGCGAGTAATCGACTCTCCATAACACTCGCTCCGGCCTTAGCTTGTTCCGCTTCTTCTTTCGCCTTTTTAAGCTCTTCACGTGCCATTTGCGCGATAGATTTAGCTTGATCAGCTTCTAAAGCCGCTTCTTGAAGTTTCTTCGGTAACTCAACCATTTTTTCTCGTGCTTCACGCTCCTTCATTTGTACAACCGCGATTTCCGATTTTGTCCTATTAAGTTCCGCTTCAAGAGACGAAACAGCTATAGAAGCCATACCTTCTCTTTGTCTAATAGTCGCAAGCTCGGATTTCTCCTTTTCGAGTTCCGCTTTTAACGAAGTAGCGGCTACTTTTAAGCAATTTACTTCTTCAATAGCTTTTTCGATACTAAGCTTCACATCTTCAAGCTCCTTTTTAGCTGATGCGATTGTAGCTTGTATATCACTGTGTGTTTTTTTCTCTGATTCATCACTTTCATCGGTTTCTTGCATTAGCTTTGATTCCATATAAGCGGCTAATTCGCTTTTCAAATCTTGTAATAAAGCTGAAGCAACATCAAGTTTCGATTTCAAATCTTTAGCCGATGAAATTCTTTCGGTTAATTTCTCGAGCTCTTCCTCAGCCTGTTTTAGCTCCTTCTCCCAGTTAAGCATATCTTGTTCCCGAGCCATAGCTGCTCCGATCCTATGCTCCTCAGCCTCAAGATGAGCCGCATGTGCAGATTCAAGCGATTCTTTAGTTGTAATAAGCTCAATCGTTAAATCCTCAACAGTTTTCTCAACTTCTTTAGACGCAGAAATAGACTCCTCTGCTTTTTTAACTGCGATATCTTTCTCCGCCACTAATAAAGCGTAGTCTTTTCGAAGCTGTTCTAACTCATCTTGAACAGTCTTAAGCTCAGATACAGCTGCTGCGTGTCTAGCTCTAGCTACCTCGAGTTGTGCTTTAGCTGCTATGCTTGACTCATCTGCTATTCCTTGTTCCATCTCTTCTACACGAAGCTTCGCAAGCTCTGAATCTTGTTTTGCTTGTTGTTCTTCGGTTTGTGCTCTCTCCAGGTTTAGTTTTAACTCTTCGATTAATCTCTTTGTAGAGTCTAACTCCTTTAATACTTGAGTTTTCGCATCTTCAGCAGCTTTACACTGTTTTTTGTACATTGGTATCTCCTCTTGTGCCCTCTCTAGTTCCAGTTCAATGAACTTTCGTCTCTATAAAACCATATACATTATATTTTAAAAAATTATTACCAATAAAAAATCCAGCCCATAAAAGGTCTGGATTTTGACCCATTAGGAATAAGACCTTTTATGGGAAACCCATTAATTTCTAGACCTTTTTGGGTAAATTAATAAAGTAGTATAAAATATGTGTAGAATAAATTACCTCAACAGTTTGGACACGATGGGCTTTCCAATCAACAATACCACCGAATTTAGAAACGGCTTGTTTAACAGATTCAAAAGGAGCCGCCGTATCAATTTCGGGTGCTTTACCAGAAGAAATCTTGGAAAGTTTACCCGGTTTTTGAGGACTACTACCATTTGAGAGAACTAAAGGGTCAGGAACTTGAGGAGAAGATAAAGTTCCAGGAGATGAAATACGAGGAGAAATTGAAGGTCGAGGAGAAGATAAAATACGAGGAGATGAACCTCGAGGAGATGAAAAGCGAGGAGAGTCTTCATAGGCTGGGGGGGCTGAGACCGGAGTATTTTCTTTAGTTTTGATTTTGGCCATGCCAATTGGAATAGAATCTGGAAATCCTTTTAAATCCTCCAACTGTGATGAAGTAGTAGTAGTAGTAGTAGTTGTATCATTTGCACGAAGCACTGGCTCCTCGTGTTTTGTGTCTATTCCTGCATTTGTAACTTCACCCGCTGGAGAGGAAACATCCTCCATTCCAAAACGGCGATTTAGAGTCCGCTATAATCTGTAAGTTATAAACCAAATTATATTTTAACACCTAATAATTTTGTTCCAACTATAAATTTGACGGATGAATATTTAAAGATTGAACATTCGAAAAGGAATTTGTATTGTTTACATCATATCATAATTTAGCATTGGCCACCAACTTGTAATTAAGATACCATCAAAGAAAATACCAGTTCGATACGACAAAAGTTGAAAACACGCCGAAAAATAAAACACTGAGGAGGACTAATTTTCATGATATAGGATATGCAATACACCATCATATCTCTTCATTTAGAATAGACCAAAAAAATATCAAAAAATAGAATAAATTAAATTACATCATTTATAATTAAATTGTAGGGTATAAAAGAACATTAATTCATGTCTACCATATATTTCAATTATGACAATCTTCTCTCAGAGTTTTCATTTCTGGAATAAAACATAATTACAAAACACCAATTTAATAACATCAGATAGTTGAATCCATAATTGTATAAATCATTTAACTTGATTAACTAGCTATCAATTAATAAAATGGATTATAAAAATTACATAATCATTAAGCAAATAACGTCAAAAACTCACAACAAATTCATCTTACATACAGAATTAACATTAAGGAAGTTAATTACACCTTGATTGATGATTAGCAGCAAGATAACAATAGTTATAATCAAAAAAGTATTCAATTATAAGATTGTAATTAGAAACTAAAGCGAAAAAAAGTCTAGAGAGAGAGAGGAGCGTACCAGAAAGAAGAAAAATGTATGGGAAGTCAATTACAGCGAGAAAGGCTAATTTTATTGTAAAACACCAAAAAAGAAATATATATATAATATTGGCCTTCTATTACTAGCTTCCAAAGAATTCTGCTTGAAAATAGGTAAAAATAATTTATATCTTGAAATTATTTATAAATGAATTAAGGAGAGGATTACACGTGCGTGGAGCCTACTATATCTATTTGTTTTTTGAGGTATAATATTGATGTTCAAAGGAAAATAATGTGTGGTGTATATAAATAGCTGTCACATTTTGACTACCCTCTTAAGCTTAGTTTAGCGTATTCTTATCTTTTTATTGTTTATTTTTTATACTGTATTTTTCAACAAAATAAAAAGTGAAATGTAATAAAATTATGTATAAAGCCACCGTCCATTCAGGAACAAAGGTGTGGTCTTTATTACACTCTCCGCTTTTAGCGCGTGAAAGGAGACCAATGTGTTTCTGGCAGGAAAATCTATGACCATCCTTTCTTTCTTTATCTTTTTTCCTTTTTTTTTGTTTTACAGTGAGGCAAAACCGAACAATCTAACAAAGAAATCATTTTGTGACAATGGTGGACAAGGATACCGCAATTTGCTCAGCTAAGAAGAATCTTATCAGAGATTAGTTTAAGACAAATCACAGAAATATCCGTATGAAGACTTCTCGATAAACATCTAATAACTAATTATTATTAATTATTTGACTTGTATCACCACTAAGTCACATTGACACGTATGAAAATTTGAAATGCAATATCATATAATGTCAGTTTTGTTAAGAAAAAAAATGATAGACATGATCCAATACGATTAATATGTATAATACTTATCTGTTATGGTAAAATATCAAATATTTCCTTATTGATTTGATAAATAGTCAATTATTCTTATATAATTTTAAAAATGACACACATTCCTTGTGGTATCTCACCATATAAGGGAGTGATTGTGTAAATATGTTGTTCAATAACTTTTCTAATACCACAACCACTAGGACGATATCTCTTTTTTTTAGTATAATCTTGAATGAAATGATGTCGAATTTCGATATGTTTCGTTCTCGTTGGTTGATCTGAATTCTTCGTAATACTGATAGCACTCTCGTTGTCACATCGAATGGGAATGTTGGCATACTTGAACCCAAGAACTTGCAAGATTTTCTTCGTCCATATGACTTGAGCAACACAATTGCCGGTTTCTAATTACTTCGTCTCGTTCGTGGATGTTGGTAAAATAACAAGAACACTAATACGAGAAAATGGTAATAACACTTTATTTCAAAAAAATGAATCTTATAACAAGATTACACATGAATGAAATAGGAAGACAGATTTTACAATGAACACCAGAATTCCAATTGATAACTACACTGCTTGTGTTAAAAATGATTTTTTCTGGTACAGTCGATATCCTCAAACTAATCTATCACTACTCTATGCTCAAAACTGAATTCGTAGAGAGAGTGAGAGTTTGAGAGCTTTCCGGTGTTTGTAAATTCGTTGTTATGTTTTTCAAAATGATTCTAGATCCTCTTTTAGTGGTAGAGGTCTTCAAAAACGTCCAAAGTAATTGCATGTCATAAAGAGGTTCCCCATGAAGGCAAAATTGTTTAACACGTGTGAAACTCTGGCATGAATCTGGACACTCCTCATTTGGATAATAACATAACGAATATGGATAAACTTTGTAACCTATGTAATGGCTGAGTCATAATAACAGGAGTTTCTGAAAGTTGCCGTATTCAAGGTTGGACGGTTTTATCCTTTGATAGATTTTCTCGAACATGACCTATTAAATCCTAGAAGTTCTCACAATCTCTCATATGTTCTTATTTCCATAAGTGGCACGACTCACGTCACGTCTCGTCTCGCCTCACCGAGTCACCGATGCAGGGCCAAGCGAGTGGTGGTTGTGAGCGCATGTGGATTAATACCTATACTCTTCTCATCTAGATTATTGAGTTATTAGAAAGGTAAATGAGGGAGAAATTATATAAGTTATTTTATTTCTTCCTCCATTTCCTTTGTGGGATAAAATAATAAAAAATACTCTTTGTCTTCTTCTTCTCCAAGAGTATGAATTTTAATTAATAAAACCTTTAAGAGTACTATTAGTTTCCAACAATCCCCTACTCAAGATTTGGGAAAAAGGTGAACAAGTTTCGTGCATGCCATCGTTGAGTGAATTAAAGTGAGGCAATCAACAAATCATATCAAGTGAACGTACTCTTGAAGTTGACAATTTTCAGTCGAGACCCTCACAACGCATATTATACCCGTTAGTAATTACAAAGTCCTTTATCATCACCTTTCTTACACATAGGTGATCTTTAAGAATGTCTACCAAAAGTACACTACCCCTATATGGTCTCGAGATCATTAAGAGCGCTAGAGTTTAACCTCATCGTGTGTTTAGTAAATTTATCAAGTCCTTCTCAATAGGACTATCACTACAGGCTATGAATTTATCATGAGTTATAAAGTCCTCTTTAGGATCTTCAAGAAAGTCTATCCAATGTAGTCTACCTCTCTAAGACCTTGAGATCATGTAAGTGCAATGTATATCAACCTTATCGGCGAACTAATGAAGTCCTTCTCAATAGGACCACCACTATTGTCTATGAATTCATTAAATGTTTATACATTCATCAGTAAGATCTTTAAAGGGAAATATGCCTCAACCTCAATGGTGAATTTATCAAGTCCTTCGCGATAGAACTGACACTATTGGATACAGATCCATTAAGTGCTAATATGATCATATTTGTATGCACAGCTATGCCATAAGGATGGGAAAGTGGGTCATCATATAGACTCATCAGTCATATGTTCCCTATCAATGTGTTTTATCCCCACCCCTCGAGGTTTTCAGGACTACTCTCTAGGTTAATCCATTAGTAATAGATCATCAAGATTCTTTTCTGACCGTACATACTCCAAGGCTATCACACCATTCTTTAGTAATTATTTTATCAAATCATGTATGATGTAAATATGTCTCATCTTCCCATTGTAGACGTTGTTGTAAGCAACGTTAAAGACTGATTGTAAATCACAATGGACACATACAGGTTTGGAACTTCCTTCCTATATTAACACATTCACTAAGATACTTCTCAATCACTCAGCTTCTTGCCCTACCAGCTCTAGTTCTATAAACTTAAACTTCATGGTGGGTTGTATTATACATGTTTATTTGGAAGACTTCCACGATATTGAACCTCCTCTTAAGTATAACATATAGACACCGGTGGAGCTTATTTAATTATTGTCGGAGATCCATTTTGCATCATAAAATCATTCAAGAATTGCATGAAACTTGTTATAGTGCAAATCAATATCAATAGTACCTTTCAAGTACTTCGATAAACGGCATAAAGCAACCTAGTGGTCTACTCAAGTTGTGAGTAAAACAACTAAGTTTACTTACAACATAGGCAATATCAAGTCGAGTATAGCTCATTTAGAACATCACACTTCCTATAATTTGAGCATATTCATTCTAGGATACAACATCCCTATATTTTTTACACAAATTAATACTAGAATCATAAGGAGTTTTAACATGCATCGCATCAAAAGAGTCATATTTCTTTAACATCTTTTTCTACATAATCAGACTGAGTAAGGGAAATACCATTACTATACCTAATAATTTTTACCCCTAAAATAACATCAATTTTCCCATATCTTTCCTATCAAATTTAGAAGACAAAAAGCATTTAATCTCATTTATAATATGAATAGAAGTACCAAAGAAAATCATGTCATCCACATGAGACAAATAATAACATAGTATGAGTGTTAAATAAGAAGACATCATTTATTAAGACATTGTCTAATTTTTCATACCGTTGTTTTGGTGCCTATTTTAAGTCATGCGACGACTTCCTAAGCTTACACATTTTTCCCCTTGCTCTGGAACCACAAACCCCTTAGGTTGCACCATTTATATATATATATATATATATATCTTCATCTAGATCTCTATTCATAAATGCAGTTTTAACATCCATTTGATGTATAACTAGTTTGTGAAGAAAAACCAATCCGATATGGGTCATAATAGTGGCTATTTTGGTTACAGGGGATAAGTGTCAAAGTAATCCAACAATTCTTTTACGTAAAATCCCTAATAACAGATCTATATTTCGATTTATCTATTGAACTATTAGGTCTTAATATATTCTTAATCATCCACTTGCTACTATCGGTTTACTACCCCTAGGTAACTCGGTCAATTTCCATGTATATTTTAGTTTAATATATTCAAGTTCACTATTAATCGTATCTTTACAAAAGCTAGTGACTACTAATTTTATAGCCTCGTTATAAGTTTTAAGGTCTTACTCCATAAGAGATCAAGAGATAATATCTTCACTTAGCATGCCTATGTGAAAACCCTCAATCATTAAAGTAGTGATAAAATCAGGCCCAAAGCTTGAATCGGTCATACGCCTCTTACTTATCCTAGGTTCATCCTCATGAATACTACTAGGGCTCATAGAAGTTAAAGGGTCAGGGTTGATTTTACTTAATGTCAAATCAATAATAGCAAATAAGTTATTAGCATGTAAGGAAGCACTAACATTATTCATACAATTTGAAGGAAATATGTGTTCAAATAATTCAGCATCTCTAGATTGACAAATAGAATTATCATCTAGCGACATGAATCTATATGCAACACCATTATGAGCATATCATATGAAAATTGGATCTATGGTCTTGCGTCCAATAGTGACTTTCTTGAATTCAGGTATCCTTACCTTGGTTAGACACCCCCACACTTTTAAAAATGTTAGGTTAGGTGGAAAACAATTCCACAACTCATAAGGGGTCTTGTCTAATGTTGTCTGTGGTACTCTTTTAAGTACATAAAAGGCAGACAATAAAACTTTCTCCTACATGTTGTTTGGTAAACATAAGCTAATTAATATTACATTCATCATTTTTACGGGTTATATTATTCCTTTCAAATATGTTGTTGGAGTGTGTATGGGGAACTAAGTTCATATACTATTCCATTAGTCTCAAAAAAAATTAGGGAATTTGAACTATATTCACTGACTCTATCGGTCCTAAGCCTCTTGATTTTTCAATCAAGTTGATTTTCAACCTCAGCCTTGTATTTTAAAAATGCTTGGTCTGGTTCATCTTTAGATATATACTTTCATGAACCTAGAGTAGTCATCTATAAAGGTTATATAGTATAATTTTCCTTCTCTAGCGGTTTTTTAAAGTCATCTAAATCAGAATGCACTAGTTCTAACAAGTAATCATGAATTTAAAAGATTTTCTTAGCATATTGGACTCTACACATATTTGACATTTAACAAAATCATCAATATTGTGAACACGGATTAGTCTGGTTGTTTTTAACCTTTTAATATAAGAGCCATTAAGATGTCTTAACCACGTATCTAAAGGTTCAATGATGTAAGCTAAAGTAGAATCATTATCATTAATATTTATGGTGTTCAGTACAAATAAACCCCCATTAAGATATCCACATATCTAAAGATTCAACGATGAGCTTGAGGAAGCTGTTTGGTCCATGTGGGATGACAAGGCCCCTGGACCTAATGGATACTCAAGGCACTTTTTTAAAAAACCCTTGAAAATGATAAATATGGGTATACTAAGATTAGTAACTGATTTCCTACAACATAAGAGTGGCCTAACTTGTATAAATCTAACTCTTATTTGCTTGATCCCTAAGGTGGTTAAACCTACAAATATAAGGCACCATATACCTATAAGTTGTTCTAATTTTATGTATAAGATAATTTCCAAGATACTTGTTCCAATGCTTAAGCCCATTATGCCCGATATAATTACAGATATACAAACTGTATTTATTCCAGGCTGAGTAATTAATGAAAATATTCAACCCCTTGAGTTATGGGAGAATATATGGGGCCTTAATATACCCCTAAAGGTAAAAAAAATCTTTGGAGAGGGTGTAATAATGCCCTAGCAACTGAGGGTAATAAATTCAACAGAAAATATGCAATAAACAACTTGTGTAAAATTTGTAACCATTAAAAGGAAGATGTTGTACATCTTATATTTGATTATGAATGGGCAAGCACAACTTAGTTTGCTACCCCCATAAGAATCCTTACCATGAATCAGAATACTCTTAAGTTTGATACTTGGCTCCTAAATCTGATTAAAGCAAAATAAATTACACGAATGGGGATCCATATGGGTGAAGTGGCTTCCATGATGGTCTGGCATATCTGGAAAGCCATGAAGGGTCTCCTTTTTAAAAATGTTAGACTTGACCTTTGTAGAATTGTCAATAAGGCACTAATAGCCTGTAATGAGTTTTTTACCCTTCACAAAAGGCCCTGTGAACCCAAGGCTAATAAAACACAAACAATAGAAGTCACAATACTAATTAAACAAAGAACAACTATAATTATAATTACCATGGTAACAATGTTAACACTCTTATTAAAAGTAAAAAGGAACAAAGGGATAAGGAGAATTGTGAATTAAGAGAGATCCCCCATTAATATAAATGTTGATGCAATTTTTAATTATTGATAATACTAAACATAGTAGAATTGGATGTATAGTATCAAAATTGTAGGGAGGAATCATTCAAGATCAAGCATGGAAGCATAAAGTCGATTCAGCACTGGAAGCTGAGGCACTTGGTATTAGAGAAGTTGTACTGGTGGCTCAATTTTACCCTACAACTGATGATTTTGTTGATAGTGACTGCCTCAATATCATTTGTCACCTAATGGCTCAACCCCCTTAGATAGGAAAATTTTGATGTTATATAATGACATTTGTAATATTGTTAAGGACATGAACATTTTCTTCTTCTTTACTCCTAGGAGTAAGAATAGGTTTGCTGACTGGATTGCAAAACACTATCTTGTGGGTAGCTTGTTTGGTAATTGGGCCCACATCATACCCTTCCAGTTAGCTAGGATGGTTTTTGAGATGCCATACCCACGAGTATTGGCTGATGTTTCTGTAACTTAGGGGTTTTTATCCCTACTCTATTTGTATATTCTTTTTTCTTGACTAAAAAAATTAAGGGGCTAAACCGTCTTTTATGTAAAGGATATGGATTATCTGAAAAAGTTGTTTCCTTATATAGATATTTTTTTATAAAAATTCCAATTCAATAAGCGACTTTATTTCAAATACTCATGGATAAGTGACAATTAAGTTTTTTTTCTTAGTAAACAACAATTAATGTGAGTGAGTGAATTAAGGTACCACAGACGCTCTTGATCGTCTTTTACATAAAGGATAAAGATCGTTTAAAAAAGTCTATTTTATTATATAAATTTTTTTAAATGCTAATTCAATAACCAATTTTTTTAATGATCACGAGATAAGTGACAATTAAATTTTTTTTATTAGTAAAAAACAATTAATGCGAATGAGTGAATTAAGTGATTACAAACGATTATATCCGTCTTTTATGTATAGGATCCAAGTCATTTAAAAAATCTGTTTTATTATATAGATTTTTGTTTGATATCTAATTTAATAACCATTTCTTAAATGCTCATAAAATAATGACAATTAATTTTTTCTATTAGTCAAAAATAAATAATGCAATTAATGTGAATGAGTGAATTAAGGAATTACAAACGATCTTAACTTTCTTTTATGTTTATGATTCAGGTCGTTTAAAAAAATTATTTTATTATGTAGATTTGATATATTTTAAGAAAGATAAATAACTTATTACTATTACCTGAATAACACATAATGGATATCAAAATATTTGACTATTAGATTAGTTTGATGGCAAATTTTTTGTTATTTGTATTCGTATTAGATATAACCTGCCTTTTAGGGTATGATAAAAGAAATCGTAGAATCGTGCACTTCATACATATATATTTATAACTAATTACATTTTCACAAATTATTAAAACGATTTGCTTTTTATCCTTTATTGATGGTGTTTTTAGATATTACTGTGATATTTATGGGACGCTAAGAAGTTGGAAAAATATATTTATGTGAAAGACATGGGTTGCTAGTATTTTATAAAATAAATTATTTATTTTTAATTAGTTGGTTAAGTCAATGACTCGGAGTCCAAAAGTGGGTTCTCGTATGTGACCAGATTTAGATCTTATTTATGTTTTTTAGAATAAATCATAACTCTCTTTTGTCATCTGTATATTATATATTTTTGAAAAAAAAAAAGCATTTATTATATCGATATATCTCATGGCAATTTTTTTTTTGAGACAGCTATCTTACGACAGTTACACCAGATTGACCAAAACCAAAAAAAAAAGTTACACTACAGAGATGCAGGACCAAACACCATGTTCTTCTATCAGAAATGAGTCTAAATGTACTGGAAGAAGCTAATTTCTTATGCTCTTTTCTCCCAAACAGTATAGTCATTCCCAGAAGTGGCAACCTTAAAACTTGATGGAATTAGATTTCCAAGATCAAGCTTAGGACCAATCTTGACTATAATCTTTCCACCAATTATGGCAACATAAAGATCAGCATCAGCAGCCATAATCTGCAAACTACATGTCGGAGAGATCCCATTCCTATTCCTGATCATTATTAGTTTAGAAATTTGTTCCTTCAATCCCCAATCAAAGAAATGATCATAAAACTGCACAACAAAATCAGCAAATAATTTATATACATAACCAGTTTCTGATTTAAATAAATAAATTAGATAATATATAATGTTGCAATAACTTTACCACTGATGGGATCCCAGGGTGTGTAAGGATGTATGCATATCCTAACATGACTTTGTCGGATGGAAATGGCCAAAGCTTTTGGGTGGATCCAGTGTCGTGATTATCAATAAACGTCACAGCATTTTGTGGCAAAATTCCAATTACTCCTGGAGGCTTCCCATTAGAATCCTTTAACCTCCATAACTCTCCTTGTACAGCAGCTTGAAGAATACCCTTGGTCGTAAAATCAAAAGCTGTGACGGCTCCTCCTGCATTCTTAACCCACTGAACAATCTCATTACGAGCAGGATCCTGGTTATAATCAGGCTTCCCATCTGTTCCGTTAGATAAAGAGAGATAATATTCACCAACCGCGAATTCTGGTGAAGTATTATTCATATAAATTTTAGTAATACTAGGTGAATATCCTTTAACGAAATCGAATCGCCAACCAACAAATCCAATATCAGATTTTAGCCAATTCATCCAATCTGATAATTCCTTTTGTACCCTTTTGTTGAGATGATCTATATCAGGAGCCGGTTGATAGGGTTCTCCAGTATCTTTGTTCCCGGTTCCGTCAGAATATTCTTTATCGTCTTTACATATGAACGATGGGCCCCAATCAAGACGGTCATCATCAGTTCCTCCCTCGAAAATGCAATAAATTCCTCTACTATCTTTGTTATCAGCACATCTGTGGTTTATAACTATGTCAGCTATAGATTTAATCCCTTTGGCACGAAATGCATTTATCAGCGCTTTTAGTTGCGTTTTGTTTCCATATTTTGATGCGTCAAGATCATATAATCTTCCGGGCAGATAACCTGAAAATTAGAAGAAAAAAAACATATTTTATTAATTAGACACTATCAATTAATTTTAAATACGATATAGACCTTGGGGTGAAACCGAGTGGGAGGGTGGTGGTAGCCAAACATGTGTGATGTCAGCATTAGCCAAATCATCAACAAGTTTAATTAAAGAATTGTACCATCCTCCTTTTTTATTGCTTGATTCCCAATTAAATCCCTGAAACGCATAAGCGAGATAATTAATGAGTTGTCTCAATATCTTTGAGGTTTAAACGAATCACAAATTACCTGAAGTACGACTGTAGGAGTTGCAAACGCAGAAAATAGAGTAACGGCAATGCAAAGATAACATAGAGAAGTAAAAAGAATCCTCATTGAATCTTTTAAGTCAAGTTTATAAGAAAGAGGAAATTACACAAGTATATATTGCTGATCAGTAGTATCTGTCTTACGTTTTCTCCAATCAAAACTTCTGTCTTACGTGACCTTTGGCAAATACATCTAGATTTTGTTAATATTAAGGGTTAATGCCCAATAGGCACCTGCCACCTTACTCTTTTGTCCGTAAAAGGCACTGTCTTTTTTTAAAGAACAATGAGTTATGGGAAACTTCCTAACACTCGAAATTTGAGTTATGGAAAGCTTCCCATTACTCAAAGTTTGAGTTATGGGAAGCTTTGCATAACTCAAACGACTCTTTTTAAGGGGAAAAAAAGAAAAAAACAAAATATATGTGCCTTTTATGGACAAAAAAATGATGGTTGGGGTGAGTGGGAATTAATTCTAACTTGAGGTGTTTCTTGGGCAATAATCCTAATATTAACTAAGACTATATTGCCTTAGAAAAACATTTCCTCACATGATATATTACTAGCTTTTTGCTTCATACCCTTTTATCACTAAACACTAATTAAATTGTTTCTATTTTTCAATTATTAATTTTCTTTTTCTATTTAATAACAAATAAAACTTTTATAACCTAAACACTAATAAAATTGTTTTTTCTAATTATTAATTTTCTTTTTCTTTTGTTTAATAACATATAAAATAACATAGAGAAGAGTGACAAAAAATAAAGCAAACAAAATTAATTTCATATACATATGAAATTTAAATATTATCCAATATTCTCATAATATTTACCAATCAATTTTTTTTTTCAACTCCAATCAACTTTAATTCAATTTTTTTACTATTTTATTATTAGAACGTTATTGCAAAATCCACTATATCAAATAGTATTATTAAAGACTATATATTTTACGACAACACTAAAATGGCCTCTAATAATATTTTTAACGGCATGCGACAACACCAAAATAGACTCTAATTATATTTTTAGCGCAATATTTGCCGCTAAAGATAAGGTTAATAGAGAAAAAAAAAAATTTGCTACAAAAGATGACTTATTGCGGCGAACAAATAGCGGCGACGTTTACTGCTAATGCCTATTAGCAGCAAAATCAAGACTTTTTGTAGCAACTTTTTTTTGTTTCGTGGGAGAGCCACTTTTTGGACTCTGTGTCATTGACACGGTTCGAACCTGCACAGTTCAGGGATGGGAAAGTGGTTCTCATAAGTCATATGTTCCCTATCAATGTGTTTTAGCCCCACCCCCTCGAGGTTTTCAGGACTACTCTCCTGGTTAAGCCATTAGTAAATGGATCATCCAGATTCTTTTTCGACTATACATATTCCAAGGCCATCACACCATTCTTCAGTAATTATTTTACCAAACTATCTTTGATGTGAATATGTCTCCTCTTTCCATCGTAGACGTTATTGCGAGCAACGCCAAAATGCTTGCAAATCACAATGGACACATACCGGTTTGGAAATTCCTTCCCATATTGGCACATCCACTAAGATACTTCTCAATCACTCGGCTTCGTACCCTGCCATCTCTAGTTCTGTAAACTTAAACTCCATGGTGTATTATGCTATACAAGTCTATTTGAAAGTCTTCCACGATATCAAACCTCCTCTAAGGATAACATATAGACATGCACTGGTATAGCTTACTTAATCATTGTCGGAGATCCAGTTTGCATCATAAAATCCTTCAAGAACTGTATGAAACTGTTATAGTGCAAATCAATATCAATAGTACTCCTAAATACTCAATTATTGTTACTTCTAAATACTCAATTATTGTTTGTATGACATTCTAGGATCGACTTCATACTAAGGACCGGTTAGCGCATATGGAGTTTGGTTTACTTTGTGCACTTTGTAAAGGAGATTTTTGAGATATTTCGGCATTTATCTTTTGAGTGTGGTTCTCAAAGGACATTTAGCGAGACGTGAGGGGTTGACTAGGAATTTTGATGGAAATGAGCATGATTGCTGGTACCCTCAGATGGATAAAGAAGACAAGGACGAAAGGGACACAAAGGAAAATGGCGTGGTGTATTATTTTTGTAGTTATTGTTTATCCTATATGCAGATTCATAACAAGTTAAATTTTTGGGAGTGGTTCCTATCTATAACATCATTCTCAAGGAGATTTGAACTTCTATATTTCTCATTATTTGCATTGTACTCTCACGTTTTGGCTTTGGGGTAGAGGGTTTGTGTTAGACTCTTACCTTTTGGCTTTGGGGTAGAGGGTTTGTTTTGGACGTGCATTAATATTTGTTTAGGGTCTAGAAAAAGTAGAAATATACTAACTATTAGTTAGGATAGGTAGGATAGCAATTTTGGCCCATGAATGCCTGATAATATACTGAATAGTCACTTTTTGAAGTTTTAGAGATATTTATTTAACTGAATTAGAAAAGTTTAATGAGAATCTTTATCGGAGGAAGAGGTGTCACCATGAGAAAAGAAAGGATTAGGTTTTAAGGTTTTTAAAAGGACATATGGAAATAAGAGAATGAAGTGTTAACTTTTTTAGTATATTATTACTCCCTCCGTCTTTAAAAGATTGTCACTATTACTAATGTATATAAAAGGTTGTCTTTAGAAAATTAAGTGATTTTTTTATTCTTTATACCATTTTTATCCTAATTAGATATTACTCCTCCTATCTCTAAAAAATTGTCACACTTAATTTTGCACACAAATTAAGAACGGTCATTTATTATCCACGTGATTACTAAAATACCCTCCATAAAATATCTTGATATCTTGAATATTTATTGAAAACATAAATTATAATATTTAATTAGAGATAAAAGTGGTATAAAGTGTTGGGAAAATGGTATTTTACCCAAGTGTTGACCATGTTTACGATGTTAGTCGGTAACTCAATTTAATGAAATGATTCGGATATTAATACGTTTATTCAAGTTGTAAATATTAACGTAATATATTCACTTGGTTATCATTATTTGAAATTGAATGAGCAATTGAGTCATGTAATTTGGAGAAATTTAAAGAAAAAAAATATATGCTATTTTATTTTTGTTATAAAGCAAAGCAAAGAAAGAAAAAAAAGGGCTGGTTGGGATTGAACCTTAACCATTAGCTTTGTTAGACTTTTGGGCCTTGAGTTCATACCATCTATACCAGCCCAAGCTTTTGTCTTTATTAAATAAACGTTGTATCTTATATTAATACAACGTATCTCTAAAATGAAACATCACAACCTTTGGCAAGCCATCTATTCATTTTCTATAAATAGTTGGCCAACTCAAACATTTTTATTCATTCATTTTTTAAAGTATCAAGCATTAAAATTATAAGAAAGAAAGATAGAAAGAAACAACTTTATTAAGTTCGTTGAAATTCTTAAGTATTCGTGTCAGTTTTTTTTGAATAGTTTTGTCGTTGTATACTGAAAGTTGAAGCCAGCAAACGTAAAACACCTGTACGTGGCCTAAATACCTTAAAGATATCGGATCCAATCTGAGTCTCGACAAGTAAAGTTATTTATTTATTTACTTTTATTTTATTTTATTTTATTTTATTTCTGCATTAGTTTTTATATTGTTTTACTGGTTTATACAAATAAAACACAACATAAAGAATGAAAAAATGTCTTGATTTTTTAATATAATAATCTGACAATTACTTTTAGTATTTTTTTTTTTAGTCGAAAGAACATAAATTACCATTGACAAAATATTACAACTTATCCAATACCAGTTGGTTCCAAGTATTTCCTAATCAAATTAGCTAATTGGGAGAGAGGGAAGGCACTCCAAATACCAAACAAACACCCACTAAGCATTTGTTTAGCAACCCAATTAGCAACCCTATTCCTGGACCTCTTTACAAAAGAGATTTTAATATTATACAAGTTCTTAAGAGAGATAATACTAGACACTAAAACCTTAGTTCTACTCTCAATTTTACACATAGAATTAATTTGATTAATGATACAAAGGTTATCATTTTCAATCGTGGTGGATCCAAAAGGGAGTTTAGAAGCTAGTTGACAAGCCAAGTAGATTCCCCTCCCTTCAGCCTCCATCACTGAGAAAGAAGAAGACTCCTTTGCAACTCCATCAATCACAAAACCTGTAGAATCACGAACAACACAAGCAAACGCAGATTTATAAGATTTAGGGTTCATAGAAGCATCACAATTAATCTTATAATTCCCTACACTAGGAGGGTCCCACTTAATATTACTTTCAACCCCACATACAGTATCAAGAGAGAAATTACTGTTTGTTTCATAATTAGACCTTAGTCTAATATTGCCATCATTTAAACCATTATGAAAATGATTTATAATATTATTAGCCTCAGTTTCTTTAGCAAAAGCTAAAATGAACTCATCATAGGCTATTAAACATTTTTTCACCGTTTTCAAAGGATCAGGGACAAATCCTCGAAAGAGGTATTCATTCCGACCTTTCCAAATAAACCAAGCCACAAAATTGAAGGAGTATAATTTTTGTTTCTAATAAATATTTAAGATATTAAAATATTTTTTGAAAAGTATTTTAATAAACGCATGGATATTAAATGATACTTTTTTGTTTATGTAAAAACATAAGTATGATATTTTTTCAAGAGGAGAGCGTATAATTCTGAAAGTTATATGGTAATGGTATATATCTAAATAAAACAATAAAGTTTTGACTTAGTCAATGAAATACACGAAAGCTATGGTGGCCGTAGTAATTTAAAACATTGGGACGCTGACTCTTTCAAAAACTATTGTTAAGTTGCAGTTACATGTACTGCCAAATGCCACTTATAAATGATTCTTTTGTAGTGAATAAAACATTTAAACAATTTCTCCAAATATAAAGCGGACATTAACCCACTCCACCCCGAATGTAAATTTGGCCTTTCTCTTTGGTTAGTAAGGGCAGAGATCACTGAACTTGGACAAATCATAATGTAAAGCTTTCCATTAGTTATCAATAATGTCTATATTTCGCACATATAATTATTAACAATTTAGGTACAATTTACAGCTTATGAAATATAATAGCTAGACAATACGTAATTACGTATGAAAAAATGGCCTCTCATGTGCCCCAGCAACTATGATGTGATATGGAGCATTTCAGGATATAATATTTCATCTCCATTTGTTGGCTATAATAGGAAAGGAAGTTAATAGGATATATGTGCAAAATGTCAAGTAAGAGAGCTACTGATCAGTTATATATATGCTTATGAAGTTTCTTCCTTCTCGTCAAGAGCTTACTTCACTAAAGGGACTCAATGAATACTCTTTTCGCTTCTCTATCTTATCTTTCCATTCATTCCTACTATTTCCTGCTTTTGCAACTCCCACTGTGCTATTTCAGGTAATTTGTGATTCGTTCTGCATATAACTTCTCAATGTTGATTTTAGGATCTTAAAATGTACTAAAAAGTCTTCTCGCACTGAGACAACTCATTAATTAACACACACTTGGTTACGTGTTTCAGGGATTTAATTAGGAATCAAGCAATAAACAAGGAGGATGATACGATTCTCTAATTAACCTTGTCGATGATTTGGCTAATGCTGGCATCATTCATGTTTTGGCTACTACTTAATATTAATTAGTTCCTTAATGTTAAAATCTATTATGACTCTGGTGATTTTTTTTAGCAACTACTTAATAAGGTATTATATCTTTCAGTTTTCAGGCTATATGCGCGGAAAATTTTATGATCTTGACGCATCAAAAGATGGAAAAAAACACAACTACAAGCGCTGATCAATACATTTCGTGCCAAAGTGATTAAATCCATAGCTGACATAGTTATAAACCATAGATGTGCGGATAAGAAAGATAGTAGAGGAATCTATTGCATTTTCGAAGGAGGAACTGATGATAATCGTCTTGATTGGGGCCCATCATTCATCTGTAAAGAGGATAAAGAATATTCTGACGGCACCTGGAACAAAGATACTGGAGAACCCTATCAACCGGCTTCTGATATAGATCATCTCAACACAAGGGTACAAAAGGAATTATCAGATTGAATAAAATCTGATATTCGATTTGTTAGTTGGCAATTATCTTTTGTTAAAGGATATTCACCTAATATTACTAAATCTGATATTGAATTCTGGTGAAGTATTTTCCATATAGATTTTAGTAATACTAGGCGAATATCCGTTATCTGATAATACCTTTTGTACGTTTATGTTGAGATGACCTATACCAGGAGCTGAATCATAAGGTTTTCCTGTATAATTGTTCCCGGTTCCATCAGAGTATTCTTTATCGTCTTTACAGATGAACAATAGCCCCAATCAAGGTGGTCATCACTCATCATCAGTTCCTCCCTCGAAAACGCAATAAATGCCTCTATAAACTTGCTTATCCTCACATATGTGGTTTATTAATATATCAGCTAGGGATTCAATTTTCTTGACATTGAATGCATTGAAAAGCTCTAATAGTTGATGCTTATTTCCATATTTTGATGCATCGAGATCATTAATCTTCCCGGCTATAACCTAAAAATTTAAACTTAAATACGTTATTACGTATACACTAAGATTATCACTGAGCTATTGAAGATTTTTAAAGGGGTTATTGTTGAAAACATCCTCCTTAAACTCTCTAATTGTTTTTTTATGCCTTCAATAATCTTATTTATAAAAAAATGCCTAATGAAATAATTATTTATAGAAAACATCCCCTTTATATTTTCTATACCTTTATTAATTCCATCACATGCGCGCGTCCGTGAAATTTTTTTAAAATCGTCATAACTAATTCAAAAAAAATCAAAAAATTAAAAAAAAAATATTTTTGAATAAATCTAATTAATATTTACGTCTATGAATTTTTTTGATTTTTTTTGAATTTTTTTAATTTTTTCGAATTTTTTTAATTTTTTTTTCGCAGACACGGAATTCCATGTTTTAAACATGGAATTCCATGTTTTAAACCGTGAAATAAACATGGAATTCCATGTTTTAAACATGAAATTCCATGTTTCAAACATGAAATTCCATGTTTTAAACATGGAATTTCGTGTCTGCGAAAAAAAAAATTAAAAAAATCAAAAAAAATAAAAAAAAATCAAAAAATTCAGAAAATTCCGAAAAAAATCATAGACGTAAATATTAATTTGATTTATCCAAATATAATTTTTTTTGATTTTTTTGATTTTTTTTGAATTAGTTATGACGATTTTAAAAAAATTTCACGGACGCGCGCGCGTGTTTATTAGTTTTTTTCTTATTTTTTAATTGTTAATTATAAGGGGGCTGTTTTCAATAAATATTTTTTTCTAGGCACCTTTTTCTAAATAAGTTTTTTAATAGGCATCAATCAACAATTGGCTCATTTTTAAACTAAGCAACTAATTAATTGAACTAATAAAATCATCGATTTAAGGATAGTTAGTTGATAATTACTTATGAAAAAACAAAAAATAGAAATTGAGACGGATCGGAAAATAGAGTAAAGGTGTTCAATTTTATCGGAAGAAGTTTACAGAGATACCAAGAGAAAAGGATACATATAGAAGAGTTTGTACTTACTCTCGACAATTTTTCTTCTACTTGTTCTCTCCCACCTGTGGATGAATGGATTAAAATTGCAATCTTAAAACGGTGTCAAAAGTGTGTATTTCAGTATGTCTGCATATTCTCGGTTGGATTATACCTTGTATAATACAATTTTTGAAGGCAATTCAATTAGAAAATTAAAGCTACATTACTATCCTGCATATCAACTTGTTTAAAGTATAGA
The DNA here is from genome assembly GCA_029959085.1 of Nemophila menziesii. Classification (NCBI taxonomy): domain Eukaryota; kingdom Viridiplantae; phylum Streptophyta; class Magnoliopsida; order Boraginales; family Hydrophyllaceae; genus Nemophila; species Nemophila menziesii. The sequence continues at coordinate 1,430,820 of JARWIR010000082.1, read as the reverse complement.
TGTTGAAATTGAAGCACCGAATAGTGAATATTTAGACTTATCTTACTGAAGGATCTCTTAAGTTGTCTAAAATAGACAATTTGAGATATTTGCACGTGGTTGGGCGCATTGATCTTTCATCGGCTACTAAAGAATGTTTAGACTATTGGGAAGACAAATTTGCACAAGTTGAGGATGTGTTATTATCACGTGCGAATGGTTGGCCAATCATAAATTTAACAAGTGATTCACTTAAAAAGTAGTGTTAGATTAGAAGGAGTTAAGGAAGGTAAGAATTGATGCTCCAAACATGATTTCACTTGAACTACATCACATCATTGATGTGAATAGGAGTAAAAAATACTCATCCCAAAAAGTGATCCTCTTGACACAGATCAATTCTGCAAGCTGAAGCGTCTTCTCGCAAATGCAACAAACTCCAAAATTTCGATTGATATGGTTGAGTTGGAACAAAAGCGCAATTTTGTTGTTGTCGATGTAGGAAGAATTCCATTTACTCTTCTGTGGTCCAATTTTATATACTAATGAACTTTGTGTATTCAAAACCATTTGTAAGATCAAAATTTCTCGAGGCTTTGTTTGTGACTTGTCATCCCAAGAAGATTCAAGTGAGGTCAAATAGTTTCGTCGTAGGTTTTTTGTCCAATAAGTTGGTAAAAAGTAGAAAACAAAAGAATTGGTCTAATGAATTAGAGGAAACGCAACTTAAAATCTAATGACAATATAAACCAGTGGCAACTGTGGCACCCACGTGAGTGGAGGACTTTTTACCAGATAAACAAACAGACTGCCCAAGTTAGCTTTATCTTACAACGGAAAACCTAAATTAACTTTATTTTTGTGTACACAATTCGTGCTATCAAAGATTGAAACAGAGTAACTTTTTATTATTATTATTTTTTCATTTAACTAAAAAAAACTAATTAATTTGAAAAGGAATTAATAATAAGTGAAACTTAGACCTTGGGGTGAAACCGAGTGTGGGAGGGTAGTGGTAGCCACACATGTGTGAAACTTAGACCTTTTTTATTGCTTGATTCCCAATTAAACACCTGAAACACATAATGAAGTGAGTTAATTAATGAGTTCTCTCAGTGAGAGAGTTCTTGTAGTATGTTTCTAAGATCCTGAAATCAAACATTGAGAAGTTATATGCAGAACGAATCACAAATTACCTGAAATAACCAGTGGGAGGTGCAAAAGCCGGAAATAGTATGAAGGCAATGCAAATATAAGATCTAGAATTGAAAAGAGTATTCATTGAGTCTCTTTAGTGAAGTAACCTTTTGACGAAAAGGAAGAAACTCCATAAGCATATATAGCTGATCAGTAGCTGTCTTACTTAACACTTTCACATGTATCGTATTAACTTCCTTTCCTATGTCCTCATCTGAAGCTCTATTATATTGTTTTAATTCGTAGGGGTTCCTAAAATAGCTAACAAAAATTATTGTGGACCACTAGGGATGAAATGCGATATCCTGAAATGCTCCATATCACATCATAGCTGCTGGGACACATAAGAGGCCATTTCTTCATACGTATTGTCTAGCTGTTAGATTTCATAAGCGGTAAATTGTACCTAACTTGTTAATAATTCTATATGCGATATATAGACATTATTGATAACTAATGGAAAGCTTTACATTATGATTTGTCCAAGTTCAATGATCTCTTGCTCTTACTGACCAAAGAGCAAGGCCAATTTACATGGAGCTCGGGGGTTTTATATGGCTTAGAATTTCTTTTTCAGACCCGATAATTTTAAGTTGATGATATTTTTAAAACAGTAATTTAAATATAATTTAATATTTCAATTATTTATTTATGATACATAATACGTGTTTAAGTATTGATAACTTCAGTAAAAGAATTATGTAATTCTAATTTTGTGATTGTTCATTCAACACCCGTGAAAAGTCTCACCTAGATCTCTTTATCTTATGTAATGAAAAAAAAAAGACAAAAAAAAAAAAAAAAAAAATGTAATGAAAAAAAAAAAGTCTCATAGAGGCGGATTTATTTAAGACCTAAAAATTCTCCAAGCTATAGAACGAGAATATCAACATTTTTCACTGAAAAACTATAGAGTGTTATAAACCCATCTTAGTGGATATTTAATCCAGCCTATGGGTTAGTAGTCAAGCCCATGAAAACTAGGGTTTAGAGTTACCTATTACCTATAAATAGGAGCTCCCACTATGTAATCTTTACATTCTCTGATAATAAACAAAACGCTCCTCTTTCTTTCTCTACCGTTCATAACACGTTATCAGCACGAAACCTCTACATTCTAATTATTAGGTAATACTTTTTTTCATCAATCGTATTTTTTTACAATTTATTCAAAGATCATACTATTCCAACCACATATGTTGGATAACTATCGGTCAAACGAAAAAAAAAAGCTTCTCATGCTTCTTTTTGGCCGAAATATTAGAAAGGTCCATCCTTTTTGTTCATAAATATATGAAAATTTTGGCCAAATTATTAGAAAGGTCAATCTTTTTTGTTCATTAAAATAAAAAAAAGCTTTTCATGTTTTTTTTGGCCAAATTATTAGAAAGGTCAACCCTGTTGGATACAGGAAGCAATCTTAAATCCTAAGTTTTTTTGTATCATTCATTATTTGTTTGGTATAAATAAAAACTTTGATTTATTTTGTTTAATGTCAATGAATTTTTTCATTCTTTCATGAAACGTGACATAGATTACCCCAGTGATCAAAGCAAAACAATTTCCTTTAATAAATTGTTAAATATATTCATTATCATCACAATGAATAGAAAAAAAAGTCAATGAAAAGTAAAACAAGCTTTTACATGATATTCAATTCAATGTTTGATTGAATAAATTATACTTATCACAGTGAAGACCATTATATTAATTTTTTTTTCCTCCAAATGGATATTGATCTTCAACATATTAAAAAAAAAATTATGATTAATCTAAGAATTCAGATCACCACAGTAATTGAAACATGGTTTGTAATTATTGCTCCTTTATAAATACATTATTCACCACAGTAAATATATTCACTAAAGTGGAATATATCATATCTTTCTTTTTCTTTCTTTGATCAAAGATATAGATCTAGTATTTAAAAAAAGAAAAGATATATGATATTGGAAAGAAAATCATACTTATAATAATGACACATTTTCACAGCAGTGAAGTGTTAAAAAAAAGTCAAACGAGATGATTTTGTCTAATTACTCCTTTTTGATTCATCAAAATGAAAAACTTGAGATGGTCTTTTTTTTTATATATTGTCTTATAAAAAACAATCCTCAATTCCTAATTAATTCACCGTAGTGAAGGAATTTTTTTTACATATATTTATTAATTCAATTTTTTTATTTAAATAAATATATATCATTTTATTGGTATATTAAATAGGATATATATACTAGTGGTATATAAATTTTATACATATCCGCTGATATAGTATAACCTATACTGAAATAATTAAATTTCTGTATATGATTGGAATCCTCCACGAGGTCATAATATGAAATAATACATATTTTTTATAGGATAATTCATATTTCAGTTAACAAATGAAACGAAATATAGGATGATTAAAGATATGTTTTATGCGTATAGATCACATAACCTATCACTTAATTTGCGTTTCATTCGCATAACCTAATAAATAAAATATATTTCTCTTATTTTTAAGCTTCTAAAGCAAATGTCAATACCGTATCTGGTACATCCAACCTAATAGAAGGGTTTGAAAAAGTTTGTACTGTACTTCCAAGATTTACATTTATCCAAAATTCAAATGATGTATGATAATGGGAATTATGTATAAAGTTCTTGAAGAACCAAAAATATGTTTTTTGAGGAATATAATTCAATAAGCGTTTTTTTTTTTTACTCTTGTGGAATTTTTACTCTACAATATTGGAGATTAAATTGTTATTGTGATCCTATGCGAAATCATGAACAAAATAACGCAGATCACTATTGCTTACATTTGGTAACGTATCATTGTTTTTTTATCTTGCCAATATCATCATATGTATTTTTTTTTGATAATATAGATATTAGTGAAGATTCACAAGTGAAAAATTAAAGATCTAGATTATCAAACACATATTATCAACTGGCTATGTCCAAACAACAATTTGTGTCCCAAATCATTTTGATATTAAATCATCTTTTTTTTTCATGACGAAATCAAGGGATATATACGAATCTAGCAAACTTAACTATTGAATCTTCTATGACGAAATGCTATGACCATTTCTCATAATAATTACTCCCTATTGGTCAAAGACCAACAAGATAAAAATTATTTCATCAAAATATCTTAATTGCGCAATTTATGTTACAATTGCTCCACCACCGCGTAAAAGGATAGAATCTGAGAATACATGTTATTTAAGTTATTCTCTGGATAATGGGAGATTTAAAAAGAATAACTAGAATATAAGAACACACCATTTATACTGATCCTCGTACAATCATACAAATAATTAAAAATATTGTAAAGGTGTAGTGATTAAGTCACAATAACCAGTTATCAATGCTCCTGATTAAATTTATGTCTCAAAAGAGCTATCTTATAAAATTAGACTATTGTACGCTTAAAGCGCAATAGATTTATTTGGTTCCAAAGATAGCATAAAGGAGCAACAACATGAGCAAATTGTTAATTATGAGACTTTGACATCTTATAAATGTGAAAGTAGTGTATATAACTGAGAATTAAAATACTCGTAGTGAGTATCAGGTACCTGATTATATATTGAGATCTCAATCAGTTATTTTACTACTTTAAATTATTGGAACCTAACTAAAAATTGATCATGATCGAATATTTATATATACGCGTAATAACTATTAATATATGAATGAAATCGAGGACTATTTTAATTAAAATGTCTAAATAAACTGACTGGCCATCAGTAGAAAGACATAAATAAAGCAAATATTTTTTAATTTCACTTGTACGACGTGAAATTTTCACAATTTTGAAACGAATGTGCTACAAGGGGGAGTCACTATATAAGATAGTATGTTGTAGCACACGTAATATATTTATTAAAGAGATATAGTCTCCGGTGGTGGATGCACTTTTATTTTCTATTATTTCTTATGAAAAGACTTCATATAAGTCCTATGTCGATCCCTTTAAATCATTGTATATGAATGAAGTGTCGATCAACTTTATGTCGTATCATTTATTACTCCCATTAAAATGTCTCAAGTTATACACCATTGTGTTATACTTACATCAGGGGGAGACATTTACGCAACCCACTCTTTTTCCCTTAGCATTGGTTTTTTCCCACTGGATTTTCCTTGCAAGGTTTTTAATGAGGCAATTTATATAAGCGTATTGAATAATATTGTACTTTTTTTCCTTTACTAAGATTTTTTCCCATTGGGTTTTTCTTAGAAATGTTTTAATGAGGCATATTCTCAAAACTAAATATTAAAGGGGAATGCAATTTTTCAACACGTAAAAAAATTCCAACAATATGCTACTTGCATCGCTCAAGACAAAGGATCTACATCAAAGGTGATCGAACCAAATATATCTCTCCAAAGTTATCCTTTTGACATGAACTCTTGAAGAAAAGTGAAATAGATGTAAAACAAATTTGCTCAAGTGATAGTTTGGAAGATTTACTTACAAAGAAATTACCTACATCTACGTTCAAGAAATTTATACACAAGATTAGCATGCAAGGAATTCAATATCTTTCTTAAGAGGCTGACAACAGGGGAGACGAATACGCACTACACTCTTTTCCTTCATCACGGTTTTGTCCTAATAGGTTTTCCTGATAAAGGTTTTTAATGAGGTAGTTTTAGTTAGTGTATAAAGAAATGTACTCTTTTTCTTTCAATAGATTTTTCCCAACTAGGTTTTTCTAGGAAGGTTTTAACGAGGCATATTCTTAGGGACTGAATATCCAAGTGGAGTGTTATAAACCCATCTTAGTGGATATTCATTCCAGCCCATGGGCTAGTAGTCAAGCCCATGAATACTAGGGTTTAGGGTTACATATTACCTATAAATAGGAGCTCCCACTATGTAATCTTTACATTCTCTAATAATAAACAGATCGTTCATCTTTCTTTCTCTGCCGTTTACAACATAGAGATTCTTTTGTGTTTTGCGTATGATAGAATTGTCCAACCTTTCTAAAATTAATACTTCTCTCACTTTTTTTTAAATCTACTTTCTTGTACCCTCACACTTAACGGTATTAAGTGTTTGGCGATTTTGTTCAGATATGAACTTAAGTAAGAATCTATTCGCCCTCCACACGTGATATACCAAATCAACACAAAGAGAAAAATTTACCTGCATGTATATAGGGACGTCGACAAATTAAGTAATACAGATAAATACTCGTTATCATCTCTACATTAACTATCAAAATTATAATTATTGTATTCGAGAGTACAATAATGTATAGCTTGCAAAAAAAATAACAAGAAAAGTGAGTAAATAATGTATTTGTTTGGTTTTTATATTTAAAGAGTCTAAAGTGCAAATAATAAAAAGATGAAATGAAGATAAACTAAAAAAACAAGTGTTAAATATGAAAAGAATATGCTTGAGTATTGCTAGTAATTTCCAAAATTGATTAATTTGATGTTCTAAATATAAGGACAAATCGGGTAATTTGTATTAGTCGAGATTCAAATCTCTTCCAAGTAAATAAGAAATTATTCTACTATACCTTTGGACATGACTTAGTTCAAACCCTAATGACTCCTTGGCTAGTCAAGACCGTCAAGCTCAATAACGTACACCAAGCGTGTATATTCTAGTTCCGTAATTAACCCTCCTCGAATTTTCTCTCATGAGAAAGTGTTAATATGGGCATATATGCTTTGGCGATAGCTACTAAGGCTTTAGAAATTTTGCTCATCTCGGGTGTAGGAATCTCATCTTGGAGAGGTTATGGTGTCTTCTCTTTAATAATTGCAATTGCTTACTTTTGAGCACTTGAATTCACCATAACCTATTCCTCTCGAATCGGTTGACTAGAATTACCATTTCTCTTCTTTTCCGAACCTACACGATTCTCACTTCATTTCCTCATGTTTTCATCTAAGTCCTTATTTTGATTCTTCTTCATCCCCCTAACACTCGATAGTGTCTTAGTTCTTTTTGTCATCTATTTTGATCTCCAACTCAAAGTTACACCACTCTTCTAAATTGTACCCCTTGATTTTGGGTGAATAAGATGTTGTTTGGGTTAGTAAAGGTGTAAGGATGATGATTCTTAATATGGGTACGATAGAATCTTGCTTGGATGATAAGGGTTTCAAGAAATTTTGGAAAAAGATTTTGGAAGTTTTGATTTGATTCTTTGATTCTATGTGTTTTTGGATGATATGGGTGTTTAAAAATTGTTTATAGGAGTGTAAGGAAGGATTTGGATATGAAATTATGGTGATTAGGTGTTGTTTTGATGTGTGGTGAAATTTTGGTGAAATTTTAATGGAGTTTGAGTGCTTGGGGAAGATGGAGGCTTAAGGTTTATGAGTTGGTATTGTTCTAACCTCTTCTTCTTGAGCTGATCGCGTCGCGCAGCGGTAATACCGCCCATGGGGTCAGTATACCATTTGGTATTGTTCTTCTTGGACCGTGACAAGGTCGTCTCTTTCGGCCACACGGATGATGGAGCGGTATACCGCCCGCTGGGGTCGGTATACCGGTCAAAAACTTCAACCTTTTGACCTTGTACCGTGTCCTCTACCATCACGACCCTTGCTAGCGGAGCGGTATATACCGCTTGTTGGGGCCTGTACACCGGTCAAACAATCTTTTATCTTTCTGACTTGACACCGTCATGACCCTTTCGCGAATTATCGATGCGATATGGGAATGGTATACTTCTCGTAAGGTCGGTATACCGCTCGATCTAGATTTGCTTACTGACTTTGACTGTGACGTAGACGGTCATGACGCTTCATGGGGAAGCGGTATACCACCTTGATGGGGCTGGTATACCGTTCCACTCAGTGTGAAAACAATTTTTTCAATCTTTCCACCCCTTATATTTCCTTGACTTGGCCCCTATTTGTCCCAACGAGGTACTTTATGGAACATTTAGTCTTCTTTGAACTAAGGTTGTTTTGCGTACCTTTCTGCCGATGCACTTTCCCATTATCATCAACGAAAAGTGATTCTAATCTCGATCCCAATCCACAATTTTGTCCATTTTTTGCCTCCACTTGTTCACTATTATTTTGTCTTCTCGCTCCCGATTTATTTCTTCCCCTCTGAATTGTCATCTATTCTCCGAATACCGGTTGTTCTTCCACACTCGGCGCCACCACACTACTCACCACAGATATCTCTTTATGAGGACTTGTACCCTCTTTATTTCTAATATTTTGATGTCTGTTCGACGGACATTATCCTTTTGATGCCCGAAGCGCCCATAATCTAAACAAATCATATGCAATCCTTCATATTCAACTTTACAAACCTCTTTACCTAAATGTAGTTTTTGGTACTAAAGGTTTATGAAGATCAATTCCAACGACTAACCTCGCATAATTCCCTCTCTTTCTTGTTTTTGTTAATGCATCGATTCTCATCGTCTTACCTATTATATCGCCCATTTTCCTGAGTATGCGTGAGAGGTGGTTTTGAATCCACACATTTGAAATTCTAACCCAGGCAATAGTAGTAGTTTAGACGCTTCATGAGACTTGAAGTCTGGTATCCACTCCCAGAAAACCAGATAGTGATAAAAAATCATCCACCTACCTCCGCCTAAAGCAAAATTCAAATCATCCTTATTAGTAAACTTCACCATAAAATACACATGACCAGATCCACCATTTTGAACAAACCCTTTGGACTTCAAATTGGTTTTAGTTTTGAAGCGAAATTGTTATACCCCACTTTATACCCCAATACTCTAATTACAACTATGTTACTACAAAGTTTAATTCCTTAAATTTTCTCTTCTCTTGACCTCACAACCTATGGATATTCACAATTCTCAATGTATTCATCATCTTTAATAAGTGTAGTAAAATTCCTTTCCTCTTCATTCACCACCTTCATCTTCTTATTCTCATTAAGATTAACTATAGCTAGAATTACTACATTTTTACCTGTTAAAGCGATATGTCATCCAGAATTTTTACTTGGGGGGTTCCACCAATGGAGGAATCAACGGCGTTACCTTTTGGCCCCCGTTTAGGTTAGGAGACTTAATTGGACGTGCTCTCTTAGTTAGCCTATTGTTCGTCTGGGCTGTCAATAGGGTTGGGAATTGTTCATTATTTACTCCATTGTGAATTCGGTTATTCGTGATCATCTTGTCTCTTTCTTCTTCTCTCACCGACACCACTGTCGGCGGTCTCTTGTGCGGCGGATCTTCCATCTTAGATGTTAGGGAGTGGGTGTTTCCTTGAGTTTCTCGAATCGCATGAGTGTAGCAGCTAATTTTATTTTTATTTATAAATCATATGCTATTTGTGATTTTGAACACTAAATATTATTTAATGCTAAAAAGTGAGTAATATATATTCCCGAACAAAATTACATATACACTTGTGAGAAAACATAAGAGTGATTCTTGTAGAACATACAAGAGGGTTGTTTGTCTTGTTCAAGATTTTTTATATTATTTTGAAACGGTGTGAACCTCCGTGGATGTAGCCAATTTGCTGAACCACGTAAATCTTGTGTCTCTTTTATTATTCTGTCATTATTTTCTTTGTTATTTTTCTATCTTCATATTTTTTCTTTCCAACAACTGGTATCAGAGATGAGGTTCAAGAGGATTAATGGAAGAAGAAAAATATTCGAATTGAGGGAGGATTCATATGACAGAGTTCATGAAAGATGAAGATCAAATTTTCTAAGTGCAGTCGATGTAGAAGATGAAGATTTCTTTCGAGGGAGGATTCTATTATTTTGAAGATCAAGAAGAGATTCGCATATGTTGCAATGAAGATTGCTATCGAGCAATGGGTCTCGCATGAGTAAACTTGAAAGAGGTTCAAGTTGCTATGATTATTCTTGGCACTTCTCACCAAGGGAGGAATTGTTGGGTTGTGGCTTGAAGTCCAAGCCCAATAGTTCAATTAAATTTGGAAACTAAGAAAGATATTACTTGACTTGAGATTCAAGTAATAATATATTAGGAAATTATTAGACCAAGAAATGTATTACTTGACTTGAGGTTCAACTAATAATATATTAGGAAATTATTAGACTTGTTACCTAAGTAATATTTCCTTTATATCTGGGGCTCCATAGTTTATAGTTTTGTGTATCATATTCCCTCCCCACATAGGGGTAGGGGTGGGGTATGTGACGGGGTTGTGTGATCATCAACCAAGAGAGGTGTGAGACCAACAAAGTGAGTGTGAGTGATACACTTGTGAGAAAACACAAGAGTGATTTTGCAGAACATAGAAGAGGGTTGTTCTTCTTGTTCAAGGTTTTCTATATTATAGTGAAACCGTGTAAACCTCCGTGGATGTAGGAAATTTGTTGAACTACGTAAATCATGTGTCTTTTTTATTATTTTGTCATTCTTTTATCTATGTGTTTTTTCTTCCCAACAACTCTCTCAAGTCCACCGCTGCTTTTGGGCATATAACCTGAAAATTAAAAGATAAAATACCTTATTACGTAGATGCTACAAATATTACAGAGTCGGAATAGATTTAAATATTAAGGAACTAATTAATTTGAAAAGGAATTAGTATTAAGTGAAACTTAGACCTTAGAGTGAAACCGATTGGGAGGGTGGTGGTAGGCACACATATGTGATGCAAGCATTATCCAAATCATCGACAAGATTAATAAGAGAATTGTACCATCTTCCTTGTTTTAGCTTGATTCCCAATTAAATCCCTGAAACACGTAACCAAGTGAGTATATAAATGAGTTATTTCAATGAGAGAGTACTTTTTAGTTTTTAGCACATTTTAATATCCTGGAATCAAACATTGAGAAGTTATATGCAGAACAAATCACAAATTACCTGAAATAGCACTATGGGTTGCAAAAGTCAGAAACAGTATGAAGGCAGTGCAAAGATAAGATAGAGAAGTGAAAAGAGTATTCATTGAGTCTCTTAAGTGAAGTAAGCTCGACATTATATAAGCATATATATGACCAGTAGCTGTTTTACTTGCCATTTTGAACATACTCTATATCCTATTAAATTCCTTTCCTATTATAGCCAACAAAAATTAGTGTGGACCACCAAAGATGAAATACGATATCCTGAAATGCTCCATATCACATCATAGTTGCTGGGGCACATAAGAGACCATTTCTTCATACGTATTGTCTAGCTGTTAGATTTCGTAAGCGGTAAATTGTACCTTAATTGTTATTAATTATATGTGAGAGATATAGACATTATTGATAACTAATGGAAAGCTTTACATTATGATTTGTCCAAGTTCAATGATCTCTTGCTCTTGCTGACCAAAGAGCAAGGACAAATTTAAATAGAGCTCGGGTGGGGTGGGTTGATGTCCGCTTTATATTTAGGAAAATGTTTAAATGTTTTATTTGGCTTAGAATTTCTTTTTCAGACCCGATATTCCTTAAGATGGTGATATTTTTTTAAACATTATTATTAAAATAATATTTCAATTATTTATTTATACATAATACGTATTTAAGTATTATAACTTCAATAAAAGGGATTATGTAAATCCTAATTTTGTGATCGTTCATCCAACACAGTGAAATGTCTCACCTAGAGGCAGATTATGTAAGACCTAAAAGTTGTTTCAGTTATAAGAAAGAGAATATATATATGCTATTTTATATATATGCTATTTTATATATATTCTCATGTGTAAAATGTACAATGTTGTGCCGATTAATTTGACACCTTTGGACCTTGAAGCTACGTGGCGCATTTACATCCGTTGTTCTACCACTTCATAGACGTTTTGGACTTGATCTTATGTTTGTCCCATATAAATAGCTACTCGTGTTGACCAAAGCTGACTAATTAATTCCTCCATCTTTCAAAGTTTTTGCACTCTTTCTCTCACCTCTTAAACCCTAGTTTATCTAAAACCCTTGGTTTCAGGTTTTAGCTTTACATCCATGGTAGTTTTAGCCTCTAGATTTTAATATCTCTTGTAATCCTAAATCAATCTAGCCGATTGAAAGTAATCAACGAAGACCCATCAGTAGATAAACCTGTGTTTGTGCAAACTGAAAGATCAATATAATAAAATTTAAAACAAGAATCAAAGAAAGAAGAAATAAAACAACATGAAAAGTATTAAAAAACTCAAAACCCTAACCTTAAAAATTGCTTTAAAGAGAGAAAGTGTTCCCACTAGTCTCGATTCTTACTCCTTTTTTTTGTCAAACAAAATATATAAAAAACCATACAAAATACATAAGTTCAACCAATGCCAGAAGCAATGGAGTCAAGAGAGAGCAATTTGGTTAACTGGGGAGGAGGACACACCCTCCAATAACCACACATATTGCCATATAGCTTATGTTTGACGACCCACTCAGCCACACGGTTACTCTTGCGTGAAACAAGAGAGAAAACAGGTCAACAAAACTCGACAGTATCATAAATAGTTTTAATAGTATTACAACAATCAAAAAAGGAGCAAGGAGAAGAGGATGCGGGAGGGAGAATAATAGAAGAAGAGTCATTCTCAAGGGCCACCAAGCTAGCGGGTAGATCTGTAGCTTTATCACATCCCCACAAAACTACCAGGGTTTCAGCTTCACCCACATTGCAAGCGTCGGTAGATTTAGATTCCCATTCCCCATCTATGATTTTACCAAAAGAATCTCTGATTACATAGGCAATAGCATATTTATTAGAGTAGTAACATAAGAAGAATCTATATTAATTTTAAAGAAGTTAAAAGAAGGTGTTTTCCAATTACTCAACATATTATCAGTGTTATCAGTAAAAGAATCCAAATTAGTGGAGCTATTAGAAATAGTGCAATTATTAATATTGTTGAGAATATTTTCCTTCAACTTATTATTTTTTACATCATTAGAAATAGTATGAGCTTACTTATATTTCTTCCAATGTTTAAAACATAAATTACAAGTTAAAAGAGGATCAAGAATAACACCATTAAAAATGAAATTATTTCTTCTTTTTCAAATATACTAATACATATTACAAATAAACTCAACATCCATTTATTATCACCTTTTATTTCTTTTAGGGACTCAGTGAGATTTAAAAGCAAGTCCCCTAGCAGTGCTATAATTATCAAGTTTAAAGGTCAAAGAGAAACTAAATCATACTGTCTTGGCCCAAGGACAAGCAAAAATAAAATACTCTATGATTTCATCACTATCATTACAAAGCTTACAAAATTTATTCTTGGAGCACTTTCTATTAAACAAGTTCATATCAGTAGGAAGTTTATCTTTAATACACTTATATATAAAAATTTAATTTTGGGAAAACAGTTCATTCTCCAAATAGTTTTCCAAAATACAATCCATTTAGGGCTTTTTATTTTGTGTAACATTTTTTAAAATCAAAAAGTAAAAGAAAATTCGCTCCATCACCATAAGGATTTTGTGTAACATTATGGTCGGTGATATCCATCATTTTTTTTGTTCGAAAGGTGATACGGTGATACCCATCACCGTAAGTAAACGGAGATAATTTTGGATTTTTACACCTCGAGAGTTATGTTGCCTTTTTCTTTTTTAGTCGAAACCATTAGATAAAACTTTTACATATCACCTTCCAATTCTACGACCCTCTAATTATTTCACTTATTTCCTTTTACCTGTCCAATAAAAAATTACTTTTACTTCAACTCACATAATTCGTTCATTTTTACTTCCTAACTCACATAATTCATCCATTTCTACTCTCATTTCTCAGCAATCAACTCACACACAGATATTTCAACCAAAAAAAACTCAAGAAGTAGATACAGTATGGGTAACACACTACAAACTCCTACTCCTACTCCTGGTCATCTACAAATTGAAGATCTCCATGCCCAAGAAAACCCCATCACATGTGAAATATGTATCGAACCTATACTTTTACCTAACAAAAGATTCAAAAACAACAATCTTTGCTCTCACCCATTTTGTGAAAATTGCATCATCCAATACATCAAAGCCAAACTAGAAGATAACGTGTCTGAAATACCCTGCCCCGCTTTGCACTGTACACACCTTCTTCATACTTTCTCTTGCCGTACTATTCTTCCACCACACCTCTTCGTTAGATGGTGCGATGTTTTATGCGAAGCTTTTGTTTTGGGTCGCGATATTTGTTACTGTCCATACAGAGACTGCTCTGTTTTGGTCATTAATGAGTGTGGAGTGAAGAATTTGAAGAAATCCAAGTGCCCAAATTGTAAGAAACTCTTTTGCTTCAAGTGTAAATTGCCTTGGCATGGTGGATTTACATGCGAGGAAAGGGGAGAATTAATGGAACCGAACGATGTAGCTTTTGGTGTTCTTGCTGAAATAAACCAGTGGAAGAGGTGTCCTAATTGCAGTCACTTTGTTCAACGCATTAGTGGTTGCAACAAAATTACGTGCAGGTCTCTCTCTTTCTCTTTAGATGGTGTTATCTAGCCACAAATTAAGTAGTTTTATTTATTCTAAAAAGATTAAAAAGCAAGATATTTAGTGTAAAACTTTGTTATATTTGATGTAGGTGTGGTGTGGAATTTTGTTACAAGTGTGGAAGAAAGCTTAATTATTATCGGTGCAAATGTGGTGTATTAGGTAACTTAAACGACAATTTCCCTTTCTGGTACTTCCGAGCGTTTCTTATCATTTTTCTCATGATTGTTGTCCTCCTGTATTGTCTCGAACTTTTCAAATATGAAAATGGAAATGGTCAAGCTAATAGCAAGGATCCATAATAGTGTACGTTTATTTAAAATTTAAAACCTTCATTTACTATTAGAAAGAAGACAAAAAATGCACTGTACTTAATGAATTACTATGGTTTGTAATTACGTGTAATGAAACGGAGAAATGGATCATCTAGTTAATTATATCATTGTTTGCTCTTACAAATTCACTAGTGCAGAATATGCACGGATCCGTGGTTGAACTTGACAATGTCCCCCCGCATGGCCCGGTTACTCCTTTCCTTCTATAGAGAAACCTCACTAGATAAGTTCATATACTTAAACCTCCGGAATCCCTTTAAAACCCTATTTTACTAGTGCCTGACTTTAAGAATAAGGCAGGGACGGAATTGCAATTAACCGAAAAGGTCAATGTTTTTGGAGATGTTGGTCTGCTATTACATGGAGTTCCATATTGTATTCTGATTGGAAGGCGAGTTTGTACTATAATCGTCTAAGGCACCGGAATATAATGGCCCGGCCCCGTCTGAGGACTGGAGGACTGGAACAACAAGTACTTGTTCAGCTCTGGATACGGCCTTCGGCCTTCGTTCAATCTTTTCAAAGTCCTTCCATGTGCGGCTTGAAACCGGGGTCTTGCGAAGGTGAACGCTCCAACTTTTGTAAGGATCAGATGTTCGTCGGAATAGGAAGCTCTAGATGCAATGTGGAGCCGGTTATCCTCTGAACAACCTTTAAAACTCCCACTCCCCATGGTGTCCGTAAAATCTATGGTTCACTCAGCTAAATGGGACTTGAACAACCAATTCCTGGTGACCCAAAGGGCCAGCTATTACGTGCTATTTAAGGGAAGAATTTCCAAAACGCGCCCCTAAAAGATTCTCCCAGGTTAGCAGAGAGGGTGGAAAGGAAGGATAGTTTACCTCCTCCGAGAGAGTGGCCTCAGCCAAACTGGAATCGACAGCCAAAATGAGGATACCCTCCTCCTAACAAGAAGCGGGGCTAGGTTGTAGACAAAAAAGTAGGCGTCGAGACAAAAAAGCCACAACGGGGATGCCTAAACTTTAGGAGCATATCGGGTATTAGTCTTCCAGACAAGAGTCCACATCTCTATCAGAGCTATGAAACATTGCCTTTTCTAATCTCCTCTAACCTAGTGGAGATCCCCCATTATAATTTCTTTCGTATCTTTCCCTTCAAAGTACATGAAGGAGAAGGAAAATAACTATAGAACCCCACATAATGAAAATTTTAAAATTGATATGTTCAAATTTAGGTAGGGCCTTGGGGAATGACTAGTCCAACCGTTACAATGAAAATACTAGTGTGCAAATGTCAATGTTGGGTAACCTTGTGATTGTGCGAAACTTGCAAAAATTTATCTTGTATTACAAGAAGTCTCTAATATGGCTATTGGAAACCAAAATGATCGCGTTCCTGATCAGCCGAGTTGCTAAATCAATCAATTATAAAGTTCTTATCTATATCTATCGGAATGGGAGATTACGAGGTTGGCAATGTTGTCTCTTGACAATCTATCAGTTGCAATGGAACAAAGTAGCCCACTTTTTGGTACCATAACTATTAACCCCAATACTCTAGATTTTGTGAGGTCTCCTTCGTATATGCTTCCCGTACGACAGTGATAACTGGTCCTTATGGGAGTACATATACGGATCCCAGCAATCTAGCATCTCCGCACTACTTCATTGGTGATCATAATGATATTTTGGACCCGTACGAGAAGATGAGCGGTCTGGCAAAACTTTTATCGTGACTAGAAAAATTTATTAATCTCATAAGTGATGCTGGTCATGTTGGCCTACATCAAAAGGTACCAAATTTACCTAGTCAAACAAGAGAGATGGACCAGATTTCATCCTTAAGCGACTAGATCTAGCTCTAGATAATACCCAATGGCTTGACAAATTTTCCAATTCATGGGTTCTCAATGACAATCCAATAGGATCAGACCACTCTCTGTTGCTCCTCCATCTCAAAGCATTAGATTCTAAGTGAGACTGCAATCAGTTTCAATTCGAACCATCCTGGTGTGAGACAGAGGAAGTTGAAGTCATAATTGATGAATCCCTTGAGGCACATGCTACATTCCCTTTCCAATTTTGTCCCATAAATTTCAGTGGAATCATTAGGCTGTGACTTAACTGGTAAAAGTCTCAGGAGTCTTTAGGTTGTTGTTTAGCACGTAAAAACTCATGGAAAAGGTTTATATTTCACCTTTAAGATAGAGGAGAAGCTTAGTGGAGAAGCTTGCATATCCTTCCGGGAAGACCTTCGGTAGTGGATGTAGGGAAACCAAACCATTCTAAATGTGTCGCGTAACTTCTTTCCCTTTTCTTGTATATATCGAGGAAATTTAATTTGATTAATATCTTACCTTTCCTAGAATAAGTTAGATTTCTTTTACTTATCCATATAATATTTGTCCTTATTCCTAGTAATCTAATTTAAGATTATCTAATTAGGTTGCATATAGTTTCCTTCCTTACTTGACTTAATTTAATAATCCTTTTTGGCTTACAATCCTAGTCCCTATCATTGTTTCATAGAATAAACCCTAGTATTTCCTTCTCTATAGAACTTGTATTATAGCTTATGCGTTTACAAACTCCCTTAAATTCATTTTAATATGCTTAGAGCTTGTTTTCCTAAAGTTCTTTTCCTAAACCTTAAGTTTAATAATCCATAATTTTAAATTAGGCATAAATTAGATGATTATCTTATTCACCCCCATCTAGAAATTTACATGTGGTATTAGAGTGTAACTCTAAATTGAATAGCTTATTAGTTAGTATTGTAAAAAATTATTTTATATTTCATTATTGCCAAAAAAGTCGTGAGTATGGATCTGCATTTCGTGGGTATATACCGATTATAGTTGTATTTTTTATATTTTTCTGGTATAGTATGTGTACATTGCTATATACTCATCATAGTGGCATTTTCTGCATTTTTTGCATTTTCTACAACGGTGTGTTTGATGGTTACACTGGTATGTTGATTTTGACAAAACTTGACATATTGATGGTCTTAGCGTGGTAGGTATATACCAATCACAGTGGTGTATAATCGTTTATTAGTTTTAATTGATGATCTTATTCTTGGTGCAGAAAATCAAACCAGTGGGTATATACCATCACTGATATAGACCTTGGCAAGGAAAAATTTATCTTGAAATAGTATATATATGTCCATCACATAAATGCCGAGACCTATACTTTAATTATAAAAATATGGATAGTGGATATAACTGTAAGAACCTTTAAAGTAATTAAAGAATTATGAATAGTGGGTATATCCATTATCTAAATAGACTAATAACCACTAAAATGAAGAGAGATGTAATAAAGTAAAATCACAAAGTATTTTGAACAAAAATAATATGAACAGGTCTTTTAGAGAAATAAGATTAGTTAAGTATTCTAAACTATTATTTTGGAGTTTAAGACCTTTAAAAGTAGATTACTCGCCCCAAATAGGTAGAATTGTCAAGTTGTGCCGAATACTAGACGTGCAAGCTTGTTTGATAAGACTTACGAGTCGAGTCGAGTCAAAAAATTTAAAGCTTGTTTGTTAACATATCGAACGAGACGAGCTCGAGTTATTAAAAAATAATTTTTTTTATAGGTTTAATATTATATTTATTGAAAACTAAAACATTAATATCCAGATTATAAATACTAACAAATTAACGAACGAGTTCGAACGAACTTGTTTTTCTAATGAACGAGTTCGAATAAACTTTTTTGTTCGTTTGTATAACGAACAAGTTCGAACGAGTTTTTTTCTTAAATCAATATCGAGCTGCTCGTGAACAGTTTAATTCGTTTCCAGCCCTACAAATAGACATTTTTTTCCTTTTTCGAACGAGTTTTATTTTGTGTAACATTTAATAATATGATTTTTTCGATAAAAAAAATAAAATCCTTGTCCATCACCATAAGGATTTTTTTTTTTTTTTTGGTCGGTGATGCCATCACCACAGAGGTAATTTTGGATTTTTACACCTCGAGAGTTAAGTTGTCTTTTTCTTTTTTTGGTCGAAACCATTAGATATTCCAATTCTACCTATCACCTTCCAATTCTACAACCCTCTAATTATTTTAACTTCAACTCACATAAATCATTCATTTCTACGTCCTAACCCATTGCTCAGCAATCAACTCACACACAAATTTGGAAAAAAAAAAAAACAACTCACACACAAATATTTCAACCAAAAAAAACTCACTAGAAGTAGCTAGATACAATATGGGTGACATTTTACAAACTCCTACTCCTGATCAACTACAAAATGAAGATCTCCATGCCCAACAAAATCCCATCACATGTGAAATATGTATCGAACCTATACTTTTACCTAACAAAACATTCAAAAACAACAATCTTTGCTCTCACCCATTTTGTGAAAATTGCATCATCCAATACATCAAAGCCAAACTCGAAGATAACGTGTCTGAAATCCCCTGCCCCGCTTTGCACTGTACACACCTTCTTAATACTCTCTCTTGCCGTATTATTCTTCCACCGCACCTCTTCGTTAGATGGTGCGATGTTTTATGCGAAGCTTTTGTTCTGGGTCGCGATATTTGTTACTGTCCATACAGAGACTGCTCTGTTTTGGTCATTAACGAGTGTGGTGTAAAGAATTTGAAGAAATCTAAGTGTCCAAATTGTAAGAAACTCTTTTGCTTCAAGTGCAAATCGCCTTGGCATGCTGGGTTTACATGCGAAGAGAGGGGAGAATTAATGGAACCAAACGATGTAGCTTTTGGTGTTCTTGCTGAAACAAACGAGTGGAAGAGGTGTCCTAATTGCAGACACTTTATTCAACGCATCCATGGTTGCAACAAAATTATGTGCAGGTCTCTCTCTTTCTCTTTAAATGGTGTTATCTAGCCACAAATTAAGTAGTTTTATTTATCCTAAAAAGAGTAAAAACCAAGAAATTTAGTGTATTTCTTTGTTATTTTTTTTTCGTTCAAATCTTTGTTATATTTGATGTAGGTGTGGTGTGATATTTTGTTACAAGTGTGGAATAAAGGTTAATTATTATCAGTGCAATTGTGAAGTAGATAACTTAAACAACAGACTCGCTTTGTTGTATTGCTTCGGAGCGTTGCTTGTCATCTTTTTTCTCATGATTGTTGTCCTCCTGTCTTGTCCATCTTGTCAAACAAATAGCAAATAGTGTATGTTTATGTAAATTGTAAAACCTTCATTTATTGTTAGAAAGAAGACAAAATATGCAATGTATTTAGTCAATTACTATGGTGTGTAATTACTTGTAATAAAAGGGAAATATGGATCATTTAGTCAATTATATCATTGTTTGCCGTTACAAATTCATTAGTGCAGAATATGCACAGATCCGTGCTCGAACTTGACCGTTGTTATTGGGAAACACTGATTGGTTAGCTTTGTTCACCTGCTAAGCAACCCTCCTTTCCTTCTATAGAGAAACCGAGATAAATCATATACTAAAACCTCTAGAATCCCATTGGAACCCTATTCTAATATCACCTGACTTTAAGAATAAGGCAGGGTCTGAATTGCAATTAACCAAAAAGGTCGGATTGTGAACGATCTGAATTTTGTAAGGATCAGATGTGTGTTGCAATAGGAAGCTCTAGATGCAATATGGAGCCGGTTATCCCCTAAACAACCTTTAAAGCTCCCACTCCGAATGGTGTCCGTAAAATCTATGATATACTGAGCTAAATGGGACTTAACCAACCGATTCCCGGTGACCCAAAGGGTCTTCTATTAAGTGCAAGTTTAGGGGAGAATTTCTCAAACCACCCCCTTATAAGAGGCTCCCGTGTTAGCACATGTGGGGGAATGGAAAGATGCGATATCTCTTAGGGAGGGTGGCCTCCACTCAACTGGGATACACAACCCTCACGTGAAGGATACAACGTACCTTCCTACGAACAAGAAGCGCGGCCAGGTTGTAGACAAAAAAGGAGGCTGTCGAGACAAAAAAGACAATTGGAGGAATCGCGAAGCAAAAAAGATCTCCAAACTCAAGGAGTGTGTTGGGCGTTAGTCTTCCCAGATGAGACTCTACACCTCCACCTGAGTGGTGAAAAATCGCCTTTTCTAGTCTCCTCTAACCTAGTGGAGATCCCCATTATGATTTCTCATGTAATTTCCCCGCAAGTATAGGAAAGAAAGCAAAGTATAGGAAGAAAAAGGGGAAAGAACTAAAACCCAACGAAACAATGTTTTAAGATTAAAGAAGGGCAATCTAGGTAAGGTCTTGGCGAATGCCAGGTTCAGTCGTTATAATGAAAAACTAGTGTGGAACTGTTAGAAACTGAGTAACCCCGTGCCCGTTCGACACTTGCGAGACTTTATCTCGCATTACAATCCGACTCTAACCTGCATATCGAAAACTAAAATGATCGTGTTCCAAATCAGTTGAGTTACTAAATCAATCAAATATAAAGTTCTTGTCTATATAGACCGGAATGGGAGATCAGGAGGTCTATCGTGTTCCAAATTAGTTGAGTCACTAAATCAATCAAATATAAAGTTCTTGTCTATATAGACCGGAATGGGAGATCAGGAGGTCTCACAGCGTTGTCTCTTGACAATATATCAGTTGCAAATCGAAAAGATAGCCATTTTTCGCTATCATAACTATTGACACCAATACCCTAGAGTTTGTGAGGTCTCATAAGTAGAAAAATTTGTAATCTCATAAGTGATGCTAGTCTTGTTGGCCAACCAGCAAAAGGTACCAAATTCAGCTCATCAAACAAGAAAGATGGACCAAATTTAATCCTTGAACAACTAGATCGAGCTCTGGGTGATACCTTTGTTAGCAGTAAGGTTATGACCTGCAGTTTTAAGTTCCCCAATCATGTTAGTTTTTTCCTGGAGATGTTGTTGCATGGTTTGATTAGGCTTCCTCTTGTAAGTATCAAACTTAATGGTCAATCAAATTAACTTAGTCACATTCGTACCCCCATATTTCTCATTAAAAGATTTCCACATCTTGTAAGGAGTGGGGTATTGTTGACACTCATAGACAAGGTCGTCATTCATGACGCATATCAAGATACCTATAGCAATAAAATCTTTCTTTTTTCACTTCTCATAAGCCCCCATGTCCATTCTGTTTTGAGTTGTGTTTCCTTCCTCAGGCTGAGTCATGACATTGTTAATAGACTCAAGAACATATTGCTCATCTAGAACGTAATGTATCTTGAGATTCCAAATGTAATAGCCTAACCATTCATTTTGTCTCCTTTGTTGAGATCAGCAATGCTGGTTTTGATATCATTTTCTTACAAAGTAAGAAAATTCCATTAGTAACATATATCCAATAATATTTATGCAAATAGAATGAATAAGAAAGATGATAAAACAAGTGATAGAGAAAGTTCACTATATTCTCAATCATGAATTATTATATTGTATTCATCTTAATCATTCATTTAATTTCATTAACTGCAGTATAAGTTCTACTAGAACTTCCACTTTCTCTGAGATAAATAAAGCAATATTGTATGAAAAACAACTTACAACATATAATCAAATAAACAACTTGAATTCATACATAATGGGAAAAACAAGTGCGATAAACAAATAACTTAATTAAAAGAACAACTAATGTAAGGATTATACCTAACAAACAAAGATTTAAACATCTGAAACAAACTATCAGTTGAAAGTTCTAACTAACATATGAATTTCACACCCAATACACCAACAAAGGAATTGACTCCTTAAAGTTTGCTTCCTTATAGAGACGTATTGGATCATGATCATTTAGCTCTATAGTTGGAGAATGCATCCCACAGTGACACTGTTTTTTTTTTGTTCAAATGCATAATAAATATAGATAGTAGAAAAGGTTACAAGAATTAGCCCACCCCGGAAGGCTCGGCTTCATTACAGATCAAAGTAGCTATCTGGGAAGGGATACAAGCACCCCAATTATCAAACAGAGTACTAAGAAGCTCCTGTTTGGCAATCCAGTCAGCTATCCTATTTCTACTTCTAGATATAAAGGAAAAAGAAGGAGAAGATAATTCAGCAAAATAATAAATATTACAAACTAAGTTTTTAATAGAATGACTCAACACTGGTAATCCTGATGATATAGTGACTTCATAATAGTGGCTGAGTCATTCTCTATTATCACGCTTCCAAAAGGATAATTTGAAGCCATCTCCGTAGCTTTCAAGATCCCCGTAGCCTCTGCCTCTAACACCGAATCAGTTGCAATCTTCCAACTATTACCTGCCACAAATTCCCCATTAGAGATTCTAACTATACAAGCTATTGCAGCTCCTTTATCGGAAAAAGCTGCATCACAATTAATTTTAAATTTATTAGGTGGAGGTTTTTTCCACTTATCTTTGAATTTTTGATTTTGTGAAATATTATTGTTGATATTTATTCCAATAATATTAGGGTTGTTAACTTCACCTAATTTATCTAGAAAGTTTGAATCATTAGGGTTTGAGATTTTATAATATTCTTTCCAATTTTTTGTGGCTTTTCTAATTGTATTCAAAGATTCACATTTTTTTTCCATTATAGATAAAGTTATTTCTATCCTTCCATATATGCCACATAATAGTATATATAAGTTCAAAAATCCTATCATGATTATCAAATTTTTTTGTAATGTTTTGTACATGATTTATAATCCAAAGTTCTACATTTATAGTAGTATCATTATCAGTTCTTAAATTCAAAGGGCTAGTAAACCATATACTTTTTCCCCAAGGGCATCTGAAAAGCATATGTTCCACTGTTTCAATATTATTATCACAAATTTTACAAATGTTATCTTTTGCACATTTTCGTTTAAAAAGGTTTTCTCCTGTAGATAAAAGGTTCCTTATAGCTCTCCACATAAAATTTCTTATTTTTGTTTGAGTTTCCATTTTCCATATAAGATTCCAAATTCTTTTATCCCTAGTAGTAGATGATGTAGGGTTATTTATATTATTATTATTATGAATAATATTTTCCTCATTTTTTAGTTTATGATAAGTATCCTTAACTGTATAAGTGCCATTTTTACAGTAGTCTATACTTATTTGATCTTCACATATTACCTTAGGAATTATCATTTTTTTCCACTTTTTCTTTGATTTTCTTGGGATATAATTGATTTAAAAGTTCAATATCCCAAGATTTATTTTCTTTAATTAGTTGATATACCCAAAGAAGGTTAGAGTTTATTGGTTTGATTGGTTGCTTGATATCACAAATCCAATTATGTTCATAAATATTAATACTCCTTCCGTTACCTAGTTTCCATTTTATATTATTCTTGAAGGTATCTCTGCCTATGAGTATGGTTCTCCATCCCCAAGAGGGTGAGCTTCCAATTTTAGCTTCAAGAAAACTACAATTTTTAAAATATTTTCCTTTAAGGAGTCTGTATAGAAGTGAGTCTTTTTTATTTAATAGGTTCCAAGCTTGTTTACCCAGTAGAGCTTTATTCATTAGGTGAAGGTCTCTAAAACCTAATCCACCTTCAAACTTTGAACTTGTAAGTATATCCCAGTTAGCCCAGTGTATTCTTTTTTTTCCTTTATCACCCCACAAAAAATGAGCAATTATAGAGTGGATTTTACTTAGATTAGCCAATCATATGTAACTTGTCTCCCATGAACATAGTCTGCAGGATACTCATCATCCCATTGCATTGAAGTCTCTTATGTTATAGTTCGCGAGTGCATCGATGCTTTCCTTTAAAACTTGTTATATTCTCAGTGTTCTTGCAACTTTTGGTATATGAACCCCTATTGGTCCATTAGAATTTTTTACGTTCCTGTGGTGCCTTCTGTACCCTGTCAGTAGGTAAAGACTTAATGCTCATGATCCCCGAGATCGTGTCCACGCTATTACCATATATAAAAAAAAAAATCAGTTTAAAAATCACCAAAATTTGATTAGAAAAAATATATTTTGAAACTAAAATATAAATTTCTAGACACTCTAATAATCAAAAACAAGATACGGAAGTACATATGATTAGACTACTAGTCACTGTAATAGGTAGTCTGATTTTGAATTCCTTAAAACATTTCAGTTTTAATGAGAAAAAAAAAATTGTTCCAAAAAAATACCCAAGACCACAAATTAATCCGAAAAATAATTGTTATAACCATGTATATTTTGTTCAGATTAATTGCCAGCTAAATAAGTGTGGGCCAACTAAAAAATAAATAAATAAACTTGGATCAGGCCCACGATTTAAAAAATTGGCTAATATATTCTTAAGGTCATGACAGATTAAGGCTTCATTTAACCTATTAGGTCCAACTAATGTCTCTTGAAGAAACGAAATTAATTGCTGCATTTCAAAAAAATATGCATGTTCTTTGTCCAAACTTTAAAGGAACAAAATGAGTTTTTTTAAACCTATTTTAAAAAGATAATTGCAAAACTAATCTAAAGGCGTTCTTCGGAGAAGCGTCTTTATCATTTAATCAGCTCATTAATTAACTAAAAGAGAGACTTTACTTATAAAAATAATGGTTGGCCAACTATTTATTTTGCTCTTGGTTCAATTTTAAATTTTTTTTAACAGCAATAAATGAAACAGAGTATGTGGATAATGACATGTAGGAAGTCAAGAATTTGGTGTGACATAAACTCTTTTCTAGCATTCCAATCTAAATCTGGAGTTGAGATTGTTGGAAATTAAAGGCTTTTAAAGGTTTTTTTATATTCTTGGAGAAATAGAAAACCAATAGTCTTTTCTTTAAAAAGTTCCACATCCAAAATGGAGATGGAAAAAATATTGGTTTATAATATTATCTCTCCCTATACATTTCAAAAGGCTTAAAACATAGAGGTCCTATCTTAAATGGGAAGTTAAGTCATGTGAACTGTAGCCAACCAGGGTTCAAACCCTTATGACTACGATTTTGTGGATGAGTTTGTTTTACTAGTCACAAAAGCTCTACCCCACCAATTGGTAGTGGCGCAGCGTGGTCGTGGGGGTGTTGGGAAGTCTTGATAAAAATAAAACATATTTTGGGAACGAGTATTTATTTAATCAGATCTGAGTCGTCTTGTACCTGCCAAAGAGTTATCGGCCATCTTCATGGATTACTCCTAACAGCCAGAAACTCCCGCATTAAAAGACCGTCATCATTGCTCCCACACTTATGACCCATAAGTTACAAATGATGACATGAATGCTCTCGACGGTAACTCCCAAATTTATGGCTCAGGAGTTACAAAAGCTGACCATATTCATTCTCCCCGTTGCCAAAGAATACGTCCAGATTCATGCCATTTTTCAAGGAAAAAGAAATGGTTTTTGTCTTTACGGAGAACTCATTATGACGCCATTGATTGCTACGGTTATGAAACTCATATGACTACTATATAAGAGGTTGAAGTCATATTGTTCGACACACCAAAAGTTCTTCCTCAACATCCAGAATTGAAAAGTTCTCTTATCTTCTCCAAAATATTTATGTGCTTAGCATAGAGTAGTGATAGTAATCCCTTTGAGGATACCGGTCATACCCGAAAAATCCTTTTTTAATAAACTGATGTTAGAAATCACGCTATTACTCAGTTGTTCTGGAATATGTTGTAAGTTTTGTTGTTATAATATTTATTTATCTACGTATAACTTGTTGTAAGTTTATTAAATACATAAATATATTATTTTTTTAGATTACCAATTACATCAGTGTTTGTTAGTTTTACCAACAGTTTAAAAAAAGATTTTATTATCAAGAACACTGATCGGAAATGGTTTTTAATTTCGGTTGTTGCTTCACTTTTGAATGCAAAAACATCTCCCCGCCTGTTAAAGTTAATCCATGAATGGTTCAAACTACTGAACGTCGGGGAAAAAACTTCTAATCGTGTTCTATCAGCTTGATCTTGATTCGGTTAGGGTCAAGAAGTTCGAGGAATTGGTTGATGGAGAATGGAGTTGCAAGGGAAACTCGACCGTTGCCGTTATTCTCTAAAAAAACCCAGGTTCCTCTAAATTTACTTTGATAATATTTTTGGAGTTAATTGATGATCTATGTGACCCCTCACTAGTCTCATTAAAGTGTCTGTTAACTAGTTTTCATGGGTAGCAAAATAATTACACTTTTAATTGATGATCTTGTTGAGTATGAGTACCTTATTTGAGTTTTAATAAACACTAGAGTTGTGAATATGAATGCTTATAGCTTTGTGTACAATATTGAGTCTTTGGAGGTGTGACATGGTTAATTAAGACTTATTAATCTTTTAAAAACACAAGGACTAATCCATGATCACAATATTGACGGGTTAGATTTAAATGTCAAAAATGTGTAGAGTCCAGGCTGCTTAAACCCTTTTAGCACGTGATCACTAGAAAGAACAAAGTATAAAACCTAATGTATTTCGGCTTAGCTTTACACCGCTAGTAAAGGAGTTGAGACTGAGGTTATAACCTGTGTTGATGCCTACTTTAGGTTTATTGTAGTCTACCATGTAAAGATAAAGCACATCATATATATGTAAAGATGAAAAAGTAAATAAACTTCGTAGTAATCAAGATGCTTAGGTCCGACGAGGATAATATATATAGTTCATATTCCCCGAATAATTTTGTGAAATTGACAAAATAAATCATGAACTTAGTGCCCAGTATTTGATGCCCAACAAAATGGCACAATCATAGAACCCTTAAAGAAATGGTGAATACCTTGTTAATTAGTTCTGGCTTACCCAAACGAATTGGGGGAAAGTTGTCTTGTCTGTTTATTACTTAATAAGGTGCCAGTGAAACTTAGACAAGACCCCTTATGTGTCGTGAGAAGAGTTTTCCCACTTAACTTGGAATAATTAAAAATGTGGGGGTGTTTGGCCATGATTGGACTACCCCACTTCTTAGAAGTCAACTAATTTCTCCCTTTTTGTTCTAAATATATGCCTTTATGAGACATCTTTTTAGGTGAATAATTGACTAATATGATAGACTTTTAGGATTATTTTGTTATATTTTGTTTTCTCTTCTTGGATTTTAATATTTTATTTTTAAAGCTTTTGCACGTTAAATAGTTTGTTTTTGAAGGTCCATGGATGCTAGGTATCACCAATACAAGGAGAGTAATAGATAATTAAAGTCTTAGATCAAGTGAAGAAGTCAAAGGCGAGAAAAGATATCCCGAAGAGTTGACTAGGAAAGCTGCAAATCTGGAAGGGTGATATAAATTGCTGATTTTGAGCGACTTAAACATGGATTCAGCCTTTGGTTCGTGAATCCTTATTGAGTTAGGAATATTTAGCAACTGGAATGAGTCAATTTGGAGTTGGTTTGAGGAAGTTACAGCCGTTTTACTAAGGGCCGCACACCAATTTCGGGATTTAATTAAAAGATTGGATTTGGTCTTTTTAATATTAGACTTATTTTCTTTAGTAATAGTCCAAGTCCGATTTGCTTCTTATAAATAGGCCTTTAGACTTTTATTTTACACACAATTCATTCTACGCTAAAATTCAAGAGCAAAAGTCAAGAGCAGAAGACAGAAGAAGGAGCTAAAGGTGAAGAATCCTCATTCTTCCACCAGAAGTCAATTCCAACGCCTCAATTAGGTTCTTTTATTTTATTAATTTCTTTTATTTTAGTTTTTATTTCTATTATTAACTAATTCCCTTTGTACTTGAGTATCGCATATTGGGTTAAACCCTAACTTGATTAATTAATGTTTTTCTAATTTGGGATTTAGTAATTTAAATTTGAATTTGCTATTTTGTGTTGACTATTAATTTATTCTTCATTATTATCTTTGACGTCATGAACCAAGGGTAGTTTTCAGTATTTAGGCTATTCACTGTAGTGGTGTAGTGATCACCTTGACAGGGGGTTTAAATACAGACCTAGGTAATAGCCGCTTGTATTCGCCAATGACCTTGACAGGCTTGACTAACCAGTAGCCAATGAGGTAAGAAACTTAACCATTCAAAAGTAGTTGTAATCACCCTGACGGGGTTTATAATACCGTAGGAGAGCTCCTAAGTCCACCCTGACAGGGGTTAGGTGACTTTAGAGTCCTGACTACCACAAATATAGCCATTTAACCCTTAAAAGAAAGCATTAATTAGGAAGGTTTCGGTAAAACCCTTGCGAGACTCAAGTACTTCCTCTCTACTTGCGTCCAACTTATTTATTTACTTTCTTTTCATTTCAGTTTAGTTAATTTAGCATTTAATTTATTTTCATCTTAGTCCTTAAACAAAAACCAAACAAACTTTATATCTTTTACTTTTCCGTACTTGCAATTTCATTACTATTTGATAAACACCTGAGTTGTACCTAATCCGTTCCTAAAAACGAATTCAATTTATCAGTTTATTACTTGGACACCGTACACTTGCGGTCTTTAAGTCCTCAACTTTTATCGCATTATTTTATAACACACCAGGATCCACCAAGTTTTTGGCGCCTCTGCCGGGGTGGTGGGTCCTAATTGAGGCGTTGAAATTGACTTCTGGTTGAAGAATCAAACAAAAGAACCTAATTGAGGCGTTGAAATTGACTTCTGGTGGATGTCCAGGCCAACTTTCGCAAACCACGACTCATTTCATGAGAAATATAAACGCCTCCTCATGCATATTCTTAGATTAACTAGAACTAGTTTACCCATGTTCATGGAAGGGATTCGAACCATGTACTTTACTCTGGCTGAAGGAATAGCAAGACTCGAACCAGTTGAGTTACCCCAGCTGGTTCACGGTTGTTGATCTTCTTATTGGAAGAGGGGCCTCGTGTTCACCACCTGAAGTGCATTCGATATTGATTGATGTTGTGTATATTTTTGAAGTACGGAGAGACGAAGAAAAAAAGCGTAAAATAAAAATAATAGAATTAGTTCCTTATTTTGACCAAACTCTATATTATATAAAGTAGTGGATAGTTGAGCAGTTGAGCAGTTTATCAGATATACACGTATCTAATATCTCAAATCTTATAATTTTGAATTTAAAAATTCAAAAATAATAACTTACATATTATAACTTAATTTTGTCGGACAAATTAAATTAAGAAATAATTACACATAATTATTTATTTATTCTTTCAATTTTGAAGCGTCCAGTGTTGCTTGAGTCAAGCAAAAATCATGGATTGATGGGGTAACAATAGAAATTTAAGGATTCGTAAGGAAATAATAAAATGATTTATGAGTGTGCATTACCACAATTCTCCATCAGCTCTAGTTTCTTGACAGGCTCCTTAGCGTGGATCATCATACTTCCCCTAAATTTCTTTGAGTTACGCAGCTTCTCTGTTTACTCATTTCAACTTTTGGCAAGCTCTTTTGATATTTTGGGATTCATTCCTCGACCCATCTAACCGTCCTTATTCTTGTTCTGTATTTAACTCTCTATTGGGACTTTCCCCCCAACGTGTGTTAGGACAAACCTTTTCCCTTTCTTGCCCCATAGAATTGATTCCATAAATGTGTTTTTGTCCCTAGGCTGCGTAATCCCATGGAATCATATTTGGGTACCTGCTCAATTTCTATTTTGACCCAATGGCCAAGAGTATCTATCCTGGAACCTACTTCTCATAGTCCATTGTGCATTTATGTTTCCATGTAAGACCCTTTTAATAACTTTGACACCACTTCTTCCTAGAGAAGGCATACCATGATCTCAAATAAAGTCTCCATAAACGTCTTTTCCTTTTTACCGCTTCAAATAGGAATGCTGATTGGTCATTATTTATATTTATCCAGATATTTTCTTTAAGTATATCAGAGTCGTTGTACGTCAATTCATCATTCAAGACTTCATGAAAGTATTTATTCACTCTTCTCTCCTTCTCTTTCCTGCTTTGTTAGTCAAACTTTAGGATTAATCATTACAATCCATTTTAATGGATTAATTTTTTAATCTTGTTCATGTTCTTTAGAAGAATTGGAAAAAATTTAGTTTAATATTGAGTATTACACAAATCTATTCTCATTTCTTTGAGAAGTGAAAAGTCACTTTTTACACATAAAAAGTTTCACATCGAAAAATAAGTGGAAAAAGCAATAGTATATAATGCTTTACCCACCTATAATTCCAAAAGTCCTAAAGGCTATGGAGGCCAAAGAAGAATAGGCAAAACCCCACACGCGCGCACCACCACCACCCGCCCGGCCCGACGTGGGCCGTGGGCTCGTTGGGGAGTCAAAAAATGAAAAATGAAACACCAAATCCTATCATCAGGAAAACATAACGTTCATAACGTTCGCGCATTCAAGACATCATAGTCAATTCGGAAATGCACTAGTGGTCAAGCTTGTGTCCATGTACATAGTCTGAATTTGAAAAAGAGTAACATCTGTTACCTCCGAAAACGTCAGCCTTAATGGAGCACTTGATGACCAGTTATGGTGACGATTCCGATAGGCGCTTACTCTCCACATTTTCCTATAAATAGAGGCTCTCCCTCACTAGCCAAACATACGAAATACACTAGAAAAGAATAACACTCTGCCTCCCTTTCTCTCTAAAAACGCTTAGTAGAGCTTCGTTTTTCTGTCAGAGATACCAGTATTCCGGAATATGTTTTTAACAACCATAGGTGTAATTTGGTATTCCCTTCATTCCGTGTAAGTGTATTTTCAGTTCCTGTAATCGTATTTCATTTTTCTGTAATAGTTAGTTTACACTAAAACGAATATTATTTCTTTTACTTTTGGAAAACCATTTCTGTTTTGTCAAAACCGGTGATTATTTTAATCACAATTTAAAAAGATATTCATTTTCTTTACTCACCGGTTATTTTCTGTAATGGCTCTTCCTGTTTCGGCTGTTGGTTCTCCTTTGAACGCAAAGCCATTTCTCGACGTGAATAAGTTGGAACCCCTTAATGGTTCTAACTACAGCGTTGGGCACAAAAGGTTATGATTTGTCGTGAACAGTATGAACTCGACTTTGCTATAGTCGAGGCTTCTCCACGTATCGAAATTGGAGCTCATACTGAACAAGAGCTAGCTAGACATCTTGCCCTCGAATCCAGGTTCAAAAGAGCTAATACCATGGCTCGGGGCTGGATGTTGAACAATGTTACTAATCTCATATTTGATCTTCTTTCCAAAGAGAAATAGACAAAGGTCATATGGGAGCTCTCGAGAAGAAATATAGGGTTGAGGATTCTGGTAAGAAAAAGTACATCACTGGGAATTGGTACAATTTTAGACTTACGGATCAGAAACCCATGACTGAACAACTTCATGTGTACGAGAACCTATGCGCGGAGGTAATCGCCGAAGGCATGAAGATGTGCGAAGTTTTTCAAGCCAACATTTTGCTTGAGAAATTTCCCCCATCTTGGAGTGAATACCGCAACCACCTCAAACACAAAAAGAAGGAAATGACTCTCCAAGAACTCATCTGCCACATGCAAGTCAAAGAAGCCAATCGACTCAAGGATAAGTTAATCTCTTTCTCTTCTCATTCCTCGAAAGCTAACCTCGTCAAAGGTTTTGGCCAAGGTATCAAAGACAGGTTCAAAGGGAAGGGAAAACAACAAGGCTCCAACAAGCCTAAATCTGGGGGAAACAAGAACCGCGACAACTCCAGCAAAAAAGGTGGAGGATTCAAAACTTCCGGTAAGATTCAAAAACCTAAAGGGGCATGTTATTGTTGTGGTAAAGAAGGACATAGAGCTTTCGAATGTACCCTTAGAGCTGGTCAGGGTCCCAAAGCTGTCGCTAATCTGACTGAGACCAAAGAAATAATTGTCGTGGTAATGGTTGAGGTAAACTTGGTGGAGAACAAGATTGAGTGGATCCTTGACACTGGAGCTTCTCGATACTTCTGCGCAAACAAAGCCATGATCAAGAAATTCAAAAAAGCAACTGATGGTGAATGTGTGTACTTGGGTGACTCTTCCACCGCTACAGTTCTCGGGAAAGGACAGGTTCTCCTCAAACTCACCTCTGGTAAGATTCTTGAACTAAAAGATGTTCTCTTCGTCTTCTCTCTCTGTAGGAACTTAGTTTCCAGAGCGCTTCTTAACAAAGTGGGACTCAAACTTGTTTTCGAGGGGGGAAAAATCATTATCACCAAAAATGACGAGTTCGTGGGGAAAGGGTACTTAAATAATGGCTTGTTTGTTTTAAACACTGTAACCCTTAATGAGAATGCATCTAATTCTGCTTATATCATTGAATCCGTTCAAACGTGGCATGGTAGACTAGGTCATTTAAATGTTGCGTATATTAAAAGTCTTAAAACTCTTGGACTAATACCCCTTCACAATGTGGATGACTTTGGAAAATGTCAAATATGTGTAGAGTCCAAACTTGCGAAAAAACCTTTTAAATCCATTACCACGAGACAAACTAAATTGCTTGAATTAGTTCATTCGGTCCTAGCAGATTTTAAAAACTACGCCAGTAAAGGAGGAAAACTTTATTACATAACCTTAGTAAATGACTACTCTAACTTCATTAAAGTTGCATCTTCTTAAAACTAAAGATGAAGCGGAAAATGCGTTTTTAAAATATAAAGCCAAGGTTGAAAACCAAATAGACTGTAAAATCAAACGACTTAGGTCCGATAGAGGAGGCGAGTATAGTTCTAATTTCCTTAAAGAGTTTTGTGAAACCAATGGAATTATCCACGAACTTATTGCCCCTTATACACCCCAAAAAAATGGCATAGCAGAAAGGAAGAATAGGCCAATTAAAGAGACTATGAATGACATGTTAATAAGTTCAGGTTTACCAACCAACATGTGGGGGGAAGCTGTTTTATCAGCCTGTTATCTTCTTAATAGGGTACCACATAAATCCCTAGAAAAGACCCCTTATGAGATATGGAAGGGTTTTCCACCAAACCTGAAATTTTTAAAAGTGTGGGGGTGCCTAGCCAAAGTCAAACTACCTGATTTTAAAACTGTCACCGTTGGACCCAAAACCGTTGACTCAATTTTCATAGGGTACGCTCAGAATAGTGCGACATACAGATTCTTGTACTTGGATGATAACTCTATTTGTGAATCTAGAGATGACGAGTTCTTTAAACACATTTCCCGTTTGAAAAATTTATATACTATCAATACTTATTTACCTGTTGATAACTTATCTAGTAATGTTGTTTTACCTCTTTGTGATGTTTTCCCTGACCCCTCCACTTCCATGAATCCTAGTAGTATTCCTAAGGAAGAACCTAGGAGAAGTAAGAGGCGTAGGATCTAATCCAGATTCGGCCTTGACTTTATTACAGCCTTTATGATCGAAGGCTTTCACATTGACCTATTAAACGAACGGGTATTCAACTGCGTCCTCATGGAGGAAGACCCAAAAAATTATGACGATGCTTTAAAATCTATAGATGCTAGTTTCTGGAAAGAGGCCATTGATAGTGAACTTGAGTCTATTAAAAGTAACCACACATGGGAATTAACCGACTTACCTAGGGGTAGCAACCTATTAGTAGCAAATGGATTTTTAAGAAAAAATTGAGACCTGATAGTTCAATGGAAAAATTCAAAGCGAGACTTGTTATTAAGGGGTTTACCCAAAGGAAAGGTTTAGACTACTTTGACACTTACTCCCCAGTGACCAAAATTGCCACAATAAAGAACCCTTATTGTTCTAGCCGTCATTCACGAACTTGTAATACATCAAATGGATGTCGAAACCGCGTTCTTGAACGGAGATCTAGATGAAGAGATCTACATGGCGCAACCTGAAGGGTGTGTGGTCCCTGGTCAAGGGAACAAAGTGCGTAAGTTGAAAAAATCCTTCTATGTTTTGAAATAGGCACCGGAAAAATGGTATGAAAAACTAGATAGTACCCTTAATTTAGATGGCTTTGTAGCTAACACTTCTAATTCATGTGTTTACTCCAAGGTAACAAATTCAGAGTGTGTTATCATCTGCCTTTATGTAGATGACATGCTCATCTTTGGTACTACTATTCATATTATAAATGAGAATAAACACTTCTTGTCTTCCAGATTCGACATGAAAGATATGGGATAAGTTGATGTCATACTTGAGGGTAAAAATAATTAGGAGCAGTATTGGTATTACCCTGAATCAGTCTCATTACGTAGAAAGGATGCTGAAGAAATTCGATTCCTTTGAGGCAACGTTTGCAAATACTCCTTATGATTCTAGCATTCATTTATCTAAACACGTTGGAGATGCTGTATCCCAAAATGAATATGCTAAGATCATAGGGAGCGTGATGTTCTTAATGAACTATACTCGACCCGATATTGCCTATGCCGTGAGTAAACTTAGTCGCTATACTCATAGCCCGAGTAGTGACCACTGCATTGCACTTCATTGTCTATTGAAGTACTTGGGTACCATTGATCTTGGTCTTCATTACAACAAATTTTGCGCAGTTCTTGAGGGATTTTGTGATGCAAACTGGATCTCTGACAGTGACGAAGTAAACTCCACCAGTGGTTATGTGTTCTCCATAGGGGGAGGTGCTGTATCGTGGAAGTCAGACTTGTATAGCACGCTCTACCATGGAGTCCAAGTTCGTAGCACTAGAGTTGACAAGGCAAGAAGCTGAGTGGTTGAGGAGTCTCCTATCAGATGTGTCACTGTGGGAAGGAAGTGCAACGCCTGTGTGCATCCACTGCGATTCCCAAGCAGCCATTGGAGTCGCTCATAATAGCGCCTATAATGGGAAAAGGAGGCGCATTGGCATCAGACATGGTTCAGTTAAACAGTTAGTGAAAGATGGTGTGATAGACTTGGAATTTATATGATCAGAGAAGAATCTAGTTGATCTGTTCACCAAAGGCTTAACTAAGAGACTAGTCCTGGAGACGTCGAGGGGGATGCGACTAAAACCCTTTAATCGGGAACATGTGACTAATGAGTCAATGTAATTTCCCCATCCCTAAGGCTCAAACCTAAATTGTCTTGTTCATAGCTACTGTGGTGGTCCTTTTGAGAAGGACTTGATGAAGAAGGCGTACTGAGTGTTGAACTCATATTGAATTCATAGCCTTTATGGTGGTTCTTTCGAGAAAGACTTGATGAATTCATGGGTAACATTGAAACCCAATATTCATGGCAGAGTGTTAAGGAGACGTCCTTACACAACTCTCAAATGAATAAATCCACCAAGTTCATAGCCTGCGAAAGGTGGTCCTTAGAGAAGGGCTTGATGAACAAAATGAAAGGTGATGTTCAAGGGAACTATAGCTTTCAGAAAGGTAGAGTATGTGCTGTGAGGGTCTCGATCGGAAACCGTTAAGTTCAAGAGTAAGTTCACTTAACAGGAATCTGGTGGTTGCCTCACTTCACTACGTGTCAATTCAAATAGAAAGATATTACCACTTAAGTACAATTCACCCAAATGCTAGTAGATATGGTAACATGTTCACCTTCTCTCCCAAAGTCCCTGAGTGGGGGATTGTTAGGATTAATTATTACAATCCATTTTAATGGATTAATTTTTTAATTCGTTCATGTTCTTTAGGAGAAGTGGAAAAGACTTAGTTTAATATTGAGTATTAAACAAATCCATTCCCATTCCTTTGAAAAAGTGGAAAAGTCACTTTTTACACATAAAAAGTACCACATCGGAAAATAAGTGGAAAAAGCAATGGTATATAATGCTTTACCCACCTATTAATTCCAAAAGGCCTAAAGACTATGGAGGCCAAAGAGGAATAGGCAAAGACCCATACGCGCACACCACCACCACCACCACCTACCCGTCCAGCCCGGCCCGACGTGGGATCGTGGGCCGTGGGGGAGTTGGAGAGTTTGGGGAGTCAAAAAATGAAAAATGAAACACCATTCTAAAACGATTCAAGGAGAAGTAAGCTGGTTCTTATAGTGGTCGGTTGGAGTTTAAATCCTATCATCAGGAAGACATAACGTTCATAAAGTTCACGCATTCAAGACACCATAAAGCCAGAATATCTCCAGCAGTTACACGTCTTGATCAACTCAGAAATGCGCACTAGCGGTCAAGCTTGTGTGCAGGTTCATTGTCTGAATTTGAGAAAAAGTAACATCTGTAACCTCCAAAAATGTCAGCCTTAATGGAGCACTTGAAGACCATTTATGGTGACGATTCTGATAGGCCCTTACTCTCCCCATTTTTCTATAAATAGAGACTCTCCCTCACTAGCTAAATACACGAAATACACCTGTTAAGAATAACACTCTGCCTCTCTTTCTCTCTAAAAGACGCTTAGTAGAGCTTAGTTTTTCCGTTAGAGATACCGGTATGCCGGAATATATTTTTAACAACATAGGTGTAATTTGTTATTCGTTTCCTCTACTTAATCACACAAACCTCACAAAAATTTCAAAAATACAAGTTGGTGACTTAGCTTTTTCCTTTGTAAACAACACAAGCATGACTGTCCATGAAAGAAAACAATAGTAGAGGCATTGTCACCTTCTCATACCCCCATCAAACGGTGCCATATACTAAGGCTCTAGGTGTGAGTAGATGGTGATTTTTTCTTTTACATCTCAACTTGTTTTTCATTTTTTCTTTTACATCTTAACCAGAAAAAAACCTACAAAACTTAGGTCTAGAGGAGGGGTTTTCAAGACCTGTTGTGTAATATTTGAGATTATTACCTAACGGGTCTTGAAAACACTCCCCTAAGACCTAACCCACCCTCGGTCAATCTATTCTTCTTACTAAAGGCCCTTAACTAAATTTAACACTAAAACCCATTTTCCCATACCCAATATACCCCTATATACCCACTATATATATTAAAAATATTCTAAACCCTAAAAATATCCCACCACCCTCACTCACCTCTCTCTCTCTCTCTCTCTCTCTCTCTCTCTCTCTCTCTCTCTCTCTCTCTCTCTCTCTCTCTCTCTCTCTCTCTCTCTCTCTCTCTCTCTCTCTCCCCCTCCCTCCCTCCCTCTCTCTCTCCCCCTCTCTCTCTCTCTCTCTCTCTCTCTCTCTCTCTCTCTCTCTCTCTCTCTCTCTCTCTCTCTCTCTCTCTCTCTCTCTCTCTCTCTCTCTCTCTCTCTCTCTTTTCAAAAAACAAATTTGTACATTTTGAAGTTTCATGGAGCTCCATTTGCCAGAAAAATAGAGTTCAAAGCTCTTCATAGGGATGGAGGTATTGCGAGCTCCGACCATGGCGTGCAGGAGATCCGAGTACACCGACGCTTGAGAAGACGGCCAGAGAAGGCTGAGAAGACCACGCGCAACAGAGAAGGCTGAGAAGACTGTCATTACTTGAAGCTATGGCTTGTACAACGGAACTTGTGCAACAAAGAAAAAGATCCGGATCTACTCCATGGATGCAGTGCAACATCAATGACCTTCTCTGCCTCGCCGGATCTGTGTAGCCGGTGATTTCCATTCTCCTCACCGGATCTGCAGCATTGAAGCTTCTCGCCAGAGCTTCGAACGACCGAATACTATAGATTTTTCAAGAAGACTGGAGAAGAGCTTGTGATTTGGTTTCGGCGAAGCTTAGAAAATCACCGTTGTTGCACGAGAAATTCGCCAACACTGCACGTTTTGTTGTTGCTCCGATTTGATGTTAATCATTTGAGCTCAAACTGCACAAGACACCTACCGCCGATGAAGTGAAGCGAAGCTCATGCGAGCTTCGAGCGAGTTTTTGTCCTTTTTTCTTTTTCTTGCAAGTAAATAGTTAGTTTTTTTTGGACAATTAATAGTGTATATTATAAAGAAATTGTAATAAAATATAATGTTATTGATATTAATCTGTGTTTTTAAACATTACTCTGTGTTTTTTAATATTACTTCATATTTTTATATATTACTCAGTGTTTTTCACTGAGTACACAATGTTTATTCACTGAGTACTCAGCGAATTATCCGATACTTAGTGTTTTTATTCCGATACTCCATATTTTTTTCGATACTCTATGTTTTTTCCGATACTCTATTTTTTTTAATTCTCTTAGTACTCTATAAAATATTGAGTACATCACTGGTTACAGTGATCGGTGGGTGGTGGCCGGAGTTGAACAATGCCAACACTAAACAGTTATTTTTTGTATTTTAATGTTTATTATTACAATTTTAGAGGTTCCTTTGGAAAAGTAAGGCCCCGTTTGGTTCGTGAAAATAATAGATGGTTTATGTTTTACTAATAAAAACATGTTTGACTAGAGAAAATGAAAACATATTTCTAGAAAATTAAATGAAAACAGTGCTATATTGGAGAACGTGAAACCGACGTTTCTCAAAATTTCTGAAATTTTTGAAAAGAAAACGAAAATCATTTTCTGAAAACAAAAACAATTTTTTTTTCATAAACCAAATAGGACCTAAGTTCAACATATTTTCTATAAAACAAAATCTAGTATCCAAAACTATATATGGTATTCACCCTACATATTTCATATCCATTTTATTTTTAAAAATCCCTTGCAGTTCTTTACAAAAAAATTTGGTAGCTCTTATGTTAAAAAAATTTCTAAGATTGATAGTTGATTTAATGGTTAGACTACTGTTCTCATACGTATAAAAAAAAGAAAAATCCTCCAAATTAAGGCGTGTAGTAATGTTTTTACCTTGTGCCCAATTTTATTGTCGTGACCCAAATAGGCAATTCCTTACCTTTTTTCTCGGCCCAAGTTGATGTTTCAAAATACAATAGGCCTATTTAAGATAATTCATTTCTAATTATTTAGTTTTAAAAAACCCTTCTCCATCATATATTCATATCCATTACCATAAGTAAACACTAAATACAGATAATTTTGGATTTTTTCCAAACAGATGAGGCTTTAATGTCGATTACAATTTAAAACAAGCCTCACACAGCTTCTAATACTAATCTAGGATAGGCGCACCGCTCTTATCCCTTGTGATGTTCCGTCATAGATATTATGGAGGATCCTCTTGAACTAAAGGGTGCACACCGGCCTCAACACCTTTCCTTGCCAATAAGTTCGCGTACGAATTCACTTCCTGATATATATATGTCTTAATTCGAAACCCAGGTTGCTTCTAACGATCTCTTACATTCCTGTTCAAGTGCACAAGACCAACTACCAGAGCTTCCACCGCCATTCAGTAGCACGTGAAGCTCCTCCGAGTCAGTCTCGATATATACCTCTTTTGTCTTTCTATCAACCATTCACCTCAATCTGTAATGTAGCGAAAACAATTCAGATCTATATGGTGAGTCCACTTCGCAAGAACCAAAAAACAAGCAAGTACAGAGCCCTCATTATCCCGTAAAATTCTGCCAATTCCCGCCTGCCTTTTCTCTCAACTATTACATTAGTCCAAATTCAACTTATAGCGCCCAATCGGTTTTACCCACTTTACCAACGTGATCTTAGCCGAACGAATCACGCCTTTGTCCCTTTCTTTCCCCCAAGCTAAAACAAAGTCGGCGGCTAATTTCATTGTTTCTTTCTGCAAAATATCTTCATCCAACAAACTCCAGCTGAGGCGAATAACACACTATTCCTTTTGGTCCAACTGAACCAAACCGCCGCTGCAAATATCACTGGCCACTCCAGCCGGTCACAAGCCCATTTCAATCTCAAATTACAGCCTATCAATTTTCAAAAAATTGCAACAGAAAAATTACTGCTGTCAGAACCTTATGTACCTGTTCTTGCCGATTCCACCGAGTGTGACAGCTCAACATAATTCTGCTGGAGCTGCTCTTTATCCTTCGTAAATGTCTGTTGTGATTGAACCAGGGATTGCGCCTCATCATCCAGCATCCCAAAACTGCTCCACAGGTTACCGGCCGATCCAAGTACAATAACGCATGAGCTAGAGCCTCCACGTCCATTCCACAAACGCTACACATAGCAGACTCTAACACACCCCGTCTCCACAACTTCTCAGCAGTTAGAAGCTTATTTAATGAAGCCGCCACAGGAAAACCGCACCTTCTGAGCGAATTTCACTTTCCAAATCCGAGACCAGTTAAAATCCACTTCCTCATCGCTAAAAGTAATCTTTTTAAATTCCGATTTAACTGTAAATCTCCCCATCAAATCATGCCGCCACTTGTAATATTTTCCATCCTCATTCTCTATCTCGACAACCCCATCACGAAGTAGGTCCATAACCACAAATATAGCTTTAACAACAATCGAATCGCTAACTTTTTGCACACAGTTGAAGAGCCCTTGTTTAAAAATATATTTCTAATCACTTCAACCCATGCCACGTTTTGCCCTTAGAGTAACTTCAAACCGAGCTTAGTTAAAAGGGCGATATTATAATCCCTCGCCCCACATATTCCCAAACCACCCTCGGATTTTGGCCTACACACTTGCTTCGAAGCCAACCCCAGTGTATCTTCCTCTTGAGCTTGAGGATCCCCATATGAACTCCCTCACAATCCTATTTATCTTGCCACACACATAGTCCGGAAGATACAACACTTGCATTTGATATGTTGGAATAACGCAAAGTACTGATTGAGCTAATGTGATCCGACCAGCTAGTGAAAGTGTTTTCGATTTCCACGCCGCTAATTTCCGTTTCATACGTTCCATAATCTTCTTATAAAATCCTTTCGGTATGCGCCCCAATTGAATATGAGTTTCCAAATAGGACCCGAATGAATCATTTAAACAAAACCCACACGCGTTTGCTAATTCATGTTGTACTAACACCGGAACGTTCTTAGAAAAATAAATTAACGACTTCCCACGCTTAACGTTTGCCCCGCCTCTTTACAAAAGACATCTAATATTTTTTGAACTAATTTGACTTGAAAAAAAGATGTCTCCCTAAATAAAATTAGAACATCCACAAAGAACTGCTCAGCCATCATGGTGGTTGAAAAGTCTGACTCTTGGATATTAGGTTTACGTACCTTACGTACTTTGCGGAGCTCTTTTTGCTAGATAGTTTCACTTCAACTCACTCACATAAATCATTCATTTCTACGCTCCTAACCCATTGCTCAGCAATCAACTCAGTAGATATAGATACAGTATGGGCAACACACTAAAAACTCCTACTACTCCTGATCATCTACAAAATGAAGATCTCCATGCCCAACAAAACCCCATCACATGTGAAATATGTATCGAACCTATACTCTTACCTAACAAAACATTCAAAAACAACAATTTTTGCTCTCACCCATTTTGTGAAAATTGCATCATCCAATACATTAAAGCCAAACTACAAGATAACGTGTCTGAAATCCCCTGCCCCGCTTTGCACTGTAGATACCTTCTTCATACTCTCTCTTGCCGTACTATTCTTCCACCGCACCTCTTCGTTAGATGGTGCGATGTTTTATGCGAAGCTTTTGTTTTGGGTCGCGATATTTGTTACTGTCCATATAGAGACTGCTCTGTTTTGGTCATTAACGAGTGTGGAGTAGAGAATTTGAAGAAATCCAAGTGTCCGAATTGTAAGAAACTCTTTTGCTTCAATTGCAAATTGCCTTGGCATGCTGAGTTTACATGCGAGGAGAGGGGAGAATTAATGGAACCGAACGATGTAGCTTTTGGTGTTCTTGCTGAAATAAACCAGTGGAAGAGGTGTCCTAATTGCAGTCACTTTGTTCAACTCATTGATGGATGCAACAAAATTATGTGCAGGTCTCTCTCTTTCTCTTTAAATGATGTTATCAAGCCACAAATTAAGTAGTTTTAATTATCCTAAAAAGAGTAAAAAGAAAGAAATTTAATGTATATCTTTGTTATATTTGATGTAGGTGTGGTGTGGAATTTTGTTACAAGTGTGGAAGAAAGTTAAATTATCAATATTGGTGCAATAATTGTGCAGTACTTGTAGAACGTAACTTAGACGACAATTTCAATGTGTATTTCTTCGGAGTGCTTGTCCTCGTTTTTCTCATATTTGTTGTCTTCATGTTTTGTTCCAATTTTCAAATTTGGAAATGGTCAAACAAATAGCATGGATCCATAATAGTGTATGTTTATGTAAATTTTATAACCTTCAGACAAAAAAGGCACTGTGTTTAATCAAATGTTTGTAATAAAAAGGAAAAATGGATCATTTAGTCAATTTTATCATTGTTTGCTGTTACAAATTTACTAGTGCAGAATATATGCACAGATCCGTGCTCGAACTTGACCTTTTTTTTTTTTTTTTCTTTAGTTCGAAAGCTCGAACTTGACCATTGTTATTGAGAAACGCTAATTGGTTTGCTTTGTTCACTTGCTAAGCAACCCTCCTTTCCTTCTATAGAGAAACCGAGATAATTTATTTACTAAAATCTTGCGAATCCCATTGGAACCCTATCTAATATCACCTGACTTTAAGATTAAGGCAGGGACTGAATTGCAATTAACCAAAAAGGTCAGATTGTGAACGATCTGAATTTTGTAAGGATCAGATATGTGTTGTAATAGGAAGCTCTAGATGCAATATGGAGCCGGTTATCCCCTAAACAATCTTTAAAACTCCGACTCTCTGATTCATTGAGCTAAATGGGACTTAACCAACCAAGTGACCCAAAGAATCCCCGACCCTCCCACTATTTTCCTAATTTTTAACTTATCCCAAGCCACCCAATGTATCCGATTATATTCTAGCATATTTCACCAGAAATTAGCAATTAGACGAGCTAATTTTTTACATAACGACTTTGGAAATGAAAATACAAACATTACATAGGCCGCAATAGTTTGAAATACTACTCTTAAAAAGAAAAATCACACCACACCTGAGCATAAGCCATGTCTAATTTAATAGCCGCAGTATGATGCGGCTTTTTCTATTTCTTTTTCGTGTAATAAAAAATGTATTTTGGGTAATATCATGTAATTGAACAAATGGACCAAAGACGATTGAACAAAGCTATTCAAGCCGACCTAGATGCAAGGAATTACAATGAAGTGACCTTGGGTCAACGAACGTAGCTGCTGGTAACAGTAATTTCTATCTGTAAACGATAATTCAATCATTTAAACCATTACATGTTAAAAATATGTATTTCATTCACGCAAATCTTAATAACATATAATAAGACTTTTTCCCATTGTAAGTTTAGGCATGAGAAAAATATTTTCGTGATTTGGCAGCAATGATTAACACTACCTGTCAATATATATGTAAGATGCAAACTATGGACAATATCAAACCATAAATACAAAATTCAATAACATACAAGTTTGGACAGATCAATACAGTAAAATTCAACATAATATTCAAACTAATAGCTCATAAAAGCATATAGGGAGAGCACAAAACAGATAATCTAAAGCATCTTTTTAAACACATCACTTTAATGAAACCAAACTCTCCTTGTAAACCATAACTCCATGTAACTCATGATCGTTCATTAATCTTGTATCGGTCATATTATGAGTGTCGAGGGCACATGATAACAGTTTCCGTTTCTCTTCGCCAATTCTAGTGTCGATAAGTATCGCTTCATTTTTCAACATCAAATGAGGATGCCAGAAATTATAATATGATTATCATCAATATCATTTCTTTGAACAACCCAATGCAATCCTCCATTATATGGTATCCCTTGAGTACCGTTAAAACACTTATCATCAGTTATAGGGGGGTTGATTTTTCTCCATGAATTACTACTCAAATTGTAGATTAAGCTTTCATAACGATCAAAGTAATTATCATCACTTAGCTGAACAAATGCTTTGTATTCATTTTTATTTGAATCAAAACCCAATCCAAATAGGTACACCGATAGATATGTCTCTTGATCTGGATCTGGATCTAGATATGGGATTGGATGAGTAGGAAGAAGTTTAAATTCCCTAGTTGCTGGGTTACATAAAATTACGGTTCTTGTATCATATGAGACACATAACAATAGCCCATTACAAGGCCATGATACCTTCAACAACCCATTACCATTGTCAGGATTGAAATCCAGTGTAGACATCTCGAGATCTGGTGAAATAACATCGAGCGTATCATATGAAAGAAACGACAAGATTGTTTCACGATAAATATTGATACGCTGAATTAGGACACATTCATTTTTTTTGTGTTTATTGTAAAGCGAATGCATTTCAATAAATTTAGGGCTTCGAATTAAATCATACCATAATTTACAAACGCACTTGAATCGCATCAATATCTTAACTGGCAAAGTCACTAGAATTAATATGATTACCTCGTCAGGGAAAATCTTCATATGCGTAGCCTGAGAATTATCTTCAAGTGAACTCTTCAACGTC
This sequence comes from Nemophila menziesii, assembly GCA_029959085.1. Lineage (NCBI taxonomy): Eukaryota > Viridiplantae > Streptophyta > Magnoliopsida > Boraginales > Hydrophyllaceae > Nemophila > Nemophila menziesii. The sequence goes on along the minus strand of JARWIR010000082.1, from coordinate 1,385,899 downwards.
ATCATCCTCTTCTGAAACTTGATCCTTCAACTTCTCTTTTGTTTCTTACACTTTGTATCGATAAACCCAAGTCGCAAAAGGGTTTGTAAAGATATTTAGATCAAATTAGAGCGAAAAGGAGCCAATTCGAGTTATTTTGCATAATATAGGGACATGTACTGTAAATTCTGCATATTATAGGGGCCTATACGTAATTAACTTAATTTTTTTTAATACATCTTAGAGCCAGGTATATATAACTTTTACATAAATATAACGACCTATAATGTAATTAACTCAAAAACATTTAGGGGCATATAATGCAATTTTTACATAGTATACCGACCTATAGTGCAATTCTGCATATTATAGGGACCTACAGTGAAATAAATCAAAATAATTTGGGTCATTACCCATAAACCCCTTGGCACCTCCAACATTTGGCTTCTCCTCATTGTATAATATAGGGACCCTTCTCTCATCCGGGTAATTTGTATAATATAGAAACCATAGTGTCAAGGCCTATAGTGCATTTTTTGCATGATACAGGGAATTATAGTGGAAGTCTCTGAAATGTGTATATGGAGGAAAGTGCAATTCATATTCTTAGGACCTGTAATAATAAGATGAAGCAGCTATGGCAGAAGGTGAGAATGGAGAGCTTAGTCGGAAAATAGCTGTGATCGGAATGGTTTAAGAGGCTGCTGCTATGGACCAACCACGAGGACTAGCTATGAACTCGCAGGTACTGTTTCACTGCAAATTCCATAGCAGGGGAAGGTCGAGGACATGGTCACCCGATTGTGACCACAAAGAAGAGATGACCGTGTATGTATAGAACTAACAAGGGTTTAGGGCCCCCTTCATAGTTCAGGTTTTGAATGTTGACCGACGTTGATGCACCTATGGTCGTTAGACATCTTAATTTCAACTCTCATTTTTAACCTCCTCCAGGAATGCTTTTCACTCGCGGGGGTGGGGGGTGGGGGTGGGTGGGGATGATTTTGCTTGTTTGGAAAGTCGTCATTATTATAATCCATGTATGTCTGTTTTGTATTATCTACAAGAACAGTGATAGATTATTTATGTATTACATAGTATGTATACATGCCCTTACTCTTTATAAAGACCAAATTTTGCGTCGATAAAGACCTTAGCACTTGTAAGAATTGCATAATAATCTTTGAGTTATTATTAGTGATTTCAATGATATTTTATAGTTAGGGGAAAAATTAAGTAGGGTGTCTAATCCCTAATATATGTTGAATTTTAAATTGTTTATCTTGTCCCATTATCTATCTAAAATAAAGTCTAGGGAATTTTTACACCTGGTCTAACCGTCTCACATACCAAAAATTGGTAAAAAAGCTGAACTGAACAGGGCATTTTCTAGTACTGAATGGAGTGCAAGTTACACGAATACGGTGGTTTGTACCTCCTACAGTGGGCTCAGATCATCCTCCCTTAATCCTTTACGTTCAATTCAAAGTTTGAGGTATCAAAAGGAGGTCATACTCCGAGCATTCACATTCTGTACGAACTGCCGTATAGGGATTTCTTAGATGTATTAATCCCGTTATTATGGAGGTAATTTATTGTATACCAGTAAAAAGGTAGTAATTCTCTGTATTATCCCTTGTCTTCTTCTTCTCATTCCTTTCAGTTTAGTCAAGGGAGAGACTACTAAAAGCTTTAAGAGCCGTGAATGCTGGAGATGCAGCTGATCAAGTTATCCGACAAGTTGAAAAGACCATATGAAATAATGAGCGTGCTTCACGTGATTCCTGATCAAACAAGGTATAATAATTTGAAATTACAATATTGATCCTCCACTTTTCAAGAAAGAAAAGACCCGCACCAATTGATCATGAAGACGGTGAAGTGCTCATTGGCAAAGATTGGGTTGGAAGACTTGCATAGCGAGTGGGTGAAGGGATATTAAAGACATAATTGTTTTGTTTTTACATTAATTTTAACAATGTTTTGTAACATATGAGCGATTAGTAGTTTTCTGTGTCATTTGTATATAACAAAATAAATAGCTGTTACGAAAGTTGTTATGTACATTCAAGTTTTTATTATTTTTCTTGACGACGCTTCAGCATCTTTGACATTAATAACAATGTTAGCAACATATTGCATAATAGTCCCTGTAGCAAATCCATTCTTGTCAAACCTCTTGACTTGTGTATTTCTTAAAAAAAATCTTATTTAAATGATAAAGTATAGGCATTTTTCATTGTATGTGGGCTTATAGTTGAATTAACTTAAAAAAGTAATTTATATATAATTTTTGGGACTTTGTAGTGAAATTGCCTTAAAAAAACACAAGGACCGAAAGTGCAAATGCGAATGTATATATAGATTATATAGATACCACTTGTGTATTATATAAATACAGAAATCCCAAAATGGTCATAAAGTTAATACTGTCTTTGATTTTGATACGGTTGTTTCTATGATAACACATACATGTATTATGTATAATATATGCAAAAATTGCACAAGTGGCCCCATGTGGTTCAAAACTAGGACCATAGGCCCCTTTCTTATACAGAAATTGCATTGAGTCCCTATATGTTGTTAAAACTTCTATGTAGGTCCTTATATACTTTTGAGTTGAAACTAAGCTCTCCTTGTAAACCATAACTCCATGTAACTTATAACCATCAATTAATTTGATTCTAAATCAAAATTACAAAATGAGAATGTAAACAAAGCTAGACAATCATTTAAAATTGTGAGAATCTTTTCATTTCGATTGATTTGACGGATAGCTTGAGGAAGCTTTATGTCTTGAAACACCTCAGTGCTCACATCCAAACAAATTATAATATTATAACCAATCTCATATCTTCTTCTAACAACCCAATGCAATCCTCCATTATACAGTAATCCTTGAGTAGCCTTTCTATAACTATTGGCAGTTTCAAGAGGATTGATTTGTCTCCACGAATTAGTACTTATATTGTATACTAAGCTTTCATAAAGATGGTAATCATCATCATAAACCTCAACATATGCTTTGTATTCATCTTTGTTTGAATCAAAACCCAATCCGGATATGTCTCACGATCTGAATCTGGAAAGGGATTGGATGAGGAGGAAGAAGATTAAATTCCCTAGTTACTGGGTTACATAAAATTAAGGTTCTTGTATCATATGAGACATATAACAATAACCCATTACAAGGCCATGAAACATTATTAAATCTTCCTAAGTGTACTTTAATTATTTAGATTTTTGTATGACACATTTGAATTTGATTATTCATTCTTAAGTGTACTTTTGACATGTTTAGTCATTGAAAGGAAATATATGTGAATGAAGAGTGAATCAGAGGGTAAAATGGAAGTTTATTATTTATGGATTTGCTTTATTAATTTGTTTTCCATTCAAAATTGGTCATTAAGCACATTACAATACTAATGAATAATGATAGCAAGTTTTATGTATAATATAACAATCCCAATAACAATCACTCCGTTCAATTTCCAACTGTATTTCACATAGCTGGCGGATAAAACATTACAGGAAGACACATCTCTTTCGAGCATTCCATCAAACATTATACACGCAATGTTTAATTTCCCTCCATTAAGGTAAAAATGAACCAAAGATGATTGAACAAAGTTATTCAAAGCCGACCCAGATGCAAACTATGTACAAGATCGAAAACCATAAAAACAAAATAAAATAAACAGATCCAGCAAAACAGTAAAATTCAATCTAATAGCTCATAAAAGCATCAAGAAGAGCACAGAGAAATCTTTTCAAGCACATTACTTATTGAAACCAAACTCTCCTTGTAAACCATAATTTCACATAACTCATAATCATCCATTAATCTTGTATCGGTCAAATTAAGAGTGTCGAGAGCACATAATAACAGTTTCGGTTTTTCTTCCTTATTTTGGGCTTCGATAAGTATAGCTTCATTTTTCCACAGCAAACGAGGATACCACCAATTATATGTGTTTTGAATACAAGAAATTGAGAATAGTTTAGTCCAAGATTCCATTACTCCATATTCCTTCATTACCCATATATCCAAATAATTTGATTCTAAATCAGAATTGTAATATTTGAATGTAAACAAAGCTAGACAATCATTTAAGATTGTGAGAATTTTGTCAATTTCATAACTTTGACGGATACCTTGAGGAAGCCTTATTTCTTGAAACACCTCAGTGCTCAAATCAAAACAAATTATAATAAAATAATCATCTCTTTCACCAACCCAATGCAATGCTCCATTATATGGTATCCCTGGAGTAGCTTCAAAACAGTTATCGTCATTTATAGGGGAGTTAATTTGTATCCATGTATTAGTACTCACATTGTAGACTAAGCTTGCATAACCATCAATGTCATTATATAGTTGAATAAATGCTTTGTATTCATTTTTGTTTGAATCAAAACCCAATCCAAATACGTACACATACATATCTATCTCTCGATCTGGACATGGGATTGGATGAGGAGGAAGAAGTTTAATTTCCCTAGTTGCTGGGTTACATAAAATTAAGTTCCTTGTATCAAATGAGATACATAACAACAACCCATTACAAGGATTTGAAGCTTTAAATCTTCTATCGTCAGAATCGAAATTAAGTGAAGGTATCTCGAGATTTGGTGAGATAACATTCAGCGATTCATATGAAAGAAATGATAATACTGCTTTACTATGAGTGTTGATACGGTTAATTAGGATACATTCATTTTTTTTATGTTTAGTGTAAAACGAATGCATTTCAATAAATTTAGGGCTTCGAATTAAATCATACCAAGATTTACAAACGCACCTGAATCGCATCAATGACTTAACTGGTAATGTGACTAGAATTAATATGATTACATCTTCAGGTAAACTCTTCATATGCGTAGCCTTAGGGTATGTTTGGATTAAGGGGGATTATTTATTAAAGGATAGGAAGGGAGAGTATAACAAGGGAATGGAAAGGAGAGTATTTAATCTTGTTTGGATTGAATAAAAAGAGAAGGGGGGATTTTATTAAAGGATAACATTTATCCGGTGTTTGGATTAGAAGAATAATGGGAGGAAGGGATTCTTTTTATAACTAAATGACTCATATACCCCTATTAAAATATTTTATAAAGAAAGAATAAGGGTAACTTAGACATTACAACGTAATAAAAGAATCCTTCCTTCCTAATCCCACCGAATTGGAGGGATTGAATATATGGGTTCGTAAAGGAGTGCAAGTATCCTTTAATAAACTATCCCCTCTACTTATTTCCAAAACAAACAAGGGATGGGATTGTCATTATCCTTTAATACAATCCCATCCCTTCTAATCCCTCCATCCAAACATACCCTTAGACTTATCTTCAAGTAAACTCTTCTTCAACGTCATCATAATCTTCGTAAATTTGATCCTTTAACTTTTCTTTTGTCCAGTAGCCTTCAGTTTCTTCCACTTTCTATCGATAAACCCAAGTGGCAAAGTATAGCTAAAAGGAGCCAGTACGAGATTCAAGCCCGACCCAAACCCAATCGGAAAGTAAAAAAATCCCAATCCTCATGAGTCTTGTTATATATCTATATATATCTTTATTATATTTTATGTGGTATTAACAAATGAGGAAAAAATAATTAATTAAAAGAGAAAAATAATTAATTAAAAGACACGAATTGGAAACTTGAAGAACCAAAAAATTGTACAATATCTAAAGTGAATGAGTTAATGAAAAAAGGGAAAGATGAATGGGAACTGGGCAGATTAGACGAGCTCTTCCCAGAACCCATTATCCACATCATAAAAAATACAAAGATCAAAGAATACAGTCCCGAGGATAAACTTATATGGCCTTATACAAAAAATGGTGACTACGACACAAAAACGGGATACAAAATTATTACAGAAGAACAGATAGTTAATAAAGCAACAACTACGGGAACAAAAACCTTACAAGACTCACCTGTTTGGAAAATGATATGGAGTTCTAATATCCCGAAGAAAATCAAGCTGTTTATGTGGAGGTTAGTAAATAACGCCATACCAACTAGAAATAACTTATACAAAAGAAATTGTGCTGATGATTCCAATTGCCTATGGTGCAATAACAAGAAAGAAAATGTTGAACACCTACTACTTCATTGCAATATGTGTAAGGATATTTGGGCAGGGACTATCTTCCAGATAAAAATCCAAGACAAAAGTGAAGAGAATATTGAGAATTGGTTTATGAAGATAATTAAGTCTTTTACAAAAGATGGATGGGAGGAGAATGTTGTCAGAGACTTTATAATGATAAATCTATGGAATATTTGGAAAGCAAAGATGAAAGCGACCCATGAGAACTATACAATTTGCGGTACTGGAATAAATATAGCGTCAAGAAAGTTAATGCAAGAAATCCATGGAATAAACTGGACAACGGAAAACTACAAAGGGTTTAAGAAAACAGGAGTGGAGGTAGAAAACATAAACAGGGAGGAGGAAAATCAAGATTTGTTATTTTTTTGTGACGCCTCCTTCAATAATAAATGGGATCCCACCGGAGTAGCTATTATTGGCGTTAACAACAACAACCGTACGTTATTCGAACACAGCTACAACATTGATTGTAATTCTGCGTTGGAATTAGAAGCAAATGCGGTTCTCAAGGCCACACAAATTGGAGCACTCTTTCCAAGAAATAGAATTACCATTTCGTCTGATAACCTTGAAGTGATTCAAGGTACCAAGCAGGTGTCAGCAGTGCGTTGGAATATCCAACCCATCCTCCATAAGATTATCCACAAAGCTGAAGAGCTCGGGAAGATTTCTTTCCGCCACATCAGTAGGAAGCTCAACAAAAAAGCGGATAAACTTGCAAAGGAGGCTAGGCACGGAGCCACGGAACTACGCCGAAACACACCTAGTGTGTTCGACTTATCTTGTAAATTTAGCAAACTTGGTATTGGATAAGTTTTGATTTTGCTCGGGGTGTTCTAGACACCCCCCCACTTGTCCAAAAAAAAAAACGGAAGTGATAAAAAATAAAACAAAAAAATAATAATATATATCTTTACTTTTTTTATATTATTGGTTTAGAAAATAAAAAAAAGTGATCTTCCAAAAATGAGTGTTTTGGCTTTAATTTAACAAATAATTGCCAATTAGGCATGTAGGAGATAATAATTGGTGGTTCAACACTCTGACCGAGATCGAGATGTCGCCTTTAGTTAAAGGCGATGTCTATAATTAAAAGGCTGATTAAGAAGAAAGGGGGTGTCTTGAACACCGCCTATCACTTAATCTTGTAATTAAGCAAAGGCGGTATTTAGCATTCCGCCTCTCCAGTAGAATAGTCCCGCCTTGCACGCGGTGTTTACAACACCGCTGTTAGTGTATTTGTCGGGTTTAATAAAAGGCGGTGTTTGAAACACCGTCTTTCACAGAAATAGAGAAGGGTCTTTTGTTTATATAACCATATCGGAAAGAAAGGAAAAGAAACCGCCGAGGAGCTGTGTCGTTGTGCCGCCTCCTACGTCATTTATTGCAGCTGAATTTGTCAACTATTGCAGCTGAATCAAGCTTCCTCTCAAGCCCACATCATCAATTACCTTCCTTCACCCTAATATTTAAGGTTAGGTTTTTAAAATCCTTTTTTTTGAATTTTTGGATTTTATATAAGTTAAATAATTATAATTGCATGTTAGATTAGTGCTTTAAGTGATATATTGTTGTAATATTTTCAGTTAATTGCACAATCGGTCATTTTAATTTTATTTAATTGCACTATTAGTCTTTTTAGGAATTTGTAATTACAATGTTAGCCCCTTTGATTGTATGTAATAGCAATGTCAAAGTAAATTAAGTTTTTAGTTAATTGCACAATTGGTCCTTAAAGATTTATATAATTGCACTATTACTCCTTTTAATCATATGGAATTGCAATAATAACCCCTTTTAAGCATATATGTAATTGCAATTTGAGGAGTAATTTATTTTTTTAGTTAATTGTAAGTTAGTCCTTTTACTTTTATTCAAATGTACTTTAGTCCTTTGTTTTACTTAATTTGTATTTCAATTGCTCATTTGGTCCTTATTGCTTGCTAGGATATTATGGATTCTTCGAGTAGCGATGCAAACGAGCTTTTATGGAGACAGACGAGGTTTCGACATAAAAGTCAAATGGTGTGGGATAATGTAAGTCTTTTGAAAAAAATAATTTATATATAATTATTTGTTAATACGTAATACTTTTTTCGTTATAGGGCTGACAAGCAGGTATAATGGTTAGACCAACAACTGCTACACCGTGGCAATTGGACCCGCGTGTGATTCCGTTTGTTGTACAATCTGGGTTTGGTGAGATACCCAAAATAGAAAGAATCATTTTGGATCACGCTTTACTGTCTGCGATGGTCGAAAGATGGAGACGGGAGACTCATACTTTTCACATGCCCGTTGGTGAGATGACAGTCACCTTGCGTGACGTTGCGATGATTCTGGGTCTTCTGATCCGAGGTCGTGCAGTGACCGATCTCGAGCCCGCCTACTTTGACAATGATGAGATATGTCTTCATTTATTTGGAGAGATACCTCCCCAACCCCAACCGCTCGTAGACGTCAGACTCAGGCTCAGGAGGAGGAGGAGGAGGAGGAGGAGGGGGTAATGTTGACGAAGGACGAAACATTATTAGGACAGCGTGGTTAAAGTCTAGGTTTGGTAAAGATCATCCAGGCAATAACGCGAGTCCAGATGTTTACACCACTACCCGACATCGTATATACTTTATGTAATCGGGACATTTCTTTTCCCCTCGGGGAAACAAATCCACGTGCCAACGATGTATCTCCCATTGTTGGGGGACTTGAGGGAGACTGCTCGATTTAGTTGGGATTCGACCACATTATCATATATGTACAGCGGTCTATGTCAATCTTGCAAGAGAGAATTTGAAACACTCAAGGGGTGTGATCTAATTTTGCAGTTATTTGTTTTTAAATTTTAATTTTTGTAATTGTATAAACTCATATTTTTCTTGTTATTTGATTTCTCCCCATTTGTTATGATTTAATCTTAGTTGGAGACATCATTTAGGTGTATTTATTAGGATATAGGTCGGTTTTTACATGAATTACTACACTTTCCTATTTCTTGTCTTGATTTGATTATTTATTATTCTTAAAGCATATGCGGTTTAATTATTTTCTAAATGTGAAGCTTTAAAGATATATGGAAATTAATTAGAGTCCAAGTCAATTCTAATAAGTAAAGGAAAGAAGATATACATGGAAAATTGGAGATAAAGGAAAGAAATATTAAAAAGGAAAAGATAAAGTTGCCAAGTATATCTAAATTCCAACACCTACGAACATAAACGTGATCATAACTCAAGATTGGATAGGAATTTGGAATAAAGGTCTGAAGAAAAGTGATAGAGTTTTCCGAGATGATCAGTTTCGATATAAGAACGCGTCAAACGGATAAGTATTGAATGAGTTACGGCCAAAACAAAACAGCAGCAGAATCTTACCTTTTCTATATTTTAGGGCTACGAATTTGAGTTGGGCTAGGAGTCCATTACTTGTATTCCACTCCAATTAAAACGTGTTAGGGTTCCCTATACCCTATAAATACACCCTCTTATCATTATAAAATCATCCTTGGCAAACCCTAAGCCGAGATGAAGCTTACAACACATGAAGAGAAATCTGCAAGGAGCTGTGTATCAAATTATGTATTCTTCAACCTTCAAATTTGTAATTATTTTCTTTTCTTCTTCTAGTATGAACTAATTTATTTAGCATTGAGATTTAGCATATGGGTATGAACCCTAGACTTGTTTAACATCTATCTAATTTGGGAATTATATGTTATAAATTGAATCCATGTTTTATTTCTCTGTTGATGTGTTTTGATTTATTGTCTGTTTTCCTTGCGAATGCATGCGTATATGATTACATTAATAGTAGTTAGATGGTCACCCGGAAGGGGTATCTAATTATTGAAACACCACATAACGTCTAGTGTACGGAATGATCCTGACAAGATTAGCCTAACTAGATAATCACTAAGGTTTAATTTAATCACTAATCATCATTAGGTGGGTAGCTTCAAATAGGACCCTACTGGCACGGATCATCCTATTTAAGGTCCCCTTGTGATTGTGAGGTAGCCACCCTAATTCGCTCTCCAGGTCTAGGGGGATTTAGAATCCTGATTATTGCAATACTACATGATTCACCCTTACATGTTTAGAATGGACAAGCCTAGTGGGGATTACTTGCTAATTTCTCAAGCTAAACTCTCATACTATCTGTTTCTTGCTTATTTAATTTTATTTTCTTTAATTTAGTAGTTTAATTTTCTATTACAAAAACCAAATAAAAATCTATCCGACGTCTGCGTATTATCTATTTCTAACTTTTATATCTGCACTTGATAAATTGCATAAGATCTCTCTAAATTTCGTAGTCTCTAAGGAACGAATCTTCTTATCATTAAAACTTGCATACGTCATGTAATACTTGCAGTACTGTGCTCATCCTAGGGTGTTTATTTGCACTATCTTCCCACCCTTATGGCGTAAATTGTGCATACAGGAACATATTAAGAATTAATGAATTCATAGCCATAAGTGTGGTCTTATTGAGCAAGATTTGATGATTCACCATTGAGGTTGATATATATTGCTCCTACTTAATGAATTCATACCCATGTGTGGTGATCCTATTGAGCATGACTTGATGATTTCACTGTTAAGGTTGATATATATTGCTTCTACTAAATGAATTCTATGTGTGGTGGTATTATTGAGCAGGACTTGATGAATTCATTGTTAAGGTTGATATATATTGCTCATACTTAATGAATTCACAACCATATGTGGTGGTCCTATTAAGAAGGACTTGATGAATTTACGGTCGATATTGAGATACACTGTTTATTATATGACTTCAAGGAGACATCCTTGATTATCCTATTAGGATGAGTTTAAATATCAAATCTGAATTCATAGCCCATAGTGGTGGTCTCATTGACAAGGACTTGATAAATTAAGGAGACACATGATGATGTTGAGCTCTATTGCTTTTGATGATCTCGGGATCCGAAAAGGGTCATCTAATATGGATAGACATTAGTAGAGATCACATATGTGTAACAAAGGGTGATGATTGAGGAATCCATAAATACTAGTAGGTAGAGTATGTGATGTGAGAGTCTCGATCAAAGACTGTCAAGTTCAAGAGTACGTTCACTTGACAAGATTTGGTGGTCGCCTCACTTCACTACGAGTCAGTTCAAATCAAATCTAAAGATATTCACACTCAAGTACAATTCACCCAACGCTGGTATGCATGGAAACCTGTTCACTCTTCGAGAAGACTACTATAGCTTTTTCGAGAAGACCGGAGAAGAGCTTGTGAGTTGGTTCTGGCAAAGCTTAAAAATCACCGTTGTTGCACGAGAAATTCGCCACCACTTCACGTTTTGTTGTTGCTCCGATTTGATGTTAATCATTTGAGCTCCAGCTGCACAAGACACCTACCGCCGATGAAGTGAAGCGAAGCTCATGCGAGGTTCGAGCGAGTTTTTGTTCTTTTTTCTTTTTCTTGCAAGTATAGTTAGTTTTTTTTTTTGGACAATTAATAGTATTATAAAATTGTAATAAAATATAATGTTATTGATATTGCTCTGTTTTTAAACATTACTCTGTGTTTTTCAATATTACTTCATATTTTTATATATTACTTAGTGTTTTTCACTAAGTACACAATGTTTTTTCACTGAATACTCAACGAATTATCCGATACTCAGTGTTTTTATTCCGATACTCAGTGTTTTAATTCTGATACTCCGTATTTTTTTCGATACTCTATATTTTTTCCGATACTCTGTTTTTTTAATTCTCTGAGTACTCTGTAAAATACTGAGTACATCACTGGTGACAGTGATTGGTGGGTGGTGTCCGGAGTTGAACAATGCCAACACTAAACAGTTATTTTTTGTATTTTAATGTTTTTTATTACAAATTCAGAGATTCCTTTGGAAAATTAAGGCTCCGTTTGGTTCGTGAAAATAATAGGTGTTTTTTGTTTTCATTTTCTATATTTTTGAAAATACTAATAAAAACGTGTTTGACTAGAGAAAATGAAAACAGATATCTAGAAAATTAATGAAAACAGTGCTATATTGGAGAATGTGAAATCGACGTTTTCCAAAATTTCTAAAATTTTTGAAAAGAAAACAAAAATCATTTTCTCAAAATATGTTCTGAAAACAAAAAAAAAAAAATGTTTTTACAAACCAAACAGGACCTAAGATTCCATATATTTTATATAAAACAAAATCTAGTATCCGAAACTATATATGGTATTCACCTTACATATTTCATATCCATTTTATTTTTAAAAATCCCTTGCAATTCTTTACAAAAAATTTGGTAGCTTTTATTTTAAAAAAATTTCTAAGATTGATAGTTGATTTAATGGTTAGACTAATGCTCTCATATGTATAAAAAAAATCCTCCAAATTAAGGCGTGTAGTAATGTTTTTACCTTGTGCCCAATTTGTATTGTCATGACCCAAATAGGCGATTCCTTACCTTTTTTCTCGTCCCAAGTCGATGCTTCAAAATACAATAGGCCTATCTAAGATAATTCATTTCTAATTAGTTAGTTTTAAAAAACCCTTCTCCATCATATATTCATATCCATCACCATAAATAAACACTAAATAAAAATTATTTTGGATTTCTTTCAAACAGATGAGTCTTTAAAGTCGATTACAATTTAAAACAAGCCTCACACGGCTTCTAATAGTAATCTAGGATACACGCATCGCTCTTATCCCTTGTGATGTTCCGCCATAGATACTATGGAGGATCCTCTTGAACTAAAGGGTGCACACCGGCCCCAACATCTTTCCTTGCCAATAAGTCCGCGTACGAATTCGCTCTCCGATATATATGTCTTAATTCGAAACCCAGGTTTCTTCTAACGATCTCTCTACATTCTCGTTCAAGTGCACAAGACCAACTACCAGAGCTTCCACCGCCATTCACTAGCACATGAAACTCCCTCGAGTCACTCTCGATATATACCTCTTTTGTCTTTCTATCAACCATCCACCTCAATCCGTAATGTAGCACAAACAATTCGGATCTATATGGTGACTCCACTTCGCAAGAACCAAAAAACAAGCAAGTACATAGCCCTTATTCTCCTGTAAAATTCTGCCAATTCTCGCCTACCTTTTCTCTCAATTATTACATCCATCCAAATTCAACTTATAGCGCCCAATCGGTTTTACCCACTTTACCAACGTGATCTTAACCAAACGAATCACACCTTCGTCCTTTTCTTTCCCCAAGCTAAAACAAAGTCGGCGGCTAAATTCATTGTTTCTTTCTGCAAAATATCTTCATCCGACAAACTCCAGCTGAGGCGAATAACACACTATTCCTTTTGGTCCAACTGACCCACACCGCCGTTGCAAATATCACAGGCTACACCAGCCGGTCACAAGCCCATTTCGATCTCAAATTACAGCCTATCCATTTTCAAAAAATTGCAGCAGAAAAACTACTGTTGTCAGAACCTCATATACCTGTTCTTTCCGATTCCACCGAGTATGACACCTCAGCATAGTTCTGTTGGAGCTGCTCTTTATCCTTCGCAAATCTCTGATGTGATTGAACCAGGGATTGCGCCTCATTATCCAGCAGCCCAAAACTGCTCCACTGGTCACCGGTCGATCCACATTACAGTAACGCATGAGCCAGAGCCTCCCTGTCTAGTCCACAAACGCTACACAGGAAAACCGCACCTTCTGAGCGAATTTCACTTTCCAAATCCGAGACTAGTTAAAATCCACTTCCTCGTCGCTAAAAGTAAGCTTTTTAAATTCCGATTTACCTGTAAATCTCCCCATCGAATCATGCCGCCACTTGTAATATTTTCCATCCTCATTCTCTATCTCGACAACCCCATCACGAAGTAGGTCAATTACCACAAATATAGCTTTAACAACAATGGAATCGCTAACTTTTTACACACTATTGAAGAACCCTTGTTTAAAATATATATTTCTAATCACTTCAACCCATGTCGCGTTTTGCCCTTGGAGTAACTTCAAACCGAGCTTAGTTAAAAGGGAGATATTATAATCCCTTGCCCCACATACCCAAACCACCCTTGGATTTCGACCTAGACACTTGCTTCCTAGCCAACCCCAGTGTATCTTCCTCTTGAGCTTGAGGATCCCCATATGAACTCCCTCACAATCCTATCTATTTTGCCACACACATAGACTGGAAGACACAACACTTGCATTTGATATGTTGGAATAACGTAAAGTACTGATTGAGCCAATGTGATCCGACCAGCTAGTGAAAGTGTTTTGGATTTCCACACCGCTAATTTTCGTTTCATACGTTCCATAATCTTCTTATAAAATCCTTTGGGGAAGCGCCCCAATTGAATAGGGGTTCCCAAATAGGACCTGAATGAATCATTTAAACAAAACCCACACGCGTTTGCTAATTCATGTTGTACTAAAACCGGAACGTTCTTAAAAAGATAAATTAACGAGTTCTGCACGCTTAACGTTTGCCCCACCTCTTTACAAAAGACATCCAATACTTCTTGAACTAATTTGACTTGAGAAAAAGATGTCTGTCTAAAATTAGATCATTCACAAAGAACATATGCGACAATATGGCTGCTCAGCCATTATGGTGGTTGAAAAGTCTGACTATTCTTTGGATATTAGGGTTACGTACCTTACGTACTTTGCGGAGCTCTTTCTGCTAGATAGTTTAGTTCTTTTTACTAAAAGCAAGTTGTAGAGATAATTTGGGATGTTTACACCTCCAGAGTTAGTAGTCTTTTTCTTTTTTTGGTCGAACCCATTAGATATACAAATTCTATATATCACCTTCCAATTCTACAACCTTCTAACTATTTTCACTTCAACTCACATAAATCATTCATTTCTACGCTCCTAACCCATTGCTCAGCAATCAACTCAGTTCAGATACAGTATGGGCAACACACTAAAAACTCCTACTCCTACTCCTACTCCTGATCATATACAAATTGAAGATCTCCATGCCCAACAAAACCCCATCACATGTGAAATATGTATCGAACCTATACTCTTACCAAACAAAACATTCAAAAACAACAATTTTTGCTCTCACCCATTTTGTGAAAATTGCATCATCCAATACATCAAAGCCAAACTAGAAGATAACGTGTCTGAAATCCCCTGCCCCGCTTTGCACTGTACACACCTTCTTCATACTCTCTCTTGCCGTACTATTCTTCCACCACACCTCTTCGTTAGATGGTGCGATGTTTTATGCGAAGCTTTTGTTTTGGGTCGCGATATTTGTTACTGTCCATATAGAGACTGCTCTGTTTTGGTCATTAACGAGTGTGGAGTAGAGAATTTGAAGGAATCCAAGTGTCCGAATTGTAAGAAACTCTTTTGCTTCAAGTGTAAATTGCCTTGGCATGCTGGATTTACATGCGAGGAGTCGGGAGAATTAATGGAACCAAACGATGTAGCTTTTGGTGTTCTTGCTGAAATAAACCAGTGGAAGAGGTGTCCTAATTGCAGTCACTTTGTTCAACTCATTGATGGATGCAACAAAATTATGTGCAGGTCTCTCTCTTTCTCTTTAAATGATGTTATCTAGCAACAAATTAAGTAGTTTTATTTATCCTAAAAAGAGTAAAAAGAAAGAAATTTAATGTATATCTTTGTTATATTTGATGTAGGTGTGGTGTGGAATTTTGTTACAAGTGTGGAAGAAAGTTAAATCATCAATATTGGTGCAATAATTGTGAAGCAGTAGTAGAACGTGACTTAGACGACAATTTCAATGTGTATTTCGTCGGAGTGTTGTTTGTCATCTTTATTCTCACATTTGTTGTCTTCATGACTTGTTCCAATATTCTCAAAGATGTAGATGGTGAAACAAATAGCATGGATCCATAATAGTGTATGTTTATGTAAATTTTATAACCTTCAGACAAAAAAGTCACTGTGTTTTACTTGTAATAAAAAGGAAAAATGGATCATTTAGTCAATTATATCATTGTTTGCTGTTACAAATTTACTAGTGCAGAATATATGCTCAGATCCGTGCTCGAACTTGACCTCTTTCTTTTTTTTCTTTTGTTCGAAAGCTCGAACTTGACCATTGTTATTGGGAAACGCTAATTATTTTGCTTTGTTCACTTGCTAAGTAACCCTCCTTTCCTTCTATAGAGAAACCGAGATAATTTATTTACTAAAATCTTGCGAATCCCATTGGAACCCTATTCTAATATCACCTGACTTTAAGAATAAGGCAGGGACTGAATTGCAATTAACCAAAAAGGTCAGATTGTGAACAATCTGAAATTCGTAAGGATTAGATGTGTGTTGCAATAGGAAGCTCTAGATGTACTATATGGAGCCGTTATAATGAAAAATACTAGTGTGAACTGTTAGAGGATGAGTAACCCCATGACCGCTCGAAAATTGCGAGAGTTTATCTTGCATTACATTCCGACTCTAATCTGTCTATCGAAAACTAAAATGATTGTGTTACAAATTAGTTGAGTTGCTAATATAGACTTCTTGTCTATATAGACCGGAATGGGATCAGAAGGTCTCATACTTTTGTCTCTTGATAATATATCGGTTGCCATTGGAAAAAATAACCCATTTTTTGCTATCATAACTATTGACCCCAATAGTACCCTAGATTTTGTGAGGTCTCATAAGTAGAAAAATTTGTAAACTCATAAGTGATGTTGGTCTTGTTGGCCTACCAGCAAAAGGTACCAAATTCTGCTGATCAAACAAGAGAGATGGACCAGAATTAATCCTTGAACGACTAGATAGAGCTATGAATAATACCCAATGGCTTGACCAGTTTCCCGATTCATGGGTTCTCAATGACACTCCAATAAGATTAGACCACTCTTCGCCGCTCCAACATTTCTAAACACTGGATGCTAAAAAAGGGTACAAGCAGTTCTAATTTGAGGTGTAGTCATCATCAATGAATCCGTTTAGGCACAAGCTACCTTCCATGGTGTACGTCCCATAAATTCCAATAGATATTGAACTCATGTCGAAGGATTTTAATTGATGAAGTAAACTTGAGTACCATACCAATAAGAGACATCGACAATCTCTCTAAGGAGTTAGATCAATTCTCGAAATCTCAACTGCTCCGAATTTCTTTTTTTTTACATGGGAGAGTCATTTTTGGACTCGGTGTCATTGACACGATTCGAACATGTATCGTCTAAAAGGATAACCAAGGCTCTTAATAATCCCAATCGATTAACTCAACTGGACAGTAAGGAATTCTAAAATCTTGAAAAGAAATATTAGGCCATTAGGGTTAAAAGCAAGTGGATAAAATATGGACCAGATTACTAAATTTTTCTATGCCCTCCACTAAATTTTGTCGTGTAACTAACTGTATCTTGATATTAAAGGATTTTTTAGAAAATTAATAAAAAAAATTTAAACATTGGATATACCTATTCCTGAAATAGATTGATAACCACTAAAATGAAAAGAAAATAGTAAAATAAATTACAAAGATTTAAATTAAAGTCATATAACCATGTTTTTAAGAAAAAAAAAATTTAGTTAAACTATTATTTTAAAGTTTAAGAACTTTAGAAATAGATTTCATGATCCAAATATGTATTTTTTTGTTAAGCCAAGTTGATTTTCCAAAATACAATCCATTTAGGACTTTTTTATTTTGTTTAACATTTTAATAATACTTTTTTATTTTCTTTTCTTAGACACTGAAGAAACTACAAATATTATATCGAGAATTAACCTATTCCTAATTTGAAGAATTGAAATAATACATTTGTTAGTGATTCACGGTTCCCGAGTGCCATGTGTCTGGCTTTTTTTGCTAGAGTGTCTGCTCGACCATTGAACCTTCGTGGATTGTGTTTAAAGACAATCAAACCAACTTCCGTAGCCATGTTCTTTATTTGTGTAACCCACGGTTTGAGCCTCCATATAGCTGCCAACACCTGCTTGATACCTTGAATTATTTCAAGGTTGTCAGAAAAGATAGTTATCTCTTACTATGGTTCTTGTCTTCTTGTTTTTAATGCGTGAATTATCGTCTGTGCTTCTCCTTCTGTACAAGAATTACAAAAGGAATGTGTGGTTGATCAAAAGATGCATCGCATACGAATGCGAAATTAGTTTGAAAGTCGAGATCGCCAGTAATAGCATATCATTATCCAAACTTGTATTTTGTCGCTGTTCACCTGTAATCCAGTCTCCACCAAAGTATTCATCCATATTCTTGTTGGTAACCTGAACAATCTCATTTGGCTCTATCTTATAATTACTATGCCTACTTTTCACTTTTTATTTCCATAAATTCCATATGAGTATTATACGTAATTAATGACAACTTCTCTTTTCCATCCTCCGTTAACAAAAGTCTCAATTATCCTAAGAAACCATTGTCCCAAATTTTTCGTCGTCGTGTTACGTATTGATTTGAAGTGCGGATCCTGCCCAAACTAATTTAGCTATACCACATGTGAGTAACAAATGCTCCACTGTTTCTTGTTCCATGTTACACCATCGACTATCCACTTCCACGTCACAATGGTGTGTCACTAAATTTTTACATGTTGGCATTATTACAAACTTTCTAGCTAAAGATTCTAACCTTAGTGGATACGTTTGATTTCCAGATGGTTTTCCATAACTTGCGGCCTGATGGAATAGCATTTGACAGATGCGGTTATTCAAAAATTTCTCTATTTGTGAGGACCTTGTAACCTGTTTTCATAACATATTCTCCACTATTAGCGTATGGCCAAATAAATTTATCTGGCGTATCTTTTGAAAACACTTTTTCCCTCAATATGACCTAGATAATCGGCTCTGGGAAAATTTTATTTAATAACTCTTGAGTCCATTCCGTTGAACCTTCTACACATAATTCTTTGACTTTATGTATCGTACATCCATTAGGCTTCTCCAATTTCCACTGAGTATCCAACCATTTGTCTGTCCAAATATGTATAGCTTCACCATTGCCAATTTGATATCTGCCAGATCCATTTAACATATCTCGTCCTTCTAATAGACTTGGACCATGTTCGAGATTGTCTTAATTTAACATCGAAAAAAGTACTATTCGAGAAATATATACCTTTCAAAAGTCTGGCTGCCAAAGTATTCGGATTATTAAGAATTTTCCAGTCTTGCGCTGCAAGTAACAATGTGTTCATTCGTTTGAAATCCTTGAATCTCATTCCTTCAAGCATTTTGTTGACCGCCACTTTTTTCCATGTCATCCAATGAATTCGAGAATTTTCACCTAAATTCCACCAAAAGTTCGAGATTGCTGATATTAGTTTATTACTAAAAGTAATGGGAAAAGAAAAATTGACATCGAGTAGATCGGTAGTGCTTGTAGAACAGGCTTTATAAGTACTTCTTTCCCTCCTTCCGACAAAAGTTGTGTTTTCCATCCTTCCGTGTTCCTGAACAATTTCCCTGCTTCCATCGCAATGATTATACCTTGGATCGTTTATGGCCTAATGGTATTCCTAAGTACTTACCCAGATCCCCTTTTTCTTGTATACCTAGCTTATCGGTGACTCGTGCTCTGCATTCCTCTGACGTGTCCTTACTAAAACAAACAGAAGATTTTGTATAGTTAATTCTCTGTCCCGAACATACACAATACGTGTTGATACAGTCTCTAAAATGTTCATTGTCATCGCCTTCAATTGTCAGGAAGAACAATAAATCATCTGCGAATAATAAGTGCGTAATAACCGGACAATTTCTAGTAATTTGTATTCCTTTTAATTTCTTTTGTTCGACCTTCTTTTCAATCAAACTAATTAGATATTCCATAATTAAGGAGAATAAGAAAGGAGATAGTGGGCTCCTTGTCGTAATTCCCTTTCCGTCTTGAATTTATGCAATCTATCTCCATTAAAATTTAGCTGAAAAGTATCTGATGACAAACAATTAGATATCCATGAGATCCTTTTATCATGAAAATCTATTTTTTTCAAAAATAATAAAAAAAAAATCTCATCGTACCTCATCATAAGCTTTGGCCATATCAAGTTTTAGCGCTTCCATTGGTTTCGCATTCTTCCATCTTCGTTTCATGTAAAATGAGATTTCTTGAGTAACTAATCTATTATCCTGTATTGCTCTATTTTTAATAAAAGTTACATGTGTCGGTGTTACAATGTCATTCATGAACTCCTATAACCTGTTAGCTAATTTTTTGTGATTATCTTATATCCAAAGTTAACACATGAAATCGAACGGTAGTCTCCTACACCTTCCTGTGTTTCTCCTTTTGGGATGAGAGTGATCAATGTTTCATTTAATTTATCGAGAGATATGTTATTCATAAAAAAATATTGAACCATTAAGTAAACGTCAAACTGTATTATGTGCCAATATTCGTGATAGAACTTACCATTGAGTCCATCTGGCCCTGGTGGTTTAGTTGGTTACATATCGAATACCGCTTTCTGAAATTCCTCCAGTGTCGGTTGTCGCGTTAACTTGTTATTCATTCCTTCTATCACCTTTTCTTGGATTGCTTCTGTTCCTTCTTCCATTCTTTCCTTATTATTTTCTTTAAACATGTTCACAAAGTAGTTTTGGAAGCCATTTCTTACTTCAGAGATCTCCTCATGCCAATTTCCATGTTTGTCCTTTATACGATGTATCCGGCTCACGTGTCTTCACTTAATGGTGGCTAAAAAGAAAACTTTGTTTTTTTGTCCCCATATTTTATCCAACTCTTTCTCGATCTATCGTACTAGTATTTTTCCTCAGCATCATATGTTTTTTTGATTTCCTCACTTATTCTGGGTTTGTTCTTCAATAATATCTATCGTAGTAGGCTGTTGCTCAAGTTGCACCAATTTCCTAGTCAACTCTTTAATCTTGTGTGCATTATTCTGGAATATGCGTTTACTCCAATCTTTAAGTGCTATAATGGTATTATCCATCTTCTCCATAAAAATCGACAGTGACTCTTCTTCTCTGGGTTTTCCCCACGCTGTTCTAACCACACCTTCGCATTCCACGTGATCAACCCACATTGTTTCAAATTTAAACCATCTTTGACCAATATTCATTAATCTATCGTGCTGTAAGATCAACGGGCAATGATCTGATCCAATTGCTGGTGGCACGTATACTTGTGCATTAACATACTGTTAAACCATTCGCTAGATGCAAATGCCCGATCAAGTTTTACCTTGACGCGCTTGTCAGTTCTTCGGTTAAACCAAGTAAAATAACATCCATGAGACTGAATTTGACTTAGACCATTGTTCAAGATAAATAATTCGTGCATACGTTTACTATCGGGAGGTTTAGAACTTAATTTTTCGCAATTTTTTAAAATATCATTAAAATCACCTATAAGTACCCATGGTTTATTAATATTATGGTTCCATATTGTAATTTCTTCCCATACTTTTAGTCTTTGTTTTAATTAGTAGGGGCATGTACACAAACTATATAATAGGGAAAATACGCATTATTAATATACATAATTACAAAAAAGTGGTTAGACATAATAACTTATAGCTTAATATTCGCTTGCCAAAGCAACAAAATACCGCCGGAATGATAAGCATTTCCGACTGGGTCCCTCATATAGCTATTATCATACTTAAAGTTTAATAATACTTCGGGAGCATCGACCGCACGTAACATAGTTTCAGAAAAGCACGTGATTTCCGGTTTAAACCTATTTATAACAGACTTAATACTAGACATTGTCAAGGGCGCTCATATTACTTAACAGTTCCAAACTAGCATGCTCATTGAACGTCTTCGGACGTCTTGGGGACAGTCCATATATCCCTTATAACAATAATGTCAAGAAAACCACACTTTATACCAATCTTGTGTATTTTACCCATATCTCTCTTATCCCAATTTCTACCCCATTTATTATTACTAACTCAATACATATTACTCTTATTATTATTTAGTTTACCTTGAGCAGGCCCATATTTCCTCCCTTATGTTTGCCCACCCGCCCCAATTCAAAATAGAAAAACCATGGCTGGCCCAAGCCCATAAAATAATATACTTCTTCTTCTTCGCCTTTACAAATTCTTCGTCGCCAACCCTTGGCTCAAATGTTTTCCTCGTTGTTCTCGTTCTTCAGTTGAACTTTTTTTCAACTTTATAGTAGATATCCCTGATTTCCTTCCATGATTGATTATTCACCACACAAAATTTATCTATATTGTAATAAATACTAAACACTTCCTTATTATTCGTTCTAATTTCAAAATTATAATGTAAATAATATTCTTATTATAATTAATATAAGAAGAGATTTGAACATAAAAATTAGATACAGATTCCATAATCATACCTTTGTGAACTGGTCGTTTCTCTCCCATCAATGAACTTTTTTGTGTTCCTGCGCTGAAGATTTGTTGTACGCTACCAAAAAACTCCCCATCTGACTTCCATAAACTCCTTTCATATCTCATATAGGAATTCGTGTGAGGATAAACCGCCTCCTTTTTTCTATTTTATTTCTTTGCAAAAAATTGTTGAAAATTCTTCATTTTCACCATCGAACAAACTCCTTTGTATATTGTTTGAGCCCTGTTTTTACCTACGATGTTGCTTAGTTTTTTGGCAAGATTCCACTCGAGATCGATTGTCATCGTATTTATTCTCTTATTCGATTTGTCCTTATTCTTACACTTAGCAGCAATCTTTTTCATCACTCTGCCGTTGTTCGGATTCCTCCTCGTGCCATGACTATGTAGTATTTTCACTTTGTATATGTTGCTATTCTTGGTATCAAATTCCCCTGTATTTTCGTATATTGAGATATAATAGTTGTTACTACGATTTCTGTAATCCTTCAGTTGATGTTCTTGTTCATGAGACTGTTTATAGTACCCATCCGAAGTTTCACTCATTTTTGCTCGTATGAATCTGTTTTTGTTTTATGGGTGTATTCTATGGTGATTATTAGGCTTTGATTTCCGATTCTTACTAGTTATATTGAAGGATTGTTGAAGGATCGTTGAAGGATTGAGAATGATGATGAAGGTTGTCGGTAGAGAGGATAAGCTTTGAGAGTATCCTAGTCGAGAGCCTGGTTTTCTCTTTTTTCCGATTAAGAAAAGAAAATCCTTGTCCATCACCATAAGGATTTTTTTTTTTGGGTTGGTGATACCCATCCCCATATGTAAACAGAGATAATTTTGGATTTTTACACATTAGGTTTTCTTTTTCTTTTTTTGGTCGAAACCTTTAGATAATCCAATTCTACATGGAGCTTATATTTAGAAAGGCCCAAAACACTTAAACAATACTAACAAAATACTCCCTCTAACTAATACTTGAAACCTAACTAAAAAAAAGAAGTCCAAAACACCCAGTCATTTCCTTATCTATACACTACACGGTGAGAATCACAAAAAAAATAAACCTATTAAAGTTTCAAATCCATCTTTCTCCTCTCTCTTTCTCTTCTCTCTTACTCTTACCTACCATTCCTACACAAGAAAATCGCAGCCTAAGTGCCACTACCTCACCTGCCAAAGAAAGCCGCTCCACCATCACCAACGAAAGCAGCTCCACAGGCCGCTGTTCGTGGACCATTCTCCACCTTCAGCCACTCTCGCCGCCGCCTCTCAACTGCTTAAGATAACGGCCGCCTTCATGGAACGTTCTTCACCAACAACCCGGCGCCGCCATTTATTCACCAACAACCCGGCGCCGCTGCCAATTCCTCACCAACAACTTTTTCATTTTGTTTTTTTTTCATTGTTTTATTTCATTCTGTTTTTTCACTTTTTTTTGCAGTGATATCGTCGTGGACGTGAAGAGATTTCAATTTGTTTTTTATACGGTGTGAAGAGGCCTTTTTTTGTGAACGTGAATAGATTTCTTATTGTTCAAATGGGAGTTTAATTCTTTTTTTAGATCCATTGTCGAGTATGAAGATATTGGGTTTCTTTATAAATCTGTTCCAATGCCGAGTATGAAGAGATTGGT
Source organism: Nemophila menziesii (assembly GCA_029959085.1). Lineage (NCBI taxonomy): Eukaryota > Viridiplantae > Streptophyta > Magnoliopsida > Boraginales > Hydrophyllaceae > Nemophila > Nemophila menziesii. The sequence continues at coordinate 1,361,878 of JARWIR010000082.1, read as the reverse complement.
TTTTTATTTTTTTTCTCATTTTTAAAATTTGTTCCAATGGCAAGTATGAAGAGATAGGTTTTTGTTTTTTGATCTCCTTTTTTTTTAAAAAAATTGTTCAAAAGAGTTTTTTCTTTTTTCTTTTACTTCCAATGTTTTTTTTTCAGATCTAAAATCTAGATCTTTTTTGATAAGTAACCTTTTCACGATAAAAACCTAATTGGTATGTACCAAACGAATCTGTTTGGTACATACCAAAACAGATTTGTTTGGTACATACCAATTAGGTTTTTAATGTGAAAAGGTTATCATGAAAAGGTTATCGTGAATAGATTTTTGAATTGCTTATGTAAAAAAAAAAAACTTTGTTTGGCACGTACCAATGCTTGGACCTTGACACGGTAGTTTCAATTGGGGATCTAAATAAGTACGGATATTAATCTTAAACATAGACAAAAACTATTTAAATTTACAAAAATACTATCAGGACCCATCATACCATTATAAAAAAATTGATTGTATTACAAATTATAAAACGAACATGATAGAAATTGGTACGTACCAAATGGAAAAATATTGGGCCGTACCAAACGAAAAAATATTGGTACGTACCAAAACAGATTTGTTTGGTACATACCAATTAGGTTTTTATCGTGAAAAGGTTATCGTGAATAGATTTTTGAATTGCTTTTGCGAAAAAAACTTTGTTCGCACATACCAACGCTTGGACCTTGATACGGTAGCTTCGGTTATGTATCTAAATAAGTACGGACATTAACCTTAGATATGGACAAAAATCATTTAAGTTTACAAAAATACTATTGATACCTATGATACAATTATAAAAAAAAAAATTGATTGTATAACAAATCGTAAAACGAGTATAATAGAAATTGGTGCGTACCAAACAAAAAAATATTAGTAGTACCAAGCGAAAAAAAATTGATACATACAAACGATAAAACTAAATAGAGGTATAACAAAATCAAAATTAAGTATTTTTTAGAACTTTTTTTTAATTAAGACTCTATAAATAACAAATTTGATTTTTAAGCTTTATTTGTAATTTTTTTCGTCTACCTATCACCTTCCAATTCTACAACCTTCTAATTATTTTTACTTATTTCTTTTTACCTGTCCAATAAAAAAATTATTTTTACTTCAACTTGTTATATAATTAAATATTATATTAAGTAGATATACACCAACGAAACCCAATAAAATAGTAACGTGTATAAGTGACTTGCAATGTAGCTGCACAACTATTTACGGTTTTCTATATATAATACGATATCCAAATCATATTGTAACAATTCTGAATTCCAATAAATAATACAATGAGATTATATTTCTCTATATTTGAGTTATTGTATTAATGTCATAACACGTTATCAACACGTGTTTTTATATTATTTGTAAAATTCTTAGAATCATAATTTTTGTCATCTTTTACTATGATACAAATTTCATAATTTTTGTCATCTTTTAATATGATACAAATTTGTTTCGATCTGAAAGATAAAAGGATGGGGTATATATCACAAGAGGCTTTGGTCTAAATCTCATGCTTATTTTCATACACTATTTTTTGTTCAGATTCGCATGACATATTTTCATGCACCATTTTGGGGAAGAAAAAAAGTCATGCACTATGACTTGAGTCCACGTGTATATATATGCGTAGTACATATCTTAAATGATAAGTTTAAGTTAGCCGGGCTTACTTTGTAGCTAAGTCTTTCTATTTAAGAAAAAAACTTGACACCTGCACCTTTTATTCATAGTATAAGCATGTAATTTTTTGACTCATCTTTTCCCTTCCTCTATATATATAGTAATGATATATACCACCCAAATTCATATCACCCAAATGTCACCTAATGACGTGGCGTGAATTAGTTGGTTACAAATCTTTAATCAAATCAAGGAAATAAATGCATTAACAATTTGTAACCAACCAATTCAGGCCACGTCATTGGGTGACATTTGGGTGGTATGAATTTGGATGGTATATATCATTACTCATACATATACATGTTCTGTATCCTCTGTCTATATACAATGTTCCGTATAAGAAAAGAATCCTGTTCGCGAATGAAAAAAAGGAAAATATACAACAATACTAACTTACTGTAATGAAGGAAAGGATCATTTGGAGTAAGATAAAAAGGTAAACTCAATTAAGATATGTTAAGTTTAAACAAATATTTCAGTCAAATACGAATTAAAAAATTTATAACCCTATATTTTAAGCCGCGATTATATACCTGAAGTAATAATATCGTAAGCAAAAGAAAAACCGGAAAAAAGGGAAACCCGAAGTTTTTCGGAGCAAAAGGGAAACCCGAAATTTTTCGGAGCAAAAGGGAAACCCGAAGTTTTTCCGAGCAAAAGGGAAACCCGAAATTTTTCCATGCAAAAGGAAAACCCGAAGTTTTTCCGAGCAAAAGGAAAACCCAATGTTTTTCAAGAATTTTATTTTATGTATTAAATGATATTTTAATTATTATTCATATGAGACAAGTATTCCAGATGAATACGAGAATTTCACCATGTCACGGTAATATTCCTGAAGTAATAATATCGTATGATTAATATTTTATGGACTAAGTATGCTGCATGTATACAAGAATTTCGGCATGTCACGGTATTATACCCGAAGTAATAATATCGGACGAATACGTAAATTTCGACATGCTACAATAATATTCCCGAAGTAATAATATTGTAAGAAGAAGTTTTTCCCAATATTATGGGTTAGAACTATATTTTCTCGTAAATGAGAAAAATAATGAATTGTTGATTTAAAATCACGATTGTCACTTCACTGGCTAACTTTTATTCCCGAAAGCGAATGAGTCATATTCCTTGAAGTGAATATAACAATTATTAATAGCTACGAATATAGACGTAGAGTTGGCGAAAATCAGCTGGTTTGAGAATTATATTTTCAGATTATAAATCATTCCCGGAAGTCAATGGTCTTCCAATATATAAAAAAAGGAAGCCAAATTTAATTTTATACCTCGTTTTGGTATTGTAATTTATGATTTATATTCTATTTGTAATAAGTTTATGATTTATATTCTGTTTTAGTTCTGTAATAAGTTTATACTTTATATTCTTTTGACTAAATTTCATTCCCTGAAGTAAATGGAACTTTATTCCGTGAAGTGAATAATAATGTGTTTCTGAAAGAAATTGCAACGTCTTTCAATATATTTGGAATTAACGTCTTAATGATTCGAACTCCGGTCGAGGTTACGATCATTAAAGTATTAATTTTTAATTATTAGTAGTATGAATACTACTAAGAAATAAATTTCTTACCACCAGATGTGGAATAAAATGAAATATCACGCAAGTGAAAAATTACGGAAAATAAGTTATCACGAAATGATAACCATGAATGTTATCGATATAGTGGAACTATTTTTTGGTCGCGTACATGTCGTATGCTAAACCATTTGATCGGTCTAAATAGAAGTTTTGGATGCCCAAAAGTTATGTTACCTTAAGTAAATCCTGAAGAAATTTACAAAAGTTAAAGATATTCGCCGAAATCAATATTTTGTATAAACCACAAGTGTCTGTAACAATTTATATCTTTGCATTATTTTTTAAAGTCACACCAGAAGTGTGTACTAGAAAATATCTTGCTATTTCTTCAGAGTTGTATTATATATTCAAGTAGTTGAAACGCACATTCTTCAAAAGCAAAGATATCACGATCTAAAGAATTTTATATTATGACATGATCGACTTGGTCAACCAGGGAGAATAAGTCGATTTATAGAAAATTCACTTTGACTCAACTTAAAAAGAACCAGAAGTTTCTTTTGTTGAGTGACTACCCATATATTTAATGTTCTTTAGTAAAATGGACTATGAGACTATTTCAACCGGCAGTTGAGATTCATGCTATTTTTATTTCTCTTTCTTTATTTGATATTTTGAACACCTAAAAGGTGATATCTTTAAAACACGTCTTGCAGAGTGTTATTTTGAAAAGATAATATACCCCTTGTTAGGATGCAGTTATCGCAACCTGAAGTATTGCATGAGATATCGTGGAATATAATTTATTATCTCATCTTTATCCACGAACTAAAGAATCGGAAGTTGAAGTTCAAAAGGCGATTCATTTGTAAAATATTGTAAATAATACACGAAATGCATTCATGAACACAGAATGTTGTAAAATCTCATAGATCTATTGTTAACGCTCCAATAGATTATTGTTCTAGAAGGACATATAACAAATATGTTAGCGAATGCATTTAACCAACACATGAAGTGTGGTAAACTTAAAGTATATCTAACCAGCGCATGAAGCGTGGAGAATCTATAATATATATAACCTACTCCTGAAGCGTGGTAAACATGTAATGTGTCTAACCAACGCATAAAGCGTGGTTGACCTGTCAAATTAGAATATATCATGCCCCGAAGAAGGAAATCTCACGAGTAAATGATGATTAAATGGTAAATAATGTGGAATGTTGATGTCTCCTCATTTGTGATAGATTAATATTAGGATGAGACATCATTTTTAGTGATTTAGAAGTCATAAATATCGATTTTCTTGAGAAATAGTGCACTTTCCTATTTTGAGTCTTGATTTAGTAAAATAGTATTTTTAGAGCATATTGGGTTTAATTGTTTATTTATTGTGTAGCTTTAAAGATAATTATGGAGATGAATTAGAGTCCAAGTAAAATACTACAACTTATGGAAAGAGATTAGCATGGAAATTGGAGATAAGGAAACAAAAGTGGTGTGGCCTAAGGTGTGATAACAAGATGTATAAAATAAGTGCAAATAAACACCCTAAGCTAACACAGTACTGCAAGTATTACAGGACGTATGCAAGTTTTAATGATAAGAAGATTCGTTCCTCAGGGACTAACGAAAGTTAGAGAGAACTTATGCAAATTATCAAGTGCAGATATAAAAGATAGAAAGATAATACGCAAGTAGAAAGAAGAGATAGACAAATATTTATTTGGTTTTTAATAAGAAAACTAAACTACTAAATTAAAATACAATAAAATAAATAAAAGAAAAGAAAGAAGATAGTATGAAAGATATAGCTTAGGTTTTACTAGTATGCACTAATCCTTCTAATTCTATGTATTAAATCTAGTTCATAAGGGAGAATATTAGCTCTTGGTATACTTAGTCAGGATTCTAAATTCCCCAAGCTTAGACCTTGAGAGAGACTAAGGGGGCTACGTCACAACCAAGAAGTGATTTCAAATAGGGTTATCAAACGCCACTAAGGCCCTAAGCAAATACTGCAATCTTGGTGATACGGTGATTAAAACAAACCTTAATGACTATCTAGTTAGAAGTATGTTTTGTCAGAACTGCTATCGACACTAGACGTTATGTGGTGGTTCAATAGTTAAACACCCAGTTACGGTGACCATCTAACTACTATTAAGGTAATCCTATACTCGTGCACTAGCAAGGAAAACAATCATTAAATCAAAACACATAATCAAATATGAAGGTAAGTAGCTAATATCAGATTAAAACATATAATTCCCAAAGAAACTTAGATAGAAGAATTAGAATTCATAGTTTATACACTATGCAAAACCTAAGCTAATAGAATTAGTTCATACAAAGGAAAGAAGAAGAAAGAATTACAAAATAAGAGGTTGAAGGAGACATGATTGATGCACAGCTCCCTCCAGACTTCTTCTCTTGTGTTGCAGCTTCCTCTTGGCCTTAGGGTCTGGCCAAGGATGATTTAAGAGTGTTAAGAGGTTGTATTTATAGTGTAGAGGTTGACCTAATTCGTTTGGTGGAGATAACTTCAAGTAATGGACTCCTAGCCCAACTCAAATTCGTAAGGAAAACACTGCTGGACCGTTTTGAGTGTATCTTCTTCGTTATTGGTCGGATTTTGCTCCATAAGATACCAAAAGAATCGCAACAGAAAAGGCCCATTAGAAGGAAATTACCAAATTCGGCCTATTTCTTAGGTAAAAACACCAATCTTTAGACGTGTGTGCAGAATCCCAGATTTAGGCAGCTTTTCCTTTTCCATCTTTTTAGCAATTGTTTCCTTATCTCCAATTTCCATGCAAATCTCTTTCCATAAGTTGTAGTCTTTGACTTGGACTCTAATTAATCTCCATAATTATCTTTAAAGCTTCACACTAAATAAACAATTAAACCCAATATGCTCTAAAAATAACAATTCTACAAATCAAGACCCAAAATAGGAAAGTGCACTAAATTAAGCTAAAATCAACCTATAGACTAATAAATAAGACTAAAATGATGTCTCATGAGTATATTTTATTATCACAAATGAGGAGACATCAAGACCCCCAACTCAAAGTTGTATCGTCCCGATACAATAAAAGTAAAGAACAGTAGGGTAGTCAAGAAGAAGAAGTAGGAGGAGAATAAGAACAGAACATAATGAATGATCCTAGAGCAAAATATCTAAAAAGTCTCATGTAGTAATGTTTAAGAAATAATGCACAAATATGCTTAATATACATGTAATCAACAATCCATAAATTCAAATCCAGATTAATTTCGCAATGCCAGAAGGAGAGGATGATAACTTAGTTCATGTTAATGGCTATTGGTTGTTCATAGATCCCAAAATAGCATCCAATGGTCCACTCACCTATTACCTAATAGCTTAATTGCTTCTCCATCTAGTAGTTAGAAATCCTAAGGTCTTGGGTTATAACTTGGCTTAAGGACGGTGTGGTATATTTGGATAATGAAAAGTGAGCTTTTGGCTCTCTCCTCACTAGCCATCAACGAATCTCCCTAGAGCTTGAGTTTTCACTCAAATATGTTCTCACTCAACCCAATTTATTGATGCTTTTGATTTGCATCCCCAATAAATCCCAATAAAACCTTTTAGTGATGATTTACAAAATCATCATCAATAAAATCACAAAGATAATTCCCAAATTCCAAAGTTCCCTAATGATGAAACCCACCACCCCAAACTCAAGCTCTAAAACGAGCTGTCTCAGGTTTTGCGATTCGAGTGCGGGTCATAAAGATAAGTCCTAAAAACTAAGGGTATGGATTATAATGTGTTTCAATAAAGGCTTTAGAAAGGCTCAGAGGGGCTAAGACGGATAAATAACAATAATCAAATAAAAGGGTGAGAAAGTATAAAAGGCTTCAAGTGTTTTAACATGAAAGAACTGCCTTAGTCATTTTTCTAACTACCTGATTTTGTTACTTTTTCATTATTAGTTCATAGACAAGTGGGTTTTCAACTAATTTTAAACCTCACGTTCTACACACCAAATAACTATCCCTAAGTTTCAACGTGATTTCTTAGCATTGCTCATCACTCCCTCCGTTCCACTGAAATTGTCCACTTACTAAATATAATGTTCCAAATATATTGTCCACTTAGGAGTTCAAGACACCTTTTTTCCTACTTTTTCCACTATTACCCTTATAAAAATATTAAAATTTATATTTCCAATACACATTTAAGATATCAAGATAATTTATTGGGGGTATTTTTGTAACGGTGAATGCATTTATTATGTTTCTTAATATATGTGAAAAGCTAAGTGGACAAATTTAGTGGAACGGAGGGAGTAACTTTTCTATCCTTTATTTCCTGTTTTCATGCATGCATCTAAACAAACTTATGACATCTTTCAAAAACATACTACCTACTATCATTAACTTAATTAAATCATGCTCAATAGGTACATTCAAAGATATTCTATGCCTATTTCAACCTCAAAAATTTTAAATTTTATGAAAAAAACAAAAAGGAAGATGAGGACAACGAATCCCCACCCCCAACTCAAAAATGAGTCGTGTCCCCACGACTCGAAAAAGACTCAAGAAAAATAAAATTTAAAATTAGCATACATATTGCACATAAAGAAATGGTAGGGAAGAAAGAAAACATACTCTTCGGGGCTATTACCTCGCCTTGTCGATACTCGGATTAAATCTAATGTATCTTCTTCACCCAACTTCTTATTCGCTTTTTGTTCAGGACACGTGATCATAATAGGATATTGCATTATAGAACGACATGGGAGAGATCGAAAATCCGTATCACCTCCTCATAGATCAACTATGCCACATCTTCTTCTTCTCCTCACAAAATACAATTCACAAACAACCCAAGCATTCCAAATCTCCATGAACCTTCATGTATTCACCTTCAACTTCTTCTTCAAATAATTTTTTATAAGAAAAAGGTAGTTCCTTTAATCGTTACTTCGGAGAAGCTATCATGGCCATTGAAGCTTTCTCTTTTTCTTTTGGGTATAAGGTCTTTGATTTGTAGAGGTTGTGTTGTCTTCTTCACTAAAGTTGGAATCTTTTTGCTCATCAACACAGCATGCTAACCTCTCTTCTCTTGACTTGTTTTACCCTTTGAACTGGAACTAGGACTTTTCTCACTTGATTTCTTCTCAATTAGATCCAATACCTTGATTTCTTCATCTCCCTTTCAGTAGATAATGTTCATGTTCTCTTAATCATCTCAATTGACCCCCAACTCAAAGCTTTAACCACTCTTGAAATTTGGAACTCTTGATTATTGGTTGTACAAGCTTGATTTGGCCTAGGATAGGCGATTGGATGATGATTTTCTATGTGGGTAAGATGGATTCTTCATGGATTGGTTTGGATTTAAGGACTTGTAGGGTGAATTCTCGAAATTTAAGCTTTTGATTCTTGGATTCAAGGTGTTTTGGTATGATATAGGTGGTTGAATCTTCCTTGTCATGATGTGGAGAATGAATTGGATGTGTTTTCATGGTGATTGGGTAGTGTTTTGATGATTGGGGAAGGTTTTATGAAGCTTTAATGGAGTTAGGAGAGTTTTGGAGCGAAGGAAGAGGTTTAAGGTTTAATAAATTCGGAATAATAAGCTCATATAGCCTTGAAACCCTTTATTTTCTCTCTCTGGCGGCTCGTGCGGACTACCCCTGCGGACCATGGGGTGCACCGCGGGGTACACCGCGACATCTGATGCTCGAAATTTTTTTGCTCACTGGTTAACACCGGTGGTAGGACCCCGTGGCACGTGTTTCTGAGCTGCGGACCAGGGTGCGGTGCACCGCGGGGGTGCTCCGCGCCTCCTACGTCAAAATACCCGTGGTAGGACCCCGTGGAACGTGTTTGTGCGGTGCATGGCGCGGTATAGGGTCCGGTATACCGGACCCATCAACTATTTTTTTTCTTTTCTGTACACAACACGTGGCTGCTACCGTGGCACGGGTTTTTTTCCTTGCGGTGCACCGTGGCTGAGGTCCGGTGTACCGCACGTGGCAAAAACCTCCCCATCAGCTAGATCTCGAAAAGTTATGCAGTTTAGGCTCAAAGATCACCTGATTTCGACATCCGAGCGTAAAGATATGGCTTGCCGAAGTTCTGTCCGATTTTTTTTTTTTTTTTGCTCGCTTTCCCTAACTCGATTTCTCCAATACCTAATCATCAAAAACACTAATACCTTCCTCAAATATGCAATATCAACTAAAATTAACTAATCTAAACATAAATTAAAAAATAAAAACGTAAAAACATAAAAGAAATTACGGGTTGTCTCCCGTACAGCACTTTTGTTTAACGTCTTTCAAAGTTAGACGTGATACCTCGATTAAGGATGACGAAATTTCCACCCTTTGCCTTTAATTCCCACAAACTTTTCAGCTCGATTCTTTATAATCATGGATGGTTCCATCCAAGATTTCGTGGGAGAAGGTGTTTCTGGTGGTAACTCTAATTCATTTGTAGCATTACACTCCTCAGGCAATCCATTCATCTTGACTCTTCGTTTGTTAGAAAGAATGTCCTTCATGAATTGACCGTATTTTGACATTCTTGTGAGAGCTTCTACAAACGGGTTGCTGATCTTTAACTTGTTCATCATGTCAACGAACTTCTTGAATTCCAGGTCATTGTCCTTTCTGACATGTGAAGGGAATGGTGGAGGAGGACATGTGTTGGTTACCACTGGGCTTTCTTTCTTTTCTGGTGTCTTCTCTTGGACACTTTTTTGTTCAACTACCTCTTCGACCTTATCTTCTGTTGTTTTTTCTCCCCCGTTGCTGGAATAGGGACTGGTTCTGGTTCTGGTCTTGTTGGCGGTAGTTGTTTTCCACTTCCTAATTCAACTGCATGACAAACTTTGTTTCCTGGAGCAGTAGTATCACTTCGGAGTTGCCTTTCTGCAAGGATTTTAGTTTTTTCCACCATTTGTGACACTGCCTGCACCCTCTCCATAAGCGCATTCTGCGAGTTTTGAGATTCTTGCTGGCGACTCTCCATCTTTTCGATTAGGTTCATCATCTTAGCCATGCTTGAATTCAAACTCGGTGGTTGTTCTTGTACGGTTTGCTGCATTGAATAAGGAGGTGGTTCTTGATAAGCTTCATTATAAATTGGCGCTTCTTGATAGATAGGTTGTGGAGGATAATAAGCTTGTGGTCGTGGTTGATAATAATCATCATGATAATGGTTATTATGATGATAATTCTGTTGATCTCTGACCCAATTGTAACTCTGTGGGGGTTGATAGTCAGCGTAATTTCCTTGGTATTGATAATAACCATCATAGTAATGGTCTCTTTGATAAGGCATGAAGGAAATTGAGGCTGGATTGTTCATGCAATGTCCCCACGAGTGATCTCTTGCTCCACAACTAGGACATGAAGGTGAGGTATGTACTAGATTCCTCTGAGCTAGTTGTTGCGATTGTTCTCGTAATTCCTCAAGTTGTCGGCTTAACTCCTTGAGCTTTAGAGATTCCATCTTGAATTAGCTTTTTCAGGATCTAATAACACGAAACCTTTATCTCCTAATAAATCTGCTTTCGCCTAAAAAAATCTGTAAAGACAAAAACTAAAAAGAAAAGCGTAAAATAGAACTAACTAAAATATGAGCAAAAGATAATTGCACAAGGACTAACGATGTAGTCCCCGGCAGCGGCGCCAAAAACTTGGTGTGGCCTAAGGTGTGATAAAAAGATGTATAAAATAAGTGCAAATAAACACCCTAAGCTAACACAGTACTGCAAGTATTACAGGACGTATGCAAGTTTTAATGATAAGAAGATTCGTTCCTCAGGGACTAACGAAAGTTAGAGAGAACTTATGCAAATTATCAAGTGCAGATATAAAAGATAGAAAGATAATACGCGAGTAGAAAGAAGAGATAGACAAATATTTATTTGGTTTTTAATAAGAAAACTAAACTACTAAATTAAAAGACAATAAAATAAATAAAAGAAAAGAAAGAAGATAGTATGAAAGATATAGCTTAGGTTTTACTAGTATGCACTAATCCTTCTAATTCTATCTATTAAATCTAGTTCATAAGGGAGAATATTAGCTCTTGGTATACTTAGTCAGGATTCTAAATTCCCCAAGCTTAGACCTTGAGAGCGACTAAGGGGTCTACGTCACAACCAAGAAGTGATTTCAAATAGGGTTATCAAACGCCACTAAGGCTCTAAGCAAATACTGCAATCTTGGTGGTACGGTGATTAAAACAAACCTTAATGACTATCTAGTTAGAAGTATGTATTGTCAGAACTGCTATCGACACTAGACGTTATGTGGTGGTTCAATAGTTAAACACCCAGTTACGGTGACCATCTAACTACTATTAAGGTAATCCTATACTCGTGCACTAGCAAGGAAAACAATCATTAAATCAAAACACATAATCAAATATGAAGGTAAGTAGCTAATATCAGATTAAAACATATAATTCCCAAAGAAACTTAGATAGAAGAATTAGAATTCATAGTTTATACACTATGCAAAACCTAAGCTAATAGAATTAGTTCATACAAAGGAAAGAAGAAGAAAGAATTACAAAATAAGAGGTTGAAGGAGACATGATTGATGTACAACTCCCTCCAGACTTCTTCTCTTGTATTGCAGCTTCCTCTTGGCCTTAGGGTCTGGCCAAGGATGATTTAAGAGTGTTAAGAGGTTGTATTTATAGTGTAGAGGTTGAACTAATTCGTTTGGTGGAGATAACTTCAAGTAATGGACTCCTAGCCCAACTCAAATTCGTAAGGAAAACACTGCTGGACCGTTTTGAGTGTATCTTCTTCGTTATTGGTCGGATTTTGCTCCGTAAGATACCAAAAGAATCGCAACAGAATTATCTAGGCCCAGTAGAAGGAAATTACCAAATTCGGCCTATTTCTTAGGTAAAAACACCAATCTTTAGACGTGTGTGCAGAATCCAAGATTTAGGCAGCTTTTCCTTTTCCATCTTTTTATCAATTGTTTCCTTATCTCCAATTTCCATGCAAATCTCTTTCCATAAGTTGTAGTCTTTGACTTGGACTCTAATTAATCTCCATAATTATCTTTAAAGCTTCACACTAAATAAACAATTAAACCCAATATGCTCTAAAAATAATAATTCTACAAATCAAGACCCAAAATAGGAAAGTGCACTAAATTAAGCTAAAATCAACCTATAGACTAATAAATAAGCCTAAAATGATGTCTCATGAGTATATTTTATTATCACAAATGAGGAGACATCAAGAAGCTAAAAAGATGGAAAAGGAAAAGCTGCCTAAATCTGGGATTCTGCAGTACACGCCTAAAGAAGTGCTATTTACCCCAAGAAATAGGCCGATTTTGGTATTTTCCTTTCATAGGGGCATAGATAATTCTGTGAGGATTCTTTTGGTATCTTATGGAGCTAAAACCGACCAATAACGAAGAAGATATGCTAAAAACGGTCCAGCAGTGTTTATCTTTATTTCCATACGAATTTGAGTTGGGCTAGAAGTCCAATACTTTATCTCCTCCTCAAGAAAACGAATTAGGTCTTCTAAACACCTATAAATACACCCTTATATCACTTGTAAAACTGCCCTAGCAATCCTTGCCTCATAGTAATTAGTTCTTAAGGTTTTATTCTTCCAGTTTATTGTAGAGAGCAAGATGATGTCTTTTGTAATTTCTTTTAGTTTATTTCCATCAGGTATGAACTAAACTCACCATAGCTTGGGTTTTGCATAATGTATAATCTATGAATTCTAATTCTTCTATCTAAGTTTCTTTGGGAATTATATGTTTTAATCTGATATTAGCTACTTACTTAATATTTGTTTATGTGTTTTGATTTATTGTCTTTCCTAGAACTGGTCACTTTAGGATTGTTTTAATAGTAGTTAGATGGTCTCCTTGACAGGGTGTTTAACTATTGAACCACCACATAATGTCTAGTGTCGATATTAGTTCTGACAAAACATGATTCTAATTAGATAGTCATTAGGGTTTGTTTTAATCACCATATCACCAATTGATTGTTGCGTTTGCTTAGAGCCTTGGTAGCGCTTGATAACTCTAAGAGTGTAACCACGTCTTGGTTGTGCCGTAGCCCCCTTAGTCGCTCTCAAGGTATAAGGTATGGGAATTTAGAATCCTGACTAAGTATACCAAGAGCTAATATTCTCCCTTATTAACTAGATTTATAGATAGAATTAGAAGGATCAGTGCATACTAGCAAAACCTAAGCTATATCTCTCATCTCATATTCTTAATCTTTTACTTTATTGTCTTTTAATTTCTTAGTTTAATTAATTACTTTCGAAATTCATATCTTTTAATTTCTGTCTTTTAATTATTTACTTTTACTCGTTATTGCTATCCACTCGTAGAACACACTTAAATCCCTGAGAACGAACTCGACTTACTAACTAAAACTTGCATACGACCTGTAATACTTGCAGTACTGTGCCTGTCTAGGGTGAGAGTGCGTAGTTTTCTTGACCTTTATTTGTATTAATTTTATCACACCCTAGGCGACACCAAGTTTTTTGCGCCGCTGCCGGGGACTTGTGTCTCGTTAGCGTGTGGGTTATCTATCTCGAGTAGTAGTTTTTAATTAGTTTATTTTTCAGTTTTTAGTTTTTGTTTTTTCCGGATTTACGCTTGTGGTTTGCTTTAGTCTTTTTCAGGTTTCACAGTGTTTAATTCTTGGCCTCCTTTATCGGAGCCTGAGAGGAGCTTCAGACCTTACAACAAACGAGTTCGTGAGGAAAGAGCTTTAAGAAGAGCAATGGCAGCCCAACTGAATCCACCACTTGGTCCTCAGCAAGATCCACCTGGGATTCAACAACAGGATCCACCTGGTGTGCAAGGACAACAAGGACAACTACCACTAGGACGAGGTAACAATGTTAATAATCAACAGAATCAAGCGCAGCAAGACCTCCCTGGTCTTCATGTGCCGTTTCATGTTCAACCAATCGGTTACCGTCCTCCAGAGATCCAAAATATCAAATTTAGACCCGATCCGGGTATGCTCAGCCAATTTCAAAGTTTTGGACTCTACACTGGTACAGCAATTCAAGATCCGGTAAGATCGATTCAGAAGTTCATGCAGATTTGTGATGCCTACATTACTCCTGGCATTACACGCGAGCAACTGTATTGTCACATGTTTTCGTTCTTCTTGACCGGTAGAGCTAGCGATTGGCTAGAAAGACAACCACAGGGAACAATTAATTCTTGGAGAGAACTTCAAGCCGCGTTCTTTAACCGTTTTTATCCAAAGAGCATGAGACTTAAAGATCAAACAGAGCTTGCAAGATTTTGTCAAGAAGATGGAGAAACAGTATGAGAGTCATGGACAAGGTTTCAACAAAAATTAGCTAGATGTCCGCTCCATGGTTATACACCTGCTCTACAACTCGCTATATTTTATGAAGGACTTAATGATAAAGGTAGAGAGAAGGTGGATAACATTGGAAAGGGTAATTTTATGTCCATGAATCATAATGAAGCTTCTGAGGTGTTACAAAATATTATGGAACAAGAAAGGAGTTGGCCTTCAACGCGAGCTTCTGTAGCAAAGACCCGAGGAACGCTTCGTTTAGATGCAGAAACTGCGAACTCAGCTCAACTATCCGCGTTAGAAAATCAAATCAAAGAGCTGAAAATAGAGATGCAAAAGAATTTAGCCGCTGCAATTGTAGTACAAGAAGCACAAGGTTGTCAATAATGTGGGGTTAACAATCATACATGGGAAGAGTGCGAATCAAATCCACAATCTGTGTACTTCATATCCAACCGAGGAGGTTATCAATCGGGTAACCGAAATCATCCTGGTATGCAGTATTCAAATCCACAAGGGGCCGCTAATCCTGGTCATTATCAACTACGCCCCCAAAACAACTCTTTCCAACAGAGAGGTCAGTACCAAAATCAATATCAAAATAGACTTGCTCCCCCCTCAACAACCTGCTCAAGATGCATATACCGACTCATTAGATCAGAAAGCTTTACCTCAGTATCCTCAAGAAGGATCTATGGATAATCAACAAGTAATGAAAGCTCTGGACCGTTTGACCACGACTATGAACGCTCAGGAAGAAAAAGTCCGAGGACAAGATGCCATACTTCAGATGTTAGGTACTCAAGTAGAACAGTTAAACAAAGTTTTAACAAATTTAATGGAACAAAAGAAAGTAAAGGCAATCGAAGGAGGTGAAAACAATGTTGGGTTCGAAGCTTGTAAGGCAATTTGCCTTGAAATTGAATAAGAAAAAGAGGAAGTACCGTATGCTGCCGTTAGTGCCGTGGAAGTTCCGAGTACCGAAGAAGAACCAACCAAGTCTAGCCCCGTGGAATCTGACTATTCTGAGGTTTATGTGGAGGACGATCAAGAGAAAGCCGAATTTATACAGCTACTGAGGAAGATGCAAGAGGAAATTCGATCGGTTATGGATTATCAAGCTGAGCTAAATTTGAAAGAGAAAGAAGATGAAGTTGCACCTGTTGTGCAATCAGAGAAAGAAGAAGAAAAGGTGGAATCGCCACCCATTGTTCAACCAGTGTCATCAACTATTCCTGATACAAATACTAAAGATGACACTATAATCAAGACATTTGTAGAGGCGTACCAACCTGAAAATATCAACGCCCAAATGCTTGAGATCGCAAAGAAAGGACTTACACTGCAACAAGTTTTTACGCAAGTTATTCCTGAGAAAGAAGCGAGTGTAGAGATCCCAAGAGAGAACCTGAAGGTTTCGAGAAGAAGTGAGAGAGAGCTACCACCAAAGCTTAAAGATCCGGGAAGTTTCAACCTTCCAATTCAATTACATGGTATGCTCAATGTGAAAGCGATGTATGATGTGGGTTATGGTGTGAATCTTATGCCTAAGTCCGTGTTTGAAAGACTTGGACTACAGAAATCAGAGAAAACTCCAGTGAAGTTGCAGTTCGCTGAAAACTCAGTTAAAAGGACATGGGGAACAGTGGAGGACATCTTAGTCCGTGCAGGTAATATCGCCATCCCTACTGACTTTGCTATTCTTGAGTTTGATGCAGATAAGCAGGTTCCAATAATACTTGGACGGCCTTTCATGGCCATAAGATAAAGTGTCATTAACTTCCAAGAAGGGACCATCACCCTTCATGAAAAGAATGTATCTGAGACCTTCTATGTCTTGGGTAAGAAACCAAGGAAGTTAGATCCTACCGTTCCTGTCATCCACAACCTTTCACATCACAAAGTCCCTCCTGAGAAGATCCACTTAAAGCCTGTGGATACTGAGCCAAACATTGAGTTCGGGGTTGGCCATGAAGTTCTATGGAAAGCTCACAACCACAAGAATAGGCCACGAAGTTTCAAAGACTCGTGGATGGGACCATTCATTGTCACTAAGGTTGTTTCAGCCAAGGTGATAGAAATTCGACCCAAAACTGGTGTTAAGCGCAGATTAGTTGACGTTCATAGCCTCAGTCGTTGTTGGGGAGGCTATATTCGCAAATCTTGATAAAGGTAACACGTCTAACTTTGAAAGACGTTAAACAAAAGTGCTGTACGGGAGACAACCTGTAGTTTTTTTAGTTTTTATGTCTTTTACGTTTTTAGTTTATGTTTAATTCAGTTTTTTTAGTTGATATTGCATATTTGAGAAAGGTATTAGTGTTTTTGATGATTAGGTATTGGAGAGATCGAGTTAGGAAAGCGAGCAAAATTATTCAGAATGGAGAAAAGACCTGTGCGGAGTATCCCTGCAGTGTACCCCTATACCGCAGATATGGTCCGCAAGGCAAAAACCCGTACCACGGGTTGGAGCCACGGGTTTTATCCAGAGACGAAAAATCGACCCGTGCAGACTACCCCCTGCACCGCACCCCTGGTCCGCACGCCTAAAACATGTGCCACAGGGTGCTCTCACGGGTATTTTGACGAAGAAGCCGCGGTACACCCATGCGGTGTACCCCTATACCGCAGGTATGGCCCGCAAGCCTAAAACCCGTACCACGGGGTCGTACCACGTGTATTATGTAGAGGCTAAAAATTTTCGAACATCAGATGCTGCGGTGTACCCCGCGGTACACCCCTAGTCCGCAGGTATGGTCCGCGCCGCGCTGCTGGAGAAAGAAAGTTACGGGATTCAAGGTTATAAAGAGGTATAATGCTCATTAATCCGAATTTCATAAACCTTAAGCCTCTTTCTCTTCTCCAAAACTCTCCCAACTCCATTGAAACTCATAAAAACCTTCACCAATCACCAAAACACTACCCAATAGTCAATAAAAACACATAAAACCTTCTCTCCACATCATTACAAGAGAGATTCAAACACCCAATCCTCACCAAATCCATTCAAATTGAAGAATCAAAGAGCCAAATTTTCAAAATTTATCCTACAATTTCTTAAATCCAAGCCAACCCATTACAAATCCACCTCACCCACATAGAAAATCATCATCAATTCACCTATCCTAGGCCAAATAAAGCTTGTTCAATCAATAATTCACAAGTTTAAATTTCAAGGGTTGCTAAAGCTTTGAGTTGGGGGTTAATTGAAGATGGCTAATAGAACAACAATTTTAGCTAACAAGAGGGAGGTAAAGAGTAACAAGGGATTGGATTTAATAAAAAAGAAATCAATTGACAAAGGTTCTAGTTCTAAATCAAAGGGTAAAGATAGAGTTGAAAAGAGTGCAATACCTTTGTTTGATCGTAATGGTAAAAAGCTTTACTTTTATGCAAAGGAGAAAACACAACCTCCACAAGGTCTTACACCCAAAGAGAAAGAGGAAACTTCAAGGGCCCTGAAGGCTTATGCAGAGAAACAATTAAAAGAACTACCTTTTGCTTATGAGAAAGTATTCAAGAAAGAAGTTGGTATAGGAGAATATGCGAGATTCTTAGAGCTTGGTGAGAAATTGGGTTGGTCTACGTTCATGGTAAGACGTTCTGAATTATGTCATGAGTTAGTTTTGGAATTCTATTTAGGCCTCTTGAGCCGAGATAGTAAAAGTTGTGTTCCGATTAGAGGAAAGCTAGCTCCCTTCACAGTTGAGGAGATTAGAAACCACTTCGAGTTTAAGAAATTGAAAGGTTGTTGCAAATTTGAAGAAGCGGTTGCTAAACGAAAATTCTTTGATGAGGAATTACTTTTTGAGCATGTATTAGACAAGGAGAAAGTGCAATCACATAAGGGAGAATTGAAGGCACCTTGGCCTTACAAATATCTTCAATCAGATGCAAGAATTTGGCACAATTTCCTTATTCCTAATGTCTTTGGAAACACACGAACTTTGGATGTAACAATGAAGTACGCTCTACTTTTGGACTGTATTTTGAGAGGAGAAGAAGTTGATGTGGCACAGTTGATCTATGAGGAGGTGATACGATTTTCGGTCTCTCCTAAATCAGTTTATAATGTTAAATTTCCTACTATGATCACGTGTCTTGTGCGAGAAGCAAATGTTACATTGGGTGAAGAAGAGAAACTCGAGTTTAAAGCGAGTTACATTGATAATGCTTGGATCAAGGATATATTTCGAAGAGCGGGTTCTACGCAAGTCTCGAAAGAAGAAAAGGAGCAAAGTTGGCTAGAGAAGACGGAGGAGCGTTTAACAAAATTCGAAGCAACTCAAACTTCCTTAGTCAATGATGTGGCACAAATCAATGCTAATCAAGTGCACATCATGAAACTCCTTGAGCAATTAACGAAAGGTCCAGCAAATCCAACCTTGGATGTCAATGATGCGAGGCAATAAGCCTCGAGAGTATGTTCTCTTTCTTCCTTACCAATTCTGTGAATATGTTTATCTGCTAATTTTAATTTCTGTTTTTCGAGTCGTGGGGACACGGCTCATTTTTGAGTTGGGGGTGTGGGGATTCGTTGTCTCTCATCTCCATTTTTTTTGTTTTTAGGTAGAAATTAAAATTTTTGATACATGGGAATTAGATGTAGAGTGTGTTTAATAACTTGAAAGCATAAGCTCAGTGAATTAATGATAGTAAGTAATATGTTTATGAGCTATGTTATTTGTATGCTTTGAGTATTTGCAGGAAAACACACATTGATAGTAAAGAAAAGATTAGTGAGCAATGCGATAGAAAGTATGTTCGATCTCAGGGAACCTTGAGAAGTGTGTAGGCCGTGATATCTAAGCTAGTTGACAAAACCATTTGATGAAAGTGCTAAAGGTAAGAAAATAACGAAATTACATAGTGTAGAAAGTGATTAAGGCGGTTCTTTCATATTTAAAGCCTTTGAAGCCTTTTTATACCTTCTCACCTTGTGATTTTTGATTTTATATGTTATATCCTTCTCAGGCCCTTCTAGCCTTTCTAAAGCCTTTTTATTGAAACACGTTATAAGCCATATCCCTTTAGATTATAGGACTTTTCCATATGACCCGCACTCGAATCGCGATGCATAGACAGTTGTTTTAGAGCTTGAGTTTGGGGTGGTGGGTCCACCATTATGGGAAATGTTATTGGGATGGGATTTTTGAGCTTATTAATTGTGCTTTGTGCTTTATATTGATGATGATTCACAAATTTGTATTGTAGCCCTTTGTCGGGGTAATAGTGAATGAAAAAGAAGCTACGAGCTAATTTTGCCAATAAGGGCATTAAAAGAAAAAAAATATATATGAGAAAATTAGCGTGATATCTCAACATTAAAATAGAGTCATAGCTAAAGAATTGATTTGAAAAGAAAAGAAAATATATATATTCGGACCGGCAAAGTGGATTTTTATGTGAATATCATATGCTTTAATTGGGTTATTGGGGATGCTAAATTGTGATACAAGGAATTCATTGGGTTGAGTGAGAAACGTTTTATGAGAGTAACTCAAGCTCTAGGGCGATTCGTTGATGGCTAGTGAGGAGAGAACCAAAAGCTCACTCCAAATTATCCAAATATACTATCATACCGTCCCTAAGCCTAAATCACAACCTTAAAGACCTTGTGATTCTTTGCTATGTAATTAAGAAGTGATTGAGCCATTAGAGATTAGTTGAGTGGATCTTTGAATACTAGTGAAAATCGATAAACAATCTATAACTTCCTTGGGGAACTGAGTAAAGTCCCAATCCTTCTTACATTGCGAAACTAATCTGATCTTGAATTCAAACTGTGTTGACTGTGGATATAAGAAGTGTACAGGTATGTAGTTTATGAATATTATTGCACGAAATTTCTGAGTTATGTGCTTTAGGTTTATTCTACATATATATTCTGCTATGTTTTTCCCATTATGTTGAGAATTTTATAAGTGTGTATTTATAGACTTCCCTTTGTTTTGATCTTTATTGTATCGGGACGATACAACTTTGAGTTGGGGGTCTTGATGTCTCCTCATTTGTGATAGATTAATATTTGGATGAGACATCATTTTTAGTGATTTAGAAGTCATAAATGTCGATTTTCTTGAGAAATAGTGCACTTTCCTATTTTGAGTCTTGATTTAGTAAAATAATATTTTTAGAGCATATTGGGTTTAATTGTTTATTTAGTGTGTAGCTTTAAAGATAATTATGGAGATGAATGAGAGTCCAAGTCAAAGACTACAACTTATGGAAAGAGATTAGCATGGAAATTGGAGATAAGGAAACAAAAGCTAAAAAGATGGAAAAAGAAAAGCTGCCTAAATCTGGGATTCTGCAGTACACGTCTAAAGAAGTGCTATTTACCCCCAAGAAATAGGCCGATTTTGGTAATTTGCTTTCAAAGGGACATAGATAATTCTGTGAGGATTCTTTTGGTATCTTATGGAGCTCAAACCGACCAATAACGAAGAAGATATGCTCAAAACGGTCCAGCAGTGTTTATCTTTATTTCCATACGAATTTGAGTTGGGCTAGAAGTCCAATACTTTATCTCTTCCTCAAGAAAACGAATTAGGTCTTCTAAACACCTATAAATACACCATTATATCACTTGTAAAACTACCCTAGCAATCCTTGCCTCATAGTAATTAGTTCTTAAGGTTTTATTCTTCCAGTTTATTGTAGAGAGCAAGATCATGTCTTTTGTAATTTCTTTTAGTTTATTTCCATCAGGTATGAACTAAACTCCCCATAGCTTGGGTTTTGCATAATGTATAATCTATGAATTCTAATTCTTCTATCTAAGTTTCTTTGGGAATTATATGTTTTAATCTGATATTAGCTACTTACTTAATATTTGTTTATGTGTTTTGATTTATTGTCTTTCCTAGAACTGGTCACTTTAGGATTGTTTTAATAGTAGTTAGATGGTCTCCTTGACAGGGTGTTTAACTATTGAACCACCACATAATGTCTAGTGTCGATATTAGTTCTGACAAAACATGATTCTAACTATATAGTCATTAGGGTTTGTTTTAATCACCATATCATCAATTGATTGTTGCGTTTGCTTAGGGCCTTGGTAGCGCTTGATAACTCTAAGAGTGTAATCACGTCTTGGTTGTGCCGTAGCCCCCTTAGTCGCTCTCAAGGTCTAAGGTATGGGAATTTAGAATCCTGACTAAGTATACCAAGAGCTAATATTCTCCCTTATTGACTAGATTTATGAATATAATTAGAAGGATTAGTGCATACTAGCAAAATCTAAGCTATATCTCTCATCTCATATTCTTAATCTTTTACTTTATTGTCTTTTAATTTCTTAGTTTAATTAATTACTTTCGAAATTCATATCTTTTAATTTCTGTCTTTTAATTATTTACTTTTACTCGTTATTGCTATCCACTCGTATAACACACTTAAGTCCCTGAGAAAGAACTCAACTTACTAACTAAAACTTGCATACGTCCTGTAATACTTGCAGTACTGTGCCTGTCTAGGGTGAGAGTGCGTAGTTTTCTTGACCTTTATTTGTATTAATTTTATCACACCCTAGGCGACACCAAATGTGCACATCCACATTATGTGACGGGAATGATTGAGCCAGCTACTACTGGCACATGCATTACTCATAGATTTTGTAATGGTCCCTGAAGTGACCAAGGTACTTAAATAAAGAAACGCCAGGTAGATTATTTATCTGTTGAAAATATATGAAACCGTGAGACGGTTAATGAGATTGATATATTTTCTTTAAACTATGGCTTGACATAAATAATGAGGATCCTAAATCACAAAGTGGTGAAATTGTCGACAAATAATGTCTATACAATATATTAAATTATAATCTGACTTGTATCACATAAGGTCCTGCAAAAATCAAGAATTGATTTTGGGGAGACATCCCTATTATCGTTGTATTGTGACATTCAAATTTCACTTTTAGAAAACTCTTGTAAAGTTTGTTGTGATAAGGAAATCACCAAAATAAATGTCATGATTCTTGGATCAATATCAATGTTCTTGATGAACACATGTGCTCGAAGCACAAGTGACTGAAGCACTTAGAGCGTATGATTATATATTAAATGCTCCTATATCACTACACCGCGTAAGAGCTTCTGCAACTACATCTGTAGTCGCTAAAGAAGAAAAAAATAGTCGCAAAAAACGATTCTGGTATCTGCCGACTACATGTAGTCGTAAAAATTTAGTCGCTAGAAACTTGTCGTTAGAAGTCATAACTAACGACGCACGGCTATTAAGTAGTCGCTAGAAGTAATTAGGTATTTACGACTACTTTGTAGTCGTGGATAACGTAAATATTACCGACTACAGATGTAGTCGTAAATGTCATAGTTAATTACGACTACATGGTAGTCGTGCATGAGTTATATATTGCTGACTACTGAGTAGTCGTAAATTTCCTTCAAATTAATGATTACACTTAGTCGCAAATAGTTGATAATTAGCGACTACAACTTTTTAATTTTCGCGACTACAAGTAGTCGCTAATAGTGTTTTATTTTTATTTTTTTAAAAATAAAAAAATATGATTCTGAATTATATTTAATTGTAATATTGCAATTAAAAATAATTCCAAAATCATTTTTTTAAATATATTCAATTTTAATAATTAAAAATACCAATTATAAACCAAAATAACTAATTAAAATAACAAAATTATCCATAGTCAAATAGAAAGTCAACCAAAGTCAAAAAAGATAGTCAAAAGTCAAAGTCATATTACACCATTAAAAATAAACACCAACATAATCAACTAAAGGCCATATAAACAGGTCTCCTCTTCTCCCTTGGACTCGTCATCATCTTCATCTTCGCCCATCTCTTCATCACCATCTTCATCAACTAGTCTCTCGGATGCACTACCAGTAGGAGGAGTAGGGTCTGTAGGCATAGGCTGAAAAGGGTGCAAACCTTCACGTGCTCTCATCTCGTCAATCCATCCCATCGCATCACGCACAACAACCTGAGAAAACACTGGAGGCTCAATGCTAGTAGAGGGTATATCAGGGTGTATGTACTCTGGAAGTCCTTAGGCTACTCGAAGCTCATTTATTGCCTCCATCATCATCGCGTTATGCTCGTCTTGTGTCGGGGTGGTCGAAGGACTCTTCTTCTTTTTCGGTCGACCCACACCCGGTGTCCGGCTCCTTTTTGACGACCCAACAACATTTTTAACAGTTTCCCTCACCGCCTCGATTTGCTCCATTTGCGGCAACTCACGAGCTAAACCTTCATCCGATTGACTCTGAGTCACTTGATCTTTCATTGCATCCCTTAACAATTTCTGTTAAATTATAGACACGAAAAAATATGAAAATCACTTTATGAATAAAATTATAATATAAATTTTACTTTTAAAAATAAACTTACATAAGCGTTCTTATAACCCTCGGACCTCCACTGCTTTGTTTTCTTACTTTTGCCCACCACCTCGAAAAACGCACCCATTTGAGGAATAGGGATGTCTTCTTGAGTTGCATCATCCCTAGCTACCACCCTCCCATCCGGGATCAAATTCTCAACACCCTGTTTCATTCAGAATAATTAAAAGCTATTCAAAATATATTAAACACCTATTGGTGTGGCCTAAGGTGTGATAAATTAATGATATAAATAAGTGCAAATACACACCCTAAACTAACACTGTACTGCAAGTATTACAGGACGTATGCAAGTTTTAATGATAAGAAGATTCGTTCCTCAGGGACTGACGAAAGTTAGAGAGAACTTATGCAAATTATCAAGTGCAGATATTAAAGATAGATAATAATACGCAAGGAGAAAGAAGAGAAAGATAGATATTTATTTGGTTTTTAATAAGAAAACTAAACTACTAAATTAAAGACAGAAAATAAATAACAGAAAAGAAAAGAAGATAGTATGAAAGATATAACTTAGGGTTTACTAGTATGCACTAATCCTTCTAATTCTATCTATTAAATCTAGTTCATAAGGGAGAATATTAGCTCTTGGTATACTTAGTCAGGATTCTAAATTCCCATACCTTAGACCTTGAGAGCGACTAAGGGGGCAACGGCACAACCAAGAAGTGATTTCAAATAGGGTTATCAAACGCCACTAAGGCCCTAAGCAAATACTGCAATCTTGGTGATATGGTGGTTAAAACAAACCTTAATGACTATCTAGTTAGAATCATGTTTTGTCAGAACTAATATCGACACTAGACGTTATGTGGCGGTTCAATAGTTAAACACCCTGTCAAGGAGACCATCTAACTACTATTAAGGTAATCCTATACTCGTGCACTAGCAAGGAAAACAATCATTAAATCAAAACACATAATCAAATATAAAGATAAGTAGCTAATATCAGATTAAAACATATAATTCCCAAAGAACTTAGATAGAAGAATTAGAATTCATAGTCTATACATTATGCAAAACCTAATCTAATAGAATTAATTCATACAAAGAAAAGAAAAGGAAAGAATTACAGAATAAGAGGTTGAAGGAGACATGATTGATGCACAGCTCCTTCTAGACTTCTTCTCTTGTGTTGCAGCTTCCTCTTGGCCTTAAGGTCTGGCCAAGGATGATTTTAGAGTGTTAAGAGGCTGTATTTATAGGTTATAGGAAGACCTAATTCGTTTTCTTGAAGGAGAAGGAAAGTAATGGACTCCTAGTCCAACTCAAATTCGTATGGAAATAAAGATAAACACTGCTGGACCGTTTTGAGCATATCTTCTTCGTTATTGGTCGGTTTGAGCTCCATAAGATACCAAAAGAATCGCAACAGAATTATCTTGACCCTTTAGAAGGAAATCACCAGATTCGTCCTATTTCTTAGGTAAAAACGCATATCTTTAGACGTGTATGCAGAATCCCAGATTTAGGCAGCTTTTCCTTTTCCATCTTTTTAGCTTTTGTTTCCTTATCTCCAATTACCATGCAAATCTCTTTCCATAAGTTGTAATCTTTGACTTGGACTCTAATTAATCTCCATAATTATCTTTAAAGCTTCACACTATATAAACAATTAAACCCAATATGCTCTAAAAATAATAATTCTACAAATCAAGACTCAAAATAGGAATGTGCACTAAACTAAGCTAAGATCGACCTATAAACTAATAAATAAGCCTAAAATGATGTCTCTAAAGTATATTATATTATCACAAATGAGGAGACATCAAGACCCCCAACTCAAAGTTGTATCGTCACGATACAATGAAAGTAAAGAACAGTAGGGTAGTCAAGAAGAAGAAGTAGGAGGAGAATAAGAACAGAACACAATGAATGATCCTAGAGCATAGTACCTAAAAAGTCACATGTAGTAATGCTTAAGAAATAATGCACAAATATGCTTAATATACATGTAATCAATAATCCATAAATTCAAGTTAAGATTAATTTCGCAATGCCAGAAGGAGAGGATGATAACTTAGTTCAGGTTAATGGCTATAGGTTGTTCATCGGTCCCAAATACAGCATCCAATGGTCCACTTACCTACTACCTAATAGCTCAATCGTTTATCCATCTAGTATTTAGAAATCCTAAGGTCTTGGTTATAACTTGGCTTAAGGACGGGTGTGGTATATTTGGATAATGAAAAGTGAGCTTTTGGCTCTCTCCTCACTAGCCATCAACGAATCACCCTAGAGCTTGAGTTTTCACTCGAAGATGTTCTCACTCAACCCAATTTATTGATGCTTTTGATTTGCATCCCCAATTAATCCCAATTAGAACCTTTGATGATTTAAAATCCACTTTGCCGGTCCGAATATATATTCTTTTCATATCAATTTCTCTTTTATATAGCTATGACTCTCTTTTTGATGTTCGAGATATCACGCTATTTTTCATATATATATATTCTCTCTTTTTAATGCCCTTGTTGGCAAATTTAGCTCGTAGCTTCTTTTCCATTCACTATTACCCCGGCAAAGGGTTACAATAATAACAATTTCATCATCAATAAAATCACAAAGATAATTCCCAAACCCAATGTTCCCTAATAATGAAACCCACCACCCCAAACTCAAGCTCTAAAACGAGTTGTCTCAGGTTTTGCGATTCGAGTGCGGGTCATATAGATAAGTCCTACAAACTAAGGGTATGGATTATAATGTGTTTCAATAAAGGCTTTAGAAAGGCTCGGAGGGGCTAAGACGGACAAATAACAATAATCAAATAAAAGGGTGAGAAAGTATAAAAGGCTTCAAGTGTTTTAACATGAAAGAACTGCCTTAGTCATTTTTCTAACTACCTGATTTTGTTACTTTTTCATTATTAGTTCATAGACAAGCGGGTTTTCAACTAATTTTAAACCTCACGTTCTACACACCAAATAACTATTCCTAAGTTTCAACGTGACTTCTTAGCATTGCTCAATAACTTTTCTATCTTTTATTTCCTGTTTTCATACATGCATCTAAACAAACTTATGACATCTTTCAAAAACATACTACTTACTATCATTGACCTAGTAAAATCATGCTCAAATAGGTACATTCAAAGATATTCTATGCCTAATTCAACCCACAAAATTTTAATTTTATGTAAAAACAAAAAGGAAGATGAGGACAACGAATCCCCACCCCCAACTCAAAAATGAGCCGTGTCCCCACGACTCGAAAAAGACTCAAGAAAAATAAAATTTAAAATTAGCATACATATTGCACATAAAGAAATGGTAGGGAAGAAAGAAAACATACTCTTCAAGGCTATTACCTCGCCTTGTCGATACTTGGATTAAATTCTAATGTATCCTCTTCACCCAACTTCTTATTTCCTTTTTGTTCAGGACACGTGATCATAATAGGATATTGCATTAAATAACGTCATGGGAGAGATCGAAAATCCGTATCACCTCCTCATAGATCAACTGTGCCACATCTTCTTCTTCTCCTCACAAAATACAATTCACAAACAACCCAAACATTCCAAATTTCCATGAACCTTCATGTATTCTCCTCCAACTTCTTCTTCAAATACTTTCTCATAAGAAAAAGGTAGTTCCTTTAATTGTTATTTCGGAGAAGCTATCAGGGCCCTTGAAGCTTTCTCTTTTTCTTTGGGTATAAGGTCTTTGATTTGTAGAGGTTGTGTTGTTTTCTTCACTAAAGTTAGAACCTTTTTGCTCATTGAATCAAACACAGCTAGCTAACCTCTCTTTTCATGACCTGTTTTACCCTTTGGATTGGAACTCAGACTTTTCTCACTTGATTTCTTCTCAATTAAATCCAACACCTTGATTTCTTCATCTCCCATACAGTAGATAATGTTCATGTTCTCTTAAACATCCCAATTGACCCCCAACTCAAAGCTTTAACCACTCTTGAAATTTGAACTTTTGATTATTGGTTGTACAAGCTTAATTTGGGTTAGGAAAGGTGATTTGATGAAGATTCTCTATGTGGGTAAGATGGATTCTTCATGGATTGGTATGGATTTAAGAAATTGTAGGATGAATTTTTGAAATTTAAGCTTTTGATTCTTGGATTCAAGGTGTTTTGGGATGATATAGGTGGTTGAATCTTCCTTGTAATGATGTGGAGAATGAATTGGATGTGTTTTCATGGTAATTGGGTAGTGTTTTGATGATTGGGGAAGGTTTTATGAAGCTTTAATGGAGTTGGGAGAGTTTTGGAGAAGAGAAAGAGGTTTAAGGTTTATAAAATTCGGAATAATGAGCATTAGATCTTCATATAGCCTTAAAACCCTTTCTTTTCTCTCTCTGGCGGCTCGTGCGGACTACCCCTGCGGACCATGGGGTGTACCGCGGGGTACACCGCGCCTCCTACGTCAAAATACCCGTGGTAGGACCCCGTGGCACGTGTTGGTGCGGTGCATGGCGCGGTATAGGGTCCGGTATACCGGACCCATCAGCTATTTTTTTCTTTTCTGTACACAACACGTGGCTGCTACCGTGGCACGGGTTTTTACCGTGCGGTGCACCGCGGCTGAGGTCCGGTGTACCGCACTTGGCAAAAACCTCCCCATCAGCTAGATTTCGGAAAGATATGCAGTTTAGGCTCAAAGATCACCTGATTTCGACATCCGAGCGCAAAGATATGACTTGCCGAAGTTTCTGTCCGAAAAATTTTGCTCGCTTCCCTAACTCGATTTCTCCAATACCTAATCATCAAAAGCACTAATACCTTTCTCAAATATGCAATATCAACTAAAATTAACTAAGCTAAACATAAATAAATAAATAAATAAATAAAAATGTAAAAACATAAACGAAATTACGGGTTGTCTCCCGTATATCACTTTTGTTTAACGTCTTTCAAAGTTAGACGTGTTACCTCGATTAAGGATGACGAAATTTCCACCCTTTGCCTTTAATTCCCACGAACTTTTCAGCTCGATTCTTAATAATCATGGATGGTGCCATCCAAGATTTCGTGGGAATAGGTGGTAACTCGATTCCATTTGTAGCACTACACTCCTCTAGCAATCCATTCATCTCTTTAGCTTCGAATCTTCGTTTGTTAGAAAGAATGTCCTTCATGAATTGACCGTATTTTGACATTCTTGTGAGAGCTTCTACAAACGGGCTGCTGATCTTTAACTTGTTCATCATGTCAACGAACTTCTTGAATTCCAGGTCATTGTCCTTTCGGACATGTGAAGGGAATGGTGGAGGAGGACATGTGTTGGTTACCACTGGGCTCTCTTTCTTTTCTGGTGTCTTCTCTTTGACACTTTTTTGTTCAACTACCTCTTCGACCTTATCTTTTGTTGTTTTTTCTCCCCCCGTTTCTGGAATGGGGACTGGTTCTGGTTCTGGTCTTGGTGGAGGTAGTTGTTTTCCACTTCCTAATTCAACTGCATGACAAACTTTGTTTTCTGGAGCAGTAGTATCACTTTGGAGTTGCCTTTCTGCAAGGATTTTAGTTTTTTCCACCATTTGTGACATTGTCTGCACAAGCTTGTCAATCGCATCATCTGAGTTTTGGATTCTTTGCTGGTTATTCTCCATATTTTCAATTAGATTCATCATCTTAGCCATGCTTGAATTCAAACTCGGAGGTTGTTCTTGTATGGTTTGTTGCATTGAATAAGGATGTGGTTCTTGATAAGCTTCATTATAAATCGGCGCTTCTTGATAGATAGGTTGTGGAGGATAGTAGGATTGTGGTCGTGGTTGATAATAATCATCATAATAATGATTATTATGATTATAAGTTTGTTGATCTCCGACCCAATTGTAACTCTGTGGGGGTTGATAGTCAGCGTAATTTCCTTGAGATTGATAATAACCATCATAATAATGGTCTCTTTGATAAGGCATGAAGGAAATTGAAGCTGGATTGTTCATGCAATGTCCCCACGAGTGATCTCTTGCTCCACAACTAGGACATGAAGGTGAGGCATGTACTAGATTCCTCTGAGCTATTTCTCGCGATTGTTCTCGTAATTCCTCAAGTTGTTGGTTTAACTCCTTGAGCTTTAGAGATTCCATCATGTATTAGCTTCTTCAGGATCTAATAACACGAAACCTTTATCTCCTAATAAATCTGCTTTCGCCTAAAAAAATCTGTAAAACAAAAACTAAAAAGAAAAGCGTAAAATAGAACTAATTAAAATAAAAGCACAAGATAATTGCACAAGGACTAACGATGTAGTCCCCGGCAGCGGCGCCAAAAACTTGGTGTGGCCTAAGGTGTGATAAATTAATGATATAAATAAGTGCAAATACACACCCTAAACTAACACTGTACTGCAAGTATTACAGGACGTATGCAAGTTTTAATGATAAGAAGATTCGTTCTTCAGGGACTGACGAAAGTTAGAGAGAACTTATGCAAATTATCAAGTGCAGATATTAAAGATAGATAATAATACGCAAGGAGAAAGAAGAGAAAGATAGATATTTATTTGGTTTTTAATAAGAAAACTAAACTACTAAATTAAAGACAGAAAATAAATAACAGAAAAGAAAAGAAGATAGTATGAAAGATATAACTTAGGTTTTACTAGTATGCACTAATCCTTCTAATTCTATCTATTAAATCTAGTTCATAAGAGAGAATATTAGCTCTTGGTATACTTAGTCAGGATTCTAAATTCCCATACCTTAGACCTTGAGAGCGACTAAGGGGGCAACGGCACAATTAAGAAGTGATTTCAAATAGGGTTATCAAACGCCACTAAGGCCCTAAGCAAATATTGCAATCTTGGTGATATGGTGGTTAAAACAAACCTTAATGACTATCTAGTTAGAATCATGTTTTGTCAGAACTAATATCGACACTAGACGTTATGTGGTGGTTCAATAGTTAAACACCCTGTCAAGGAGACCATCTAACTACTATTAAGGTAATCCTATACTCGTGCACTAGCAAGGAAAACAATCATTAAATCAAAACACATAATCAAATATAAAGATAAGTAGCTAATATCAGATTAAAACATATAATTCCCAAAGAACTTAGATAGAAGAATTAGAATTCATAGTTTATACATTATGCAAAACCTAATCAAATAGAATTAATTCATACAAAGAAAAGGAAAGAATTACAGAATAAGAGGTTGAAGGAGACATGATTGATGCACAGCTCCTTCCAGACTTCTTCTCTTGTGTTGCAGCTTCCTCTTGGCCTTAAGGTCTGGTCAAGGATGATTTTAGAGTGTTAAGAGGCTGTATTTATAGGTTATAGGAAGACCTAATTCGTTTTCTTGAAGGAGAAGGAAAGTAATGGACTCCTAGTCCAACTCAAAGTCGTATGGAAATAAAGATAAACACTGCTGGACCGTTTTGAGCATATCTTCTTCGTTATTGGTCGGTTTGAGCTCCATAAGATACCAAAAGAATCGCAACAGAATTATCTTGACCCTTCAGAAGGAAATCACCAGATTCGTCCTATTTTTTAGGTAAAAACGCATATCTTTAGACGTGTATGCAGAATCCCAGATTTAGGCAGCTTTTCCTTTTCCATCTTTTTAGCTTTTGTTTCCTTATCTCCAATTACCATGCAAATCTCTTTCCATAAGTTGTAATATTTGACTTGGACTCTAATTAATCTCCATAATTATCTTTAAAACTTCACACTAAATAAACAATTAAACCCAATATGCTCTAAAAATAATAATTCTACAAATCAAGACTCAAAATAGGAAAGTGCACTAAACTAAGCTAAGATCGACCTATAAACTAATAAATAAGCCTAAAATGATGTCTCTGAAGTATATTATATTATCACAAATGAGGAGACATCACCTATATATATAAAACAAAGTACCTCGTAAAGCATATCTCGAGTTCGGGAATATTTTCGAGACCCCGCTCCATTCTTATTCTTTTGTTTCTTTCGGTTTTCTTTATTCGCCTTTGCCTGGTTCTGAAAAAATTTAAAATACAAATATTAATAACGTTATATAATCTAAATTATAAAATTTAAAAAAATTATATATATACCTTTGCCTCCTTCGAACCCCACAAGTCACAACATCTCTTCTAGATCTCATCAGATAAATCACTAGGTTTCTTACCCAGCAAGTAAAAGTCCTTCTTCGTATCATATTTGTAGTCCTTGTACCTTAATCGTATCGTATCATCCAAATTTCCAACTATAAATTTACAATCATCCCTTCTCCTCCAATTAGGTATATCGAAAAATTGCTACATCCAAGATATTTTTTAAAGTTAAATTAAATTAATAAATTAATATATATATATATAAGTATTAACATTACCGATAATCGCTTAATGACTGATATTTTGCCGGCCATCGGAACTTTACTCCACGCTTTGTAGCATGGCGGTATCCTCTCTCGAACAGTTAGTCCGACCACCTGGCTAACGTGTTTCCGTACTTACCGGATGGATTCCACGTGTCGTCTAAAATGCAGAAATCGATCGGCAATGGATACCCGACAGCTTTTAGTGCCGCATTTCCCCGTTTTTTCCGCTTAATTGGTTCTGTTTTAAATTAGATTTAAATAAAATATAAGTTACATTTAAAATTATTTCTGATATAAATTTTTTATTTACCCTCTTGAGTGTTACAGTCGGCAAGGTTTCTATTCAGATTTTGGTTCGGGTCTCAGCCCCCACCGTCCCCTCCGTGTGTCCTAGATATCACGTCAGCCATCTAATATTTTGCAATAAATTTAAAAGAGATAAATGAAAATTAAATGAAAATTATTATATCACCAAATTATTACAAATTAAATACAAATTAAATATTACAATAACAAATTAGATAAATTAAATAAATTAGATAACTCTAAAGATATTGTAATACATCAAATATTCCAAATACAATCAGTATTACACAAAAAAATTATATTAGTCATACGATAATAAATAAATAAAAATATATAATTGTTTCTTAACTATTTTTTAAATTTGCAAATTGGTCCTTTTATTATTTTTAAACTTTTTTCATAAATTGTTATTTTATTTTGTCTAAGTATTCATTTTTTAAATGACCCCGTTATAGATTTAAAAAAACGTACCTAGAATAAGATATTTTATAAAAAACAGTCCCACCCCAAACTACCCTATAATTACTATAAAAAATAAATTAGAAAAAACAAAACAAAAACTAATACACGTGCGCGTCCGTGAATTTTTTTTAAAATCATCGTAAATAATTCTAAAAAAAATCAAAAAAATAAAAAATTTATATATTTGGATAAATCAATTTAATATTTAATAATAAGGATATTAAAGATATAAATAATATAAAGGGTATGTTTTTTATAAAAATTGTTCTATTAGGCTTTTTTTATTAAATAAATTATTGAAGGCTTAAAAAAATTATTATGAAGCTCTATAAGGATGCTTTTTCTAATAATTCCTTTTTAAATTTACAAATTTGTTCTTTTTCATTTATTTTGAAAATCCATTTTAGTTCATTTTTATTATCTTCAGTTTTCTTGTAAAATTGCATTTTAGTCCACTATATTTATTTAAACAATTTTAGTACTATCTTTTTAGTCCTTTTAATTTCATAAAAAACATTTTATAACAAATTATATTCCTAATTAATTCCAAGATGGTCTTTTAATTTTTTTTTAAATTGCAATTTTATCCCTATAATTTTATTTAAACACTTTTAGGCCATAAAAAGTCAAATTACATGCAATTTTTAATTTCATATTAATATTTTATATTTTCTTAAAATCCTAAAAAACCCTAATAAAATCCTCAAATTATACCATTAATTTTTCATAATAAAACATCAAAATATTGTCTAAACTAACATAAAACACACCTAAATTACACCTATGATTCTCGGATTCCATTATCATCACAAAAAATGGAAAACAATTCATTAAAATTAACCACATAAATAATTTTCCATTTCAGCTTCATATATTTGTTAAAACTAACATTTACACTATCCTAATACTACCAAAGATTCACGGATTTAACAATAACATCAAATAATCAAAAAAAATTGAAAAAAAAACATGAAATAAATACATAAATAATGGTTGAAAAACATACCTTAGATGATGAAATAGAAGCTCTTTTGATGTATATTGCATGCCCATATCATTCGGATTTAAACACAAAGGAAAAAAATTTAGGTTAGTGAAAAATAAACTATTGAAATCATAAGAAATTAATGGAAGAAAACGTTTTAGGGTTTCCTATACCCTATAAATACACCCTTTAATCAGAAGAACACATCCTTGGCAAACCTTAAGTCAAGAGGAAGTTTACGACAAGAGAAGAGAAGTCTGGAAGGATCTAAACACCATATCATGTCTTCACAAGCCTCCAAATTTGTAATTGTTTTCTTTTCTTTTTCTAGTATGAACTATTTTATTTTTAGCTTGAGATTTAGCATATATATGAACCCTAGTTCTTGTTTTAAATCTATCTAATTTGGGATACCATCGTATTTAATTTGAATTCATGTTTAATTCCCTGATTTATGTGCTTTGATTTATTGTCTGTTTTCCTTGCAGTGCGCAACGTATATGATTACCTTAGTAGTAGTACGATGGTCGCCCGAAGGGGTACATAACGTTTAGTATATGAAATTGGTTTCTGACGATACCAGCCTAACTAGATAATCACTAAGGTTTAATTTAATCATCAATCATCATTAGTAGGTAGGACTACACCTAGGACCCAAGTGGCGCACGTTAACCCTTTGTGAGTTCCCTGGTGATTGAAAGTTCACCGCCCTAGTTCGCTCTCCGGGGATAGGGAGGAATTTAGAATCCTTATTATTGCAATTCTACATAGTTCGTGCTTACATGTTTAGAATAAACAAGGCTAGTGGGGATTACTTGCTAGTTTCTCAAGCTAAACTCTCATACTATTTTCTTCTCTTGACATTTAATTTCCTGTTTTAAATTTATTTGGTTAAATTTTTTATTTACAAAACCCAATAAAAATTTTATTGTCTTTTAATTCTTGCGTATTATTAATCTAGCTTTTATATTTGCACTTGATAAATTGCATAAGTTTTCTCAAACTTTCGTAGTCTCTGAGGAACGAATCTTATTTATCAGTAAAACTTGCATACGTCCTGTATACTTGCACCGTGCTAGGCTAGGGTGTCTATTTTTGTACTTATTTATATCATATTTTTATCATTCCCTAGCCAATACCACCTCCATTAATGGACCATCAGCAAGCCCAAGAAAATTGACGTTATTGGGTCACGGGTAAAACCCATTTCATATATGTGCTGGATATAGTCTAATTGGGTTCGTCCCCATCGAGTTAATGGTCGAGATGGGTCTGTACCCATCAAGCTAATGGTCAAGCTAGGTCCGTACGCAGTTGGGCTTTTAGATGACACTTACCAATAATGACTTAATAAATAAAAGGGAAAATGACCTAAAAAATCAAAATAATATTATTTTCAGCCCAATAACATCAATGACAAAATTTCTGCCCAATAAAATCATCAATTGAATTATTTTATACATTATTTGACTATACTATCCCTACTTATGTTATACATTATTCGTCGCGTTGACGGGATTCGTTGGGTGATGGGAATCGTCGGTGACGGAAATCGTCGGTGACGGGAATCGCCCGTGACGGGAATCGTCCGTGACGGGAATAGTTCTTATGGTATAAGGGTAAATATGTAATCTTATAATAGTAAGTTAATGGATTAATCTTTGGGGCAAGTATAATATTATTTTGATTTTTTGGGGCATTGATCCTATAATAAAACTAATTTTCAGTTAAGACTTAAAGTATAAAGTTTTGTTTTTTTCCCCTCAAACTGTATTTTCTTTTAATAATATGTTTCGATTAAAAAAAACCTTCTCCATCACATCCATCACTATAAGTAAACAAGATAATTTTAGATTTTTACACCTCCAGAGTGAGTAGTCTTTTTCTTTGTTTGGTCGAAACCATTAGATAATCCAATTCTACATATCACTTTCCAATTCTCCAACCTTCTGATTATTTTCACTTATTTATTTTTACCTGTCCCAAAAAATAAATCATTCATTTCTACGCCCCTAACCCATCGCTCAGCAATCAACTCACATACGATACAAATATTACGAACAAAAAAAACTCAAGTAGAAGTAGATACAGTATGGGCAACACACTAAAAACTCCTACTCTTACTCCTGATCATCAACAAAATGAAGATCTCCATGCCCAACAAAACCCCATCACATGTGAAATATGTATTGAACCTATACTTTTACCTAACAAAAGATTCAAAAACAACAATCTTTGCTCTCACCCATTTTGTGAAAATTGCATCATCCAATACATCAAAGCCAAACTAGAAGATAACATGTCTGAAATCCCCTGCCCCGCTTTGCACTGTTCACATCTTCTTCATACTTTCTCTTGCCGTACTATTCTACCTCCACACCTCTTCGTTAGATGGTGCGATGTTTTATGCGAAGCTTTTGTTCTGGGTCGCGATATTTGTTACTGTCCATACAGAGACTGCTCTGTTTTGGTCATTAACGAGTGTGGAGTAAAGAATTTGAAGAAATCCAAGTGTCCGAATTGTAAGAAACTCTTTTGCTTCAGTTGTAAACTGCCTTGGCATGCTGGATTTACATGCGAGGAAAGGGAAGAATCAATGGAACCAAACGATGTAGCTTTTGGTGTTCTTGCTGATTTAAACCAGTGGAAGAGGTGTCCTAATTGCAGTCACTTTGTTCAACGCATTAGTGGTTGCAACAAAATTACGTGCAGGTCTCTCTCTTTCTCTTTAAATGGTGTTATCTAGCCACAAATTAAGTAGTTTTATTTATCCTAAAAAGAGTAAAAAGAAAGAAATTTAATGTATATCTTTGTTATATTTGATGTAGGTGTGGTATAGAATTTTGTTACAAGTGTGGAAGAAAGGTTAATCGGTGCAATTGTGGTGTAGTAGGTAACTTAAACAACAGATTCGCTTTGTATTGCTTCGGAGCGTGTCTTGGCATTTTTTTTCTCATGATTGTTTTCTTCCTACATAGTTTTCAAATTTGGAAATGGAAATGGTCAAAGAAATAGCAAGGATCGATAATAGTGTATGTTTATGTATATTGTAAAAGCTTTATTTACTGTTTGAAAGAAGACAAAAGATGCAATGTGTTCAGTCAATTACTATGGTGCGTAATTACTTGTAATAAAAAGGAAAAATGGATCATTTAGTCAATTATCTCATTGATTGCTGTTACATATTCACCATTGCAGAATATACACAGATCCGTGGTCGAACTTTGACCATTGTTATTGGGAAACACTATTGGTTCGCTTTGTTCACTGGCTAAGCAACCCTCCTTTCCTTCTATAGAGAAACCGAGATAATTTATATACTAAAACCTTTAGAATTCCTTTGAAACCCTATTCTAATATCACCAGTCTTTAAGAATAAGGCAGGACTGAATTGCAATTAACAAAAAAGGTCAGATCTGTGTGTTGCAATAGGAAGCTCTATATGCAATACGGAGCCGGTTATCTCCTAAACAACCTTTAAAACTCCCACTCCCAATGGTGTCCGTAATAACTCTGATGCGCTGAGCTAAATGTAACTTAACCAACCAATTACCGATGACCCAAAGCGTCTCCTATTAAGTGTGATTTTAGGGGAGAATTTCCAAACCGCCCCCCTATAAGAGGCTCCCGAGTTAGCACAGGTGGGGGACTGGAAAAATGCGATATCTCCTGGGGAGGGTGGCCTCCATCCAACCATCACATGAAGGATATAACGTACCTTCCTCCGAACAAGAAGCGCGGCCAGGTTGTAGACAAAAAAGGAGGTTGTCGAGACAAAAGAGACAAAATGGAGGAATCGCGAAGCAAAAAAGATCCCCAAACTCAAGTAGTGTGTCGGGCGTTAGTCTTCCCAGACGAGAGTCCATACCTCCATATGAGCAGTGAAACGTCGCCTTTTCTAATCTCCTCTAACCTAGTGGAGTTCCTCCATTATAATTTCTCATGTAATTCCCTCGCAAAGTATAGGAAGAGAAAGGGAAAGAACTATAAAACCCCAATAAAACAATGTTTTAAGATTGACGAAGGTCAATCTAGGTAGAGTCTTGGCAAATGCCAGGTTCAGCCGTTATAATGAAAATACTAGTGTGGAACGTTTAGAGGCTGAGTAACCCCATGACCGTTCGAAACTTGCAAGAGTTTATCTCGCATTACAATCCGACTCTAATCTGCCTATCGGAAACTAAATTGATCGTGTTACAAATCCGTCGAGTTGCTAAATCGATCAAATATAAAGTTCTTATCTATATAGACCAGAATGGGAGATCAAGAGGTCTCACAGTGTTGTCTCTTGACAATATATCAGTTGCAATTGGAAAAAATAGCCCATTTTTTTCTATCATAACTGTTGACCCCAATACCCTAGAGTTTGTGATGTCTCATAAGTTGATGCTGGTCTTGTTGGCCTACCAGCAAAAGGTACCAAATTCAGCTGATCAAACAAGAGAGATGGACCAAATTTAATCCTTGACCAACTAGATCAAACTCTGGTTAATACCCAATGGCTTGACCCCTAAGGAGCTTGAACTTCTTACCATTTCTTACTACTACGACATCTATAAGACAGAGGGTCTATTAAATTTTAAACCTTTTTAGATTGCACTCGTAGTCTGTTATCTAGTGCCGACAATGTGTCTTTAACTCGACCCATAACCGTGGAAGAAGTTACAGAAGTAGTGTGGAGCCTAGGGCAAACCACTCCCCAGGTGCCGGCGTATTTATTCGATAATTTTACCACCATTACTGGTATATCTTGCATCTGGATATTCTAGCGATATGTCAAGCTCTCTTTCAGGGTTTGCTTGACCTCAAGTACTTAAACAAAATTCTCATTGTCCGAATTCCGAATGTTATTCATCTGACTATTCTAGGCGAGTTTCGTCCCATTAACCTATATAACATTGGCTATAAGATTATATAGAATGATATGGCATTCCGTCTTAAATCCCGGATGGATAAGAAAACATCGAAAGTGATAATTGCGCGTGTATTTTAGGTAATTCGTGAAATCTATGCACAATGGGGGCAGTTTTTCCGCTATTACACCAACCTGAAAAGACTCTACTATATTCATACTTTCACCGCTTAACTCATAGAGAATCAACTGATATCGATTTACTTATAAAATTGAAAGCTTTGAATCCACCATTTCGAAATTGAGGAACCTACCAACCACGAACTTTTTTGTCTCGGTATCTTTGTTCTTGTATTTTTTCTTAGGGGATTTCCATAGTTTTTCGGAGTTATCCAAACAATTTATACTATAATTCTTACATAAGAAATCAGTATGCTTCCAAAGATACATTGCATTCTAAGTCTTATTGTCTGGATTATATCCCATTTTTAGTGGATCTTCTTTCAAAAAATCTGTCAGTTTCATAATGATCATATAGAACAGCATCTTGTAGTTCCACCTCTTGAAATTAGAATAAATGAACTTTTATAATCTATTGGATGACCCGATTGATACGAGTACATAAACCTTTCTTCTTGAACTGTCACCTGTCTCAATTTATTTCCCATTTTTAGTGTTTTTCACTAAGTACTCAATGTTTTTTCACTGAGTACTTTGTAAATTATCTGATACTCATTGTTTTAATTCTGATACTCAGTGTTTTAATTCTGATACTCCGTAACTTTCCGATACTTTGTGTTTTTTTTCTAATTTTCTGAGTACTCTGTAAAATCACTAAGTACTTCACTAGTGATGGTGATGGTCAGTGGTCGGTGGGTGGCGGCCGGAGTTGAACAATGCCAACACTTAATAGTTATTTTTTGTCTTTTAATGTTTTTTTAATATTAGGGAATAATAGACAATTACAAATTCAGTGACTCCTTTAGAAAATCAATATTCTATATAAAACAAAATCTAGTATCCAAAACCTTATATGTTATTCACCCTAAATATTTCATATCCATTTTTTTTAAATCTCTTGTAATTATTTACACAAAATTTGGTAGCTCTTATTTTTTTTAAAAATCCTCCAAATTAAGGCGTGTAGTAATGTTTCCAGAGGAAAATACAAATTATGGCCTAACCCCCCCCCCCCCCCCCCCCCAAAGTTATGTTTTAAATACCAACTAAAACATAGTTCTATTAAAGTCCCCATTCTAATGTTCTGGTTTGGATTTTTACTGTTATACCCCTCTCTTAGCATGAAGTGAGAAGTTGGTAGTTTTTCGATGGCTCCGGACCCATTAACGTTCACACCATTTTTGTAAATTAAATAATGATGGATACAGAGCCGTGTCGTTATTATATTTTTATTAAGCCGTTTTTTAAATTTCATTAAGTAATGCATAGTTTAGTTGTCCATGTAAAAGACCAAGTGGGTACAGACCCGTCTCGGACATTAGCTCGATGGGTACAAACCCATCTCGACCAATAGCTAGATGGGTAAGGACCCAATTAGACCATATCCAGCAGTTATGTGCCATTATATGCAGTGGGTTGTACCCATGGCCCAATAACATCACTTTTCACTATTCACAATTGTTCTTGGGTTGTACCCATCAAGAACAAAAACAAAAAAGAAATCTCTTCACAGCCCAAAGCACATCAAGAACAAAAAAAAATCTCCTCACAGCCCAAAGCATAAAGAAAACGGATTCTCTTCACACTCGCATTATTGGAAAAAAGAACAAAAGCAAAACTCTTCACACTCACTGAATTGGAACAAAAAAACAACATAAAATCTCTTGACACTCACATTATTGGAACAAAGAACTAATGTCTCCCTATTTGTGATGATTTAAACTCAGTTGGAGACATTATTTAGGTGTATTTATTAGGATATAGGTCGATTTTTACATGATTTATTACACTTTCCTATTTCTTTTCTTGATTTGATAATTTATTATTTTTAGAGCATATTGGGTTTAATTTGCTTATTTAATGTGAAACTTTAAAGATATAGATGCCAAATTAATTCTAAGAGATAAGGAAAGAAGATAATGATCATAATTGGAGATAAAGGAAAAAATGATAAGTATGGAAAGATAAAGTTGCCAAATAAATCTGAATTTCACCAGCCACGTCGATAAAAGTTATCATACCTCAAAATCGGCTAGGAACTTGGAAGAATGGTCTGAATCAAAGTGATAGATCTTTCCGTGACGATCAGTTTTGATATAAAGAACGTGTCAATCAGAAAGAACGCGTCAAT
Organism: Nemophila menziesii; assembly: GCA_029959085.1. Classification (NCBI taxonomy): domain Eukaryota; kingdom Viridiplantae; phylum Streptophyta; class Magnoliopsida; order Boraginales; family Hydrophyllaceae; genus Nemophila; species Nemophila menziesii. The sequence goes on along the minus strand of JARWIR010000082.1, from coordinate 1,320,706 downwards.
CAGAGTTGAAACGAAGAAGTTACGGCCAAAACAAAACAGCAGCAGTTTATTACTTTTTTTATATTTTAGGGTTACGAATTTGAGTTGGGTTAGAAGTCCAATACTTTTCTTCCACTCCAAGAAAACGTTTTAGGGTTCCCTATACCCTATAAATACACTCTCTAATCAGTAGAAACACATCCTTGGCAAATCCTTAAGCCAAGAGGAAGCTTACAACAAGAGAAGAGAAGTTTGGAAGGAGCTGATCACCATATCATGTCTTCACAAGCCTTCAAATTTGTAATTGTTTTCTTTTCTTTCTTTAGTATGAACTAAATTACTTTTAGCTTGAGATTTATCATATAAGTATGAAACCTAGGCTTGTTTAAACGTCTATCTAATTTGGGATGCCATCGTATTTAAATTGAATTCATGTTGTATTCTTTGTTTTATGTGCTTTGATTTATTGTCTGTTTTCCTTGCGCTTGAAAACGTATAGGATTACCTTAACAGTAGTTAGATGGTCACCCGGAAGGGGTGTCTAATTATTGAAACACCACATAAACGTCTAGTGTATGGAATTAATCCTGACAAGATTTACCTACCTAGATAATCATTAAGTTTTAATTAATCACCAATCATCATTAGTAGGATAGACTTACCTAGGACCCTAGTGGCGCATGATAACCCTAATTCGAGTCCCCTCGTGATTGTAAGGTCGCTGCCCTAGTTCGCTCTCCGGGGATAGGGAGGAATTTAGAATCCTGGTTATTGCAATTCTACATTCACCCTTACATGTTTAAAATAAACAAGGCTAGTGGGGATTACTTGCTAGTTTCTCGAGCTAAACTCTCATACTATCTTCTCTCTGTATTTACATTTCTGCCTTTACTTTATTAGTTTAATTTTCTATTTACAAAACCAAACAAAAATCTCTTTAGTCTTTTATTTTCTTGCGTATTAGTTAATCTAGATTTTATATTTGCACTCGATAATTTGCATAAGTTCTCTCTAACTTTCGTAGTCCCTGAGGAACAAATCTTATTTATCATTAAAACTTGCATACGTCATGTATACTTGTAGAGTCGTGCTAGGCTAGGGTGTCTATTTTTTCACTTATTTATATCATATTTTTATCACACCTGAGTCGACACCAAGAAAAAAAAAATATGTTCAAACTCACTGAATTCTAACAAAAAAAAACATGAAATCTCTTATGAAAAAACAAATTGCAGCGGCAGTTTTCATATGCAAGCGAGCGGCGTCGATGACCGTTGGTGGCGGAAAATGGTACACATGCGGTGGGTTGTCCCCATGGCCCAATCAAAAAACAAATCTCTTCACGGGTTGTACCCGTGGGTAAGATTGGATGGTGCGAATCTGGCCCAACTCGATGCACATGCTGTACCCATGAATGTTAGATCGGCTTGGTGCGAAGGTAGAGGGAGGCTTGGTGCGAAGGTGAGACTTGAATGGTGGAGACTGGCCACGAACGGCAGAGAGAGGTGAGGCCTGGGTTGGAAGAGAGAGAGAGAGAGAGAGAGAGAGAGAGAGAGAGAGAGAGAGAGAGAGAGAGAGAGAGAGAGAGAGAGAGAGAGAGAGAGAGAGAGAGAGAGAGAGAGAGAGAGAGAGAGAGAGAGAGGGAGGGCTGAGAGAGGGATGGGTGTGTTGTCTTCTACAGGAGAGCATGGTGATGGAGAATGGCCACGAACGGTGGTGGTTGTGGTTCACGAACGGCGCGGCTTGGTGGATGGTGGAAAAGGTCCACTAATGGCGCCGGTTTTCTTGTGCAGGAGAGAGCGTTGGTGGATCTTGTGCAGGAGAGAATGGTGGGAAGGTGTGAAGGTGAAATCTGGGAAGGTGGGAAAGGTAGAGAGGTCACTGGTCAGCGGTTTCTTTTTGTTACGAAGAGAGAAGAGAGAGGGAGGAGGTGAATAGAATCCAACCAATTATAGAGTTTGTATTTTTGTTTTGGATGTCTCACGTAATAAGAAAGAAGAAGAGGGGATTTTTTTTCTTCCTTTTCAATTATCCTTCTAATAAATAGTTAGGCTAGGGGTTTCCTAAGTATTATGAATATAGCTGAGGTCTTATAAACTCAATACCCTATATTTTTGTGCCCCATTCGTATTGTCATGACACAAATAGGCGATTCCTTTCCTCTTTTTAGGCCCAAGTTGATGTTTCAAAATACAATAGGCCAATTTTTTTGGTCAGCCGTACAAACATATTCCATATAACATTAGCCGATTCCAAGTCTACCAAACTCCTGCACCAATGTCTGATGCTGATTATGGTTGTGATGCCGATGCCTAGCATTACGCGCGGCCCTGTCAGCCCATCCCTTAAGGCGACGCAGAAGGTGTCTGAATGACAACTGTCCATGCGATTCCGCTAGCTGCTAAATCTGCCTAACGTACGGTCTAATCTTCCACCACGCTGCTGGCACCTGCCGGATACCTTGCATAACTTCAAGGTTATCTGAGTAGATAAGGATCTTCCGACCCGTCTCTTGATTCGCCATTTTGGTATTCTCGTGTATCGCCTTTGCTTCAGCCTCAGTTGCCGAGTTCACCTATATGGGGGCAGAGTAAACCTGTCTGGTTCCCGAGATAAGGTCCCTTCAAACTATCCCAATTCCACCGTGCTTCGTTGGTGATTTAAAGGAGGCATCACAAGTGTAAAGCACTTGTACATCCGGTGGAACTTCTGGAGACTGTGTTGATTGAAGTCTCTGTTTCCCGCTAGCTGGTATAGTAGGGTGATCTTGGGCCCAGTCTTGTCCAAAAAGATCAGTCATAGAGTGATATGAGTTAAATGTAAGACTGTATTAACGTTCAGTGTGCTTGTTTCATATAAACATTTCATTTTCTGTTTCCATATGGTCCATACTAATAATAAATATATGCCGTCACAACTCCTTGATCCCAAATGGATTTATCAATATTATCGAAAATCTTTATAATCCACTCGTCCATAGTACAAGCCTCATCCTCGGGTATTCGTATTTGTAATGATGATCCGGCCCAAACCTGTTTGCTGAAAGTACACGTAAGTAGTAAATGTGAAACCGTTTCCATTACCTCCCACACCATGTACAGTAATAGTCAGCACTACGTTTTTTGTGGAACAGATTGAGCTTAGTTAGGAGTATGTCCCAACATGCTTTCCATACAATAGGCCTATTTGAGATACTTCTTTCTAATTATTTAGTAATAAGAAAAAAAACCTTCTCCATCATATATTCATATCCAATTCCATCCCCATAAGTAAAACTTTTTTTTGTCGAAATATAAGTAAACTCTAAACGGATAATTTTGGATTTTTATACCTCGGTAGTCTTTTTCTTTTTTTGGTGGAAACCATTAGATAATCCAATTCTACATATCACCTTCCAATTCTCCAACCTTCTAATTATCTTCACTTATTTGAGTAATGATATTTGTCACCCTTTTTGTATCATTCTTTTATCACCTCCTACGTGTACGCCTACATGTACCAATGAATGGATTTCTCTATCCTATTTAATTTTTCTCTATCTTCTATTCAAGGAAATCAATACATATATATAGAAGGGTGATATGAAAAGGGGTGACATATATCATTACTCTATTTATTTTTACCTATCCAATAAAAAAAAGTTACTTTTACTTCAACTCACATAATTCATTCATTTCTACTTCCTGACTCACATAATTCATTCAGTTTTACTCTCATTTCTCAGCAATCAACTCACACATAAATATTTCAACCAAAAAAAAAACTCAAGAAGAAGTAGATACAGTATGGGTAACACACTACAAACTCCTACTCCTACTCCTGATCATCAACAAAATGAAGATCTCCATGCCCAACAAAACCCTATCATCACATGTGAAATATGTATCGAACCTATACTCTTACCTAACAAAACATTCAAAAACAACAATCTTTGCTCTCACCCATTTTGTGAAAATTGCATCATCCAATACAGTAAAGCCAAACTCGATGATAACATGTTTGAAATCCCCTGCCCCGCTTTGCACTGTTCACACCTTCTTCATACTTTCTCTTGCCGTACTATTCTTCCACCGCACCTCTTCGTTAGATGGTGCGATGTTTTATGCGAAGCTTTTGTTTTGGGTCGCGATATTTGTTACTGTCCATACAGAGACTGCTCTGTTTTGGTCATTAATGAGTGTGGAGTAAAGAATTTGAAAAAATCCAAGTGCCCAAATTGTAAGAAACTCTTTTGCTTCAAGTGCAAATTGCCTTGGCATGCTGGATTTACATGCAAGGAGGGGGGAGAATCAATGGAACCAAACGATGTAGCTTTTGGTGTTCTTGCTGAAATAAACGAGTGGAAGAGGTGTCCTAATTGCAGTCACTTTGTTCAACGCATTGATGGATGCAACATAATTACGTGCAGGTCTCTCTCTTTCTCTTTAAATGGTGTTATCTTGCCACAAATTAAGTATTTTTATTAATCCTAAAAAGAGTAAAAATAGTAAAAAGCCAGAAATTTAACGTGTATCTTTGTTATATTCGATGTAGGTGTGGTAGAGAATTTTGTTACAAGTGTGGAAGAAAGGTTAGCAATCATCGGTGCGATTGTGGTGTACGTAACTTTATCAATATCTTCTCTATCTGTTACTGGCTTCTTGTCATCATTATCATTATTGTTTTTTTTATTGTTTTTTCCTGCTTGAGATCAAAATTTTCAAATTTGGAAATGGTCAAACAAATAGCATGGATCCATAATAGTGCATGTTTATGTAAATTTTAAAACCTTCATTTACTGTTAGAAAGAAGACAAAAAAGGCGCTGTGTTTAATCAATTACTATGGTGCGTAATTACTTGTAATAAAACGGAAAAATGGATCATTTAGTTAATTAATTATATTGTTTTTTGCTATTACAAATTTACTAGTGCAGAATATGCACAGATCCATGGTCGAACTTGACCGGTGTTATTGGGAAACACTTATTGGTTCGATTTCCCCCCCCCCCCCCCCCCCCCCGGCTAAGCAAACCTCCATTCCTTCTATAGAGAAATCCCACGAGAAAAAATATTATATACTAAAACCTCTGGAATCCCTTTGCAACCCTATTTTAATATTGCCTGACTTGAGAAATAAGGCAGGGACTGAGTTGTAATCAAATAAAACTATCAATTATTTTGGAAGATGTTGGTTCGCTATTACATGGAGTTTCATAATGTATTATGAACACTCTCATTATTTTCTTTCGGAAGGCGGGTTTGTAGTATAATCGTCTAAGGCACCGGAAGATTATAGCCTGGCCCCGTTCGAAGAGGTGATAGACCTATCTGAGGGCTGGAGCCTGGAGGACTAGAACAACAGGTACTGTTTAATCTTTTCAAAGTTCTTACATTGGCGACTCGAAACCATGGTCTTAGGGAGGTGAACGATTCGACTTCTGTAAGGGTCAAATGTGCGCCAGAATAGGGAGCTCTCGATACTATATGCTAGCTGGTTATCCTCTGAACAACCTTCAAAACTCCCACTTCGATTGGTGTCCGTAAAATCCCTGATTCACTCAGCCACATGGGATGACCAACCAATTCTCGGTGACCCAAAGGGTCAGCTATTAATTGTGACTTTAGGGGAGAATTTCCTAAACAACCACTAAAGAGGCTCCCGGATTAGCACATCTCGCAGTGTTGTCTCTTGACAATATATCGGTTGCAATGGTTCAAAGTAGCTCACTTTTTTCTATCATAACTATTGACCCCAATACCCTAGAGATTGTGATGTCTCCTTCGTATATGGTTTCCTCGTCAACGACGAATATTGGAATCCCCCAAGATGAATCCCATACCACTAGCAAGGTTAAGGACAGGAAGATTACTAGTCGTGATAGGTAATGCTCGGCGAACATTACCTAAATATTTAGCAAAGACCGTCATGAAACAAAAAGTAAGTATTCTAGATTTCTATGTGTGTTTAATTTCATAAGCTTGAGTACACTATCTAAAAATTTCCCTCAAGAAATCACCAATTATTGTTCACAAACTTGTTAGATATTAAATCATAACTTAAATAAAATCTAAACCCCCAAATTAAAGTAGAATTATATATAGAACTTAGCTAAGGTACCTCAATCTTTAGTGGATCAATCCTTGGCATCACGTAGTATAAAAGAAGAATTTATAAAATTTAAAATGGATAGTGTCTCGTAATTAATGTGATTGATAGTGATTTCGAAGAAATTAACAATGCTTACGAAGCCCGTGCAATTTTTGGCATCGTTATCGGGGTCTAGTGACTATCTTGGTGAATTTTAGTAATTTTACTTTTTATAGCTTTTACAGTTTAGTTATTTGGTAAATTTTGTAGCTTAATTATTTGTTCAGCTTTCATTAATATTATAACAATTCTAAGAAATAGGTAATTGAGATCGATAGTCGATCTAGTGGTTAGATTACTTCGTAGAGACCAAACGATCGAGTAAATTATACAAAAAAGAGATAGAATTAGAGTTAGTACCTTACTAACCTAGTATTGAAAAATCTATTAGGAAGGACCTAGAAAAATGAATGACCCAGAACTGGCCCCCTAACGAATACACTATATCATGCAAAATTTGTCGTTGTTTTTAAACATCTTGAAGACAATAACGATATCCCTTAGATTATTATACCCTCTAAGGTTGCTCCTATATGTACTTGAAAAGTAATATGATATATAAAAACAACAACCATACTTAGAAACATGTGAGGGATAGACGAATTCCAAACGTTGAGTCAAAATAGTCCATATATTCATTTTTTTCATATATCTATGTAGTCTTGGAGACAAATTTCATGGCATATAAAGAAATTATTGATAGATTTATTCTTCAAAGAGTCTACATATATACTAAAATACTATAATACCCTCAAATAAAACAAAATTATAAGAAGACAAAAAATAAGTGCCAAAGTTTATATAAAAAATAAAATACAAGTGGATCACCGAATCACTAAGTATCACTATTCATTTCCAGACACCACCGCCTACGCCGCCACCAAATATTCTCAGAGTGTCGGAAAAATTCTTTAAGTATCGTAAAAAATCACTAAGTATACTCAGAAAAAACTCTAAGTATTATCTGAAAGAGGCAATTACCATAAGCACCCTCATGGAACATCATAATGTCCGTAAAAGTCACGTCTAATATAAAAAACATAATACACAATAATACCTTTGAATTATATTCATCTCACAAAAAAATCCCACCAAAATTTTTTCAACCCAATTTTCCGGTCAAAATTTTTGTGCCAAAAAATTCCCACCAATTATTTTCGCTAATTTTTTCCACCAAACAAAATTTCTATTAAATTTTATGTCGTTATTTGGTGGGACAAATTCCACCAAAATACTTTGATTAATTTTATTTCGGTGAACAAATTCTACCAAATTATTTTTGTTTTATGTTGTTGTTTGGTGGGACAAATCCCACCGAATAATATTTTGGTTATATGTTATTGTACAATAGACTACTTTTTGATATATCTATTTGATAAATCAAATACCACAAACTACTTTTGATTTATATTCTTTAGTGGGATAAATCTCACCGAACTACACTTAGGTTTATACTGTTGTTTGGTGTGACAAATCCTACAAGCATGTATTTAAGTACATGTTATTTGACTAGAAAATATACCAAATTAAATTTGTGTTTATATTATTTTTTGGTGGGAAAAATCTCACCATACCATATTTGAATTTATGTTCTTATTTGGTAGGACAAATCTTACAACAATAAATTGAAGTATATGCTTTTGTTCTATGGAAAAACTCACAAACTACATTTAGGTTTATGTTGGTGTTTGGTGGGAAAAATCGTACAATAATGCGTTTAAGTATATGTTATTATTTGGTGGGAAAGTCCCACCAAACTACATGCAGTTATCATCAACATGCTAGCATCCTTTAACATGTACGCCACAAATTATTATCAATTTTACAACAAAATATAGTATTACAGTTAGTATTGAAAATATATTTGGAATAAGAATTTGTTCTCTTAATAATAACCCCACAATTTTTTCGCTTATACTTATAGCCAAAAAGAAAGAAAAAAGTGATATTGGCTTCTCACTATTACCTTCTTATTTAAAACCGAAATATACATTTTTATGATGCATATGATATAATTTTATTTTATTTAATTAAACAACTCAACTGATAGAAAAGCCCCAACATGATGAAACCCTACATATAACAAACAACGATCATATCATTAAAAGAAACAAAAGAAATGCTAAGAAGATTTTTTTTGTATTGTTTGAGTAACCCATAATTACTAAAAGCTCAATACTATTCAATATCATTTCAATGCATTCCATAGACAACTATCTGATGATATGGTACAAGAATCTAAATCTAGTCCCATTGAATTTCTCTGTGATAAGTCCATTTAAATGGGTTAATTGTGGTTTTACCATCAGCAGCCACTAAATCATATGGGAAATATTCTGAGAATTCGGTGGACATGAATTCCCAGTGCGGAGATGGTGTCCAGTCTACTACTTTTAGCACCTTCAGTATCTCTTCCACTACTACATTACTCCCATCAGCAGCCAAGTGAATCCTTTCCATGAAGCAAACATTCATCCAATCTTGTCGTTTCTGAAATGCAGCCAGCAGGTCAACTACCTTCACATCCATCTCTTTTCACATCTCAGTACAAGCTTCTGAATATTGTCATCACTCATTTGTCCGAACTAGCTTGCTAAAATATGAACTCGCTTCTTCTACTTTTTCCTTGTTTACTGGTGGAGAACTGGGGAAGATTAAGAGAGTGTGTGTCTGAAAGGCTCTTTTAGATGAAGAGCAATTTTCCTCATGTTGTCAGTGTATTGTTCAAGTGGAACATGAGGACCTAGTCTAGAAAAATGACTCACATTGAATCGTTACCACCAAAGTAAACAATAATTAACAAAGGTTGAATAGGATCATCCTTTGGAAAAACTTAATCAAGTACCTGAATAGCACGTCTTGAGTTTCAATCATAGATATCAACGAGAATAGAACCCTATCCGCCATTACTGAAGCTCAGCTGCATAAATTAAAGATAAACATCACGATTTATGACCTTTTGGACCCACCATTCTCTTTTTCAATTATTTCTAATAATAGGTAACCCATCGGCCAACCAAACATAATCACCCTCCGCCATCAATGCCCCACACTTATGATCTTTTCTTACTTCAACCACTACCCTTAATGGATCTTATAATACGAGTCCTTGAAAATGCATTCCATCCATGTGTGTGTTCAATAATAGATAATATGGGGCATCTGAGCCATTAAACCCATCATAGATCCCCATGAAAACCCATTCATGCTCCTCAGATACCACTATAGGGACTCTATCTTTGCCAGCTTTACCTTGAGCACATTGAAGATTTTGAGTTTCTAACACATGACCATCTTCGTTTAAGTTACACTCACTGCTTAAATTAACACTCATTTTGCTTCTCAAAATTTCAACTGAATTATGGCTCTTACGGGTAGTCTTGAAACGGTCCTACGTAGGGCCTGAATTAACACCCTTTTTCCTGATTTATAACGAAACTCATAACCACCATGGGAGACGCTTCTTCGAAACTGGTTAGATGTACCCTTTTGCAGAGAACTCGAAAATAGGGCACCACTATCAAGGTACCGATAAGAAATCACTCATAATCTGTCCAAACATGAATCCTTGTTCAATCGGTTCTAAGCTCGATGGCGGTGGTGATAAAGGTGACAGCGACAAACGACTTGTCTAAAGATGAGAAGCAGATTATTTTTGTTCGACGGATGAAAGAAAATATTTAGATTTGGTTACTGATTTATATTAAAATTAAAAAAGTGTATATTTTGTATAGATATTTTTTTAGGAATTTTATGGACAATTTGATACTACCTGGTGGGGGAGGGAGATAATTAAGCTTTTGGGGATGTATATGGTTAATATCCCTAACTGAAAATCACTGAGTATTATTTGAAATCACTTAGTATTACCATAAAATCACTGAGTATTGATGCAAAAATCACTACGTATTTCCATAAAATCAATGAGTATTAACATAAAATCACTAAGTACTCAACAAAACACGGAGTACTCACGCATAAAACACTGTATAAACATAAAAATAGGTATAAAAATTCATTATATTATCAGGAAAATAATGTTATAACACTTAATAAGGGAAAAAAGCAATACTACACAAGATAAAAACTATTACAGAAAATTAAAAAACGATACTTCTCATATGCAAAATCTCTTCACTCTCGTATACAAAAAAAATTCATTATTGCTTACGTCAATTGCTTCACTATGTACATCAGCTAATCCCGATATTTTGAAAACTTTGTTTTTTGAAAAGCAAATTTGCTTCTTCAATGACTAAGGAAGATCTCGAACCAAAAAATATCTATTAGGGACATCAAACATGATACGTCAGCTAAAAACCTGCATAAACTCGAGCAAGCTCCATGAAGTTACATGAAAGAAGGTTGTAGATTACCTCTACGGCAAGGCTGTTACGCTTGGTTTAGAAAGATTAGGTTTACGCGACTGCATCTCCTATTCACTGAATATCGAGCTTCGTGATTCACTGTTGTTGCTTGACTGAAAATCCATGGAAGCTTCCATGGAAGAAATTTGAAGGAAGCTTCAATATTGTTGTTTCACTGTACTTCAATGATGTTGCTTCCTTGCTACTAACTGATGCAGATCGAGCTTTTCAAATCCAGATCTTCACACCACGGACGAACCTTCACACCATGGATGGGAGGAGCTATTCATGGCAGTAATTTGCTATTGACGGAAACTTGAGCTTGATTGAAAGCTACTCATAGCAGTGAGAATGAAAGCTGTGAAAGTTTCTAGAAAAAAAAGTTGCGAAAGTATTGGTGATATGAGAGAGAGAGAGAGAGAGAGGGGGGGGGGAAGGAAATAATCGGGTTAGAGTGTGGAGAGAATAATTTTTTTAGGTTTTCTAATTTTAGGTGTATAATTTAGTATATAGTAGAGAAAAAACAAAAGGCAGTATAATGCGTAGTGGGAAAATAGGCTTTTTGTGTCTTTTTAGTGTTAAAAAAATCTAATTAACCTTTCATAAGAAAAGGGAATTAGTTGGGATGATTGGATTTTGAGGAGGAGTTTTCAAGACCTGTTGGGTAAATGATTCATATACATTTTGTTTTTAAAGGTTCCTTGTTATTCTTTATAAAATGGTGGCTCTTATTTTGAAAAATTTCCTCCAAATTCAAGTGCGTAATAATGTTTCCATGTTGTGCCAAATTCGTATTATGGCATTCGACCCTAGGATTTTACCCTAATCCCAACCCTAAGGCATCGGGTTTGACAACTTAAAACCCTTAACCCAACCCTAAAAGGCTAAATTATTGTAGTTTGGGTTGATGCGGTTTGGGTCGATTTCAGTTTTAGTCAATTTTAGGTCAAAATACTATATATACTTGAAAAAAAAATATGTACTTAGTAAAATCCCAAAATAGAAATACAGAAGTTTAAGTTACATATCTTTTCAAAAAATATTACATCAAATTCAATCTAAGTTAATTACTTATTTTAGTATAATCCCAAAATAGAAATACACAAGTTTCAGGTTACACACTATATGTTTGCTTGATTGCTTCCATAATGTACTTAAAGTGCTCCAAAATCTTGTAATTACACACTAAAAAGGAGATTTTTTTAATACATTGCCTCAGATTATAATTGCATCATTGGCATAATAATGTATAGGCCTCAAATTTAACGTCTTCATTGGCTCTATAGACTTAGGGACAAGGGACAACTTGGGACAAGGAATCGTGTTTAAAACCTACAAGTACCATAACATATTATGGAGTATACAATCTCAAATTCTTAACTATGTACTTCACAATTATTTTGGAATTATGTAATCATGGAAAGAAAGAAGAAGATGCAATCATATAGTACATGGGCTATGCAATTTGAATTTAACTTGTAAGTAATAAAAAAATGTATTATGCCTTCATTTTGGTTATTGGCTACAAATCAGAGTGTTATAACTGATTGATTTTCCGTCACACTTAACTCATCCAAGCTAAAATAACTTATTCAAGTTAACAAATGGAAAAGAAAGTAAATAATTAAATACCATTAAATCATACATAAGCTCCAAAACAAAATAAAAATGACAATATACCTAATACCTATACAAAAAATCCTAAAACTTGAGTTTTACAAGTATGTAATTCTTACCCAATCATACCAAAATATTACAACATAGTTATCCTCCTTCTTGAATGCATCACCCTTTAGTCTTGGCCATATTGAACATCTCTTTATAACTTAAAAATAGAAGTTAACAAAAAGATTTGGATGAGATACAATAACACACAATACACCAGTTATATATCCACCAGCAAAGCTCGCACCAATTTGAAGAGATTCGCTACACTTGTTTCTAGATTAAGTAATATCATGGTTGTATATTTGCCCCGTCTCAAATGTTTAATCGTTGTGTCTGCATAACAAAGTTTCTTATCCATTAATTCCATATTTTAACCAACAAGACAACTAATGGAACAATAATGTAACTTACAAGGAATTTGACAACCCCAACGAGGAACTAGAGCCTTGTACAACCTGCACCAATCCATAAAATAGGCCTTTAATATCCAAAAACTAGACATTTTATGAAAATTGTAAAAATTGTAGTATAAAATGAGCATTGTTCGCAAGAGCCCTTTCATATCCGACAAATTTGGGGAAGCCTCACCAAATCCCCTAGCAAAACCAGGCCGAGTCTGAACACGAACTTTGACAACCTCAAATGGACAAAGAGTTATGTCAGCAATGACTTCAGCAAACCAACAACAGCAGAGTATATTTAATAGAAAAGAAAAGTCAACATTTTTAAGCATATTCAACAAAAAAAATATTTCAGACCCATATATTTCACTCCTTTGTTTTGGCAAATCAAATATCTATTAACACATAATCAATCAAAGATACCATTAAATATTTAAAGTACTTTATTCGTGTACAATCCATTCGAAAAACACCATTAAACATTTAAACAACTATCTAATAATCTCGAATCAACTCGAAAATCACCATTGCTCATTTAAAATTACTCTATTACCATAAAATCATTTCGAAAAGGTATTTTTAAGCTAAAAAAAATTAAAAAGACATAAAACCAGTCAAATCTAATAAATCTAATTATGCATATACTTTAAATAACGATCAAAGTAAAATATGCAAACTTTTGAAAAGATTCATACCTAGAAAGGGACTCCATACATTCAGATGTCGTAGCCGTGCCTTTTATAGATATTTTAGAACCCAATCAACCCAATAAATAACCAAAATTTATAGGATTCGACAACCTAGGATTTTCTATTATAGAGAATGAAGAGATAAATTTTTGTAGGTCAATAACAAATGATTGACATAGAGGCTGAAAAGCATAAAGGGACAAAAAATAATTGGACAAAGGCCATAAAATGTAATGTTACATATATAATAAAAAATGGAAAAAAAAACTGACGGGCCAAAAAATATGGATCGAATTTGGGTTCTCTAATCCATGGTCGGATCAATTTTTTTTTTAAAGTGGACCCTAATAGACCCACTGGTGGTAGAGTTCGGGTTTTTTTAGAGTTAAGTGGAGCCGGGTGATAAGATTTTGCAAGCTAAGTAGGTTTGTTTGGCCGCTCTAATTCGTATTGTCCTTCACTTTCTCTTGGGCCAAGTTGATGTGCCAAAATACAATCCATTTAGGCTTTTTTTCATTTTGTGTAACATTTTAATAATATATGTTTCATTTTTTTTTTAAAAGTCCTTCTACATCACATCCATCAATATAAGTAAACAAAGATAATTTTGGCTAAGTACAAGTGCTCCCCTATTTTAACAAAAAGCTAAAATAAGGAGTTGATCACTTTATTTTATTGCTCCAATAGGTTTAATAGAATTGGGACTCTCAATTCTTTCCTCCAATATCTTTAACAATCTTAGCTACATATATTGAGTTACATATTTTAAGCTACATTTTTTTTAATTCATTTGTATATTCAAGTTTTGTATTATTAATTTTTTTTCTTTTTTTAAAGTTTCATTTTTAGTTATTTTTTCCAACCATTTTTTTAATTTACTTTCTATGTTGAGTATTTTTAAATTTTTTTTATAAAAAGATCATAAATTATTATATTCTTAAAAGAAATAAAAAATAATATGTTTTTACAAATGATAAATATATATAAAAAATAATTATAATTATAATTTGTATATACAAAATAACTTTTGTAAAACATTAAAATAATTTATTAAAATAGATTTTACAAAACTATTTTTTTAGTTATTTATTTTTTCAATCATTTTTTAATTCATTTTCTATATCAAGTTTTATTTTTAATTTATTTCTAAATAAATCATAAATTATGATATTTTCAAAAAATAAAATATATGTTTCTACAAATTACAAATATATAGAAAATAATTATAAATATAATTTTAATTAGTATATAATAATATCTTGTATAAAATATATAAATAAAGAAATTTTATTAAATAAAAACGATTAAAATTAAGTTTGAATAAAAAAATTCAAAATTGAAAGTTGAAATAAGGGAGCTGTTAGAACAAAATTGTTGAGCGAAATTGTTGTAAGAAGTTGATATTTAAGAGAAAGTGATATTTGAATTTTAATTCTAACTAAAATTGTAGAGAAGATGTTGGACATAGATAATCCAATGACCAAATTATCCTTAATGAAGTATCTCAAGAAATTAGTGAAATGGCTTAAAATGTGCGTTTTGTATATGCATGGGCGGAGCCATGCCCATGGTAAGGGGGTCCCTGGCACCCCCTGAATTTTTGTAAATTTTTTTTTTATAACTATCTCCAAAAAAAAAATTATAAGTAAATAATGCTTAAATATTTCAAATACTTCATTTGGCTCCCCCTAACTTTTGAAAGTTAATTTTATTTAGCTTTAAATTATTTTATTTATTGAATTTTTTTATTTTTTATAACAAAATATATGTTATTTTGTATTAAAAAAAGAAACTTATAGCATAATTAATTAGAAAAATCAATATCGAGATTTATATTGTAATATTTACACAATATAGGGTCTTTTAAAGCAATTTCTCCTAATATAGGGTCCTATTTTGCAATTTTTGCATGATATTTAGACTTAATAGTACAAATAGTAGCAGAAATTTTTTTCTGGCTCCGCCCTGTGTATACGTTTGCCTAAAGATGTGACTTTTGAAACAATTGGCCTTAAAATGTTTTTAGAACCTAGGTAACGGCTTACTTTTACTTATTTCTTTTTCCCTGTAAAAAAAAAACAAAATCATTTTCACTTCAACTCACATAATTCATTCTTCTCTACGCCCCTAACCCATTGCTCAGCATCAATCAACTTACGCACAAATATTTCGACCAAAAAAAACTCAGTAGATATAGATACATTATGGGCAACACACTAAAAACTCCTACTACTCCTGATCATCAACAAAATGAAGATCTCCATGCCCAACAAAACCCCCTCACATGTGAAATATGTATCGAACCTATACTTTTACCCAACAAAAGATTCACAAACAACAATCTTTGCTCTCATCCATTTTGTGAAAATTGCATCATACAATACATTAAAGCCAAACTCGAAGATAACATGTCTGAAATCCCCTGCCCCGCTTTGCACTGTACACACCTTCTTCATACTCTCTCTTGCCGTACTATTCTTCCACCGCACCTCTTCGTTAGATGGTGCGATATTTTATGCGAGGCTTTTGTTCTGGGTCGCGATATTTGTTACTGTCCATACAGAGACTGCTCTGTTTTGGTCATTAAGGAGTGTGGAGGAAAGAATTTGAAGAAATCCAAGTGCCCGAATTGTAAGAAACTATTTTGCTTCAAGTGTAAATTGCCTTGGCATGCTGGATTTACATGCAAGGAGGGGGGAGAATCAATGGAACCAAACGATGTAGCTTTTGGTGTTCTTGCTGAAATAAACGAGTGGAAGAGGTGTCCTAATTGCAGTCACTTTGTTCAACTCATTGATGGATGCATCATAATTACGTGCAGGTCTCTCTCTTTCTCTTTGATGGTGTTATCTTGCTACAAATGAAGTATTTTTATTAATCCTAAAAAGAGTAAAAATAGTAAAAAAGCCAGAAATTTAACGTGTGTCTTTTTTATATTTGATGTAGGTGTGGTATATAATTTTGTTACAAGTGTGGAAGAAAGGTTAACAATCATTGGTGCAATTGTGGTGTAGGTAACAATCATCAGTGCAATATGTTCTCTATCTGTTACTGGCTTCTTGTCATCATTTTCAATATTGTTTTTATTTGGTTTCTTACTGTTTGAGATCAAAATTTTCAAATTTGGAAATGGTGAAACAAATAGCATGGATCCATAATAGTGTATGTTTATGTAAATTTTAAAACCTTAATTTACTGTTAGAAAGAAGACAATAAATGCACTGTATTTAGTTAATTACTATGGTTTGTAATTACGTGTAATGAAACGGACAAATGGATCATTTAGTCAATTATATCATTGTTTGCTTTTGCAAATTTACTAGTGCATAATATATGCACAGATCCGTGGTCGAATTTGACCATTGTTATTGGGAAACACTTATTGGTTTGCCCACGGTTAAGCAAAACTCCTTTCCTTCTATAGAGAAACCGTAATAGATAAATTCATACACTAAAACCTCCGGGATCCCTTTGGAACCCTAAATCTAATGTTGCCTGACTTGAAGAATAAGGCAGGGACTAAATTGTAATTAATCAAAAACTTCAATTATTTGGGAGATGTTGGTCCGCTATTACATGGAGTTCCATATAGTATTCTAAACCCTCCTATTCTTTTCTATCGGAAGGCGAGTTTGTACTATATAACTTTGTCTATAAGATTTATCGAAGGTGATGGTATTCCGTCTTAAACCCCCGATGGGTAAGATTATATCCAAGGTGATCATTGCACCTATATCTTAGGTAATCCGTTCTTTGCACAATGGGGGTAGTTCTTTTGCAAGTGCGCCAACTTTAAAAGGCTATACGAGAGTCATAGAGAATCAAATGGTATCGATTTA
The DNA here is from genome assembly GCA_029959085.1 of Nemophila menziesii. Classification (NCBI taxonomy): domain Eukaryota; kingdom Viridiplantae; phylum Streptophyta; class Magnoliopsida; order Boraginales; family Hydrophyllaceae; genus Nemophila; species Nemophila menziesii. The sequence goes on along the minus strand of JARWIR010000082.1, from coordinate 1,303,635 downwards.
CTTATAACATTGAGAGTTTTGAATCCACCATTTCGAAATCAAGAAACCTGCCAATCATGAGCTTTTTTGTGTTGGTATCGTTTGTATTTTTTCTCAGGGGACTTCCATAGTTGTTCGGAAGTTGCCATGGTAAGTTACAAATTATACAAAGAGTTATTCAAACAATTTATAATATAATTCTTGCACAAGAAGTTAGCATGCTTCCAAAGATACATTGCGTTTTAGGTCTTATAGTCTAGATTATTTCTCATTTTCGGTGGATCTTCTTTCAAAAAATAAAGCCAAGTTCATATTATACAATAATATCTTGTAATTCCACCCCTTGAACTCAGAACCATTGAACTTCTCTATTCTATAGACTGACCCGATTAATACACGTACATGAATGAACCTCTGTTCTTGAATTGTCACCCTTCTCAATTTTTTTTCATTTTTATCAAATTTGTCTTTCATGTTTTCTGAAATTAATAGGGAATTTATTTTTGTATACACAAGTTCATAATGCAAAATACAGAGAGAATTATGCCCACATATGTATTAAAACTTTATCTAATCCTTTTTCTTTTTGTTTTATCTCGGAGCCTCTTTAAGCGTGCAGTGCTGCCTGAGTCATTCCTCGCAAGCAAACAACATAGATCAATGGAGGGTAACAAGTAACAACAGAAATTTAAGGTTTCCTAAGAAAATGACAAAATGATTTATGAGTGCTTATTACCATTTTTCTCCATCAGCTCGAGTTTCCTCACATGCCCTTAGCGTGAGTCACCATACTCTCCCATTTTCTTTATGCATCTTCTCTGCTTACACATTCTAACCCCATGGAATCATATTTGGGTACCTGTTCAGTTTCTATTTTGGCGCAGTAGCCAAGAGCATCTATCCTAGGACCTACTTCTCTTCGTCCATTGTGCATCTGTGAGACCCTTTTCATAATTTCTACACCACTTCATCCTAGAAAGGCAAATCATGATGTCAAATAAAGTCTACAGACTTCTTTTCCTTTTGCCGCTTCACATAGGAATGCCTATTGAAAGCATTTATTCACTCTTCTCTTCTTACCTTTCTTGCTTGGTTAGTCAAACCTCACAAAGACTCCCAAAACCCGAGTTGGTATTTATATAGCTTCTTCCTTCGTAAACAAACACAAGCATGATTGTCCATGAAAGAAAACATTAGTAGATGCATCGTCACCCTCTCATACTCAATCAAACGGTGCCATGTCTTAGGCTTCAGGTATATGGAGATGGGTCATTTTTTCTTCTACATCTCACCTTGTTTTTTCTAAAGGAGTTAGTAGTAAACATATTAATTTCTCTAGTTTATATCTACGTATGGTAACTTTAATCATCCAACTGAAATTATACTCGTTTATATTAATTTTGACATATACGCAAAAACCAGTTTCTCAATCGTCTATAGCATAAACAGTGACTGCAATTTTTGGAAACGTCTGCTTATAAATTATTAAGGATGGTAAAAAGAACAAACCAGCGCCTGTAGCTCAGTGGATAGAGCGTCTGTTTCCTAAGCAGAAGGTCGTAGGTTCGACCCCTACCTGGCGCGTTTACTTTTTTTTGCCAGGAATTCTGCACCAACACAGAACTAAAAGAACACTTGATGAGCATGAGGTTCTACGTCTTTTTTTTTTTGGACTGAATGAGGTTCTAAGATCTCTTAGTTTAATAGGGAATTATTTGTAATTATTGGGGCAACTCTAAACGTTTTTACTACAAATTGTTCGAGATTTGTATTTATATACCATGGGAGAGAACTTTGAACAAATAAGTACACAATGCCTAAATGTAGAAATCATCTAATGTGCACAAAGGAGAAAAAAGCCTTGCACAATCATGACCATATTTTGTTCAATGAAACAAGTTTGTGTAGAACAAATACACTAAAAAACTTCAAATACTTGATTCACAATTCAATCAACTCAACATAACAATTATTTTCTTTCTCAAGAACAAGTGAGTAAACAATGACTTACAATAACACTGAAATCTAAAATTTTAAGCTTCACCACTATTCTACAAAATAATAATGTTATAATTCCGCAAAATAACCTGCATCAAAGAAAAACAATCACTTACAAAATCAACGAAAATATAAAGAAAATTATTCTTTAAGCTAAAATATTTTGAGATTGAATTTACATACCACTATGTAAATGAGTTTTTTTGTCTCTCCATTTGAGTGTAATATTAAATTTTTGCAACTTCATTTATATGTTGTGAATGACTTTTCCCCGGTGGAATAAATATTAAATCTTCCCACCCTGAATTCTTTTGGTTCGTCTAAAATGTATAAAAACAACAACTTTATAACGAAAAATAATTAAAAATTAAAAATCAATTATGATAGAAAGAACTCACCTCCATTTTCTTTAGTACATCTTCTAAACTTCCCACCTTTTAAGCACAAGGATTAACAAAAGTTGTGAAAAGTAGGAGATTATAAATAAATGAAATTAATAATTAAATACCATGATATGCTGTGAAATACCAACTCCTCTTGATGCTCTTGATACATTTGATAATTCCTTTTCTATATCCTCCTATTTAACCCAAAATCAACATGTTATAGTAAATTACATTACTACAATTTCATAATCTTTAGTTTATTATAATTGTGTACAAACCTTTCGAAAATAGATTGGGCTGTATCGCTTGTTCTTTTTCTTTACAACTAGTAAATCTGACTGGGAAGAGAAACATATAATTTTTTAATTATTTATTTATTATCACTAAACATTATAAGGCATACCTGGAAAACAGGTACTCCATCGAATCCACTCTTGGTAGTTGAAGTTTTAAGCTAACAATTCACACAAAATTCAGAATTAAATTAACTGTTTTGGATTTACTAAGTTTGTTAATAGACAAAAATTACTAACATCCATTGCGTTTTTTATTTGTACAGGATCAGGCAAAAATCGAAATGCAATTCCTTCGACTTTTAACATATAAACCTGCAGATTTATAGGTTAAGATGCAAATTTGCGAAAAAAAAAGAAAAAAGAAATTGAGAATGTTTTTATTACCTGATCAAGAGTAATTGGAACAACCTTTGCACCACCACGTACCTCTCCTTTTCTAGACTTTACCTGAAATTCCACACTATTAATTTGAATTAAGAAATTATACACATGTACAGAGATGGAGAAATGAGGACCTGAGCGAGAAATGCTTGAGCATCTTCTTGGCGAAAGCAAAGCAAGCCGATAGATTTAGTGGCATCAGGATCAGAGATGAGAACAAATTCATTGTTAGAGTTGCTGACTGTGTAAAGAGACGTGCCTGTAAGGGTTTTAGCTATATGGTTTGAACTTAAACCGTTATTAGCGGAAACAATAGGAGAATCATTTGATGTTTGTTTGTTTCCTTGACGTTGAGATAAGGAAGCGAAAGGTAAAGAAGAATTGAAGTTCCATTGGAGGTGACGAGTGGTTCGTGTAGGTGTCGCCGCCGTGAGTGGTGGTGAGGGGAAGGTTGAAGTGAGTGTAGCGGCGAACTTACGGGTTTGGTCGAGTCGAGTGGCGAGTTGAGAACCGAGTTTAAGAGAGTGTTGATGGATGAAGGTGGAGAAAGAGAGGAGAGGATTTGAAGGTCCTATTTGAGATGACTCCATTGTTGAGTAGGCAGTGTTTTTGGGGTGAGGTTGGTTTCGAAATTTCAACATGTTACACTGGTTTTGGGCTAAACTTCGTAACAAAGCCCAGGTGGTTGGTCCAGTTGCATTAGAGTTGGGTCATAGTTTAGTTATTTAAGGGTAAAAGAAAATAGGGCCTTTTACATAATTTTAAACCTTGATAAAATTATGGTTCATAAACTACTATATGCTTTTTCTTATTTAATTTTTCACACATATTAAAACCATAATAATTACATGTACCGTTACAAAATTACTTTTCATAAGATGGTTGATATTATAAATGTGTATTACATAGGTTCTAGAATTAATTCTACGGTGTTCGGGGTTTGCTTAAAGTAGGTGATTTTGGCTACTAAAAATACAATAAATAAGTTTTAGATTAATTAGATACAATGCCTGAGGTTTCATCTTTGAATAGAGTAGTCGCACAAATGGATTTTAGTAAAGGCATAGAGTTTATATACAGTTACTCGCAAAATCATTAGAACTGTAGCACTAGATATCGAGGTAAGCCAAACGTTACCTTTCACGACGAGATATAATTCCGTCAAGGTTGAGTAATAGAATTTTAGCCCTAAGTAGATAGCTCATGTTAATACGGTAAACTATTATATTTTGATCCTAATTCTATTTATGGCATAAATACAACCTTTAGGATCGTATGACTTATGAAAATACATTGGTCAGTGATATTATAGGTTTGTTATCAAATGTAAAACATAAACGACATGTTTATTTCTAATGACCATGAGTTTGATTACAATGATCCTAGACTACCACCCTAAGCGGCGGAGTTTAAATGCCTGTGCTAAGCTTCTAATCTATTATGGCATAGTGACTACTAAATGTTACTATATTCTTTCTTTTCCATCCTTTAATAGCTGAAGAAAAGAAAATAAATTAGAACTGACTAGCGGATAACTATGAATCAATACAAACTAAATTATTTATCTTGTATATCACTTAAATTTTCTCCTTTTCTTGGACTCTAATCTTTTTTAGACTCTTTTGTTTCTATACCGCTTTATAATACAACCTAGGCTGGTATATTTGACTGATGCATCATGGGGGAGAATTTGGTCTTCTGCTGGCCCCCACTTTGCTAGTCCAACTTATGACTTTTATTCTTTCTCAAGGTTTGATCTTTCGATTCTTATTTCGGTAACTAAAATTAACACTTTCCTAATCAACCTACAATATCTTTTTTAAGGGTGATTTCTCCAAAAGGCTTGAATTGGTATTTTAACGGTAAATCCTGTAATAACACAAAATAACAAGGTAAAATACCTAATTGTCTTAGATAATAGGTAATTATACCATATTTTTTAGGAGGCGACCAATTCAAATACCACTGGAAACTCCACTTTTGATTCTACAAGGTAATATTCCATGTATTCATTTGCAAATTTAGTCATCCAACTCATACTTAAAGATTTCAAAAGTTGATACTTAGCATTATAGATTAAGAAATGACAAGGATCAAAACAATATAAACCCCCTTGAAATACGAAACTCTCCCAATACAATCTGATCACAAATAAGCACACACTCATTTAGTATACCACTTTTCATCACCATTCTTATATGTGCCACCGTAAATTAACAAAACTAACTAGGAAAACATAAAGAAGAAAACATATTACTTAGAGGTTGGCTTCAAATCTCTCGCAATAAATTAATAGGGAAATTGGTGACAGTTTTCATCTTCATAGCTCCACAACTCCACTAGTATGTAAATTTAGATACTTGGCATCCGATCATGAATAATGTCTTAACAATTTTAGAAATAACTCATATATATGTGAAATTAGGGTTACCGTAACACATGGTGACAAATTAAGTGAGAAAAATATACACATGAGAGGGTGAAGACATATTGTGGCTACAATTAAACCCACCGAGAGCTCTGGTATACGTAATATGAGAGAGGGCAAAGGGAGAGTTTAGAGGAAGACTCGTAGATGTAAATTTCATACTTATATATTTTTTTTACTAAAGTGTGCTAGATCACTTTTAAAAGTGAAAATCTCTCTCTCTCTCTCTCTCTCTCTCTCTCTCTCTCTCTCTCTCTCTCTCTCTCTCTCCCTCTCTCTCTCCCTCTCTCTCTCTCTCTATATATATATATAGAATACGGGAGGTGAGACGGCGTCTCACTTTTAAAAGTGAGCCATCACTTATTAGTATATAAAGAAAAAATTAAAAAATAGAACATATTCAATAGTTTAAAAAATTAAGTGTACTCATCCTTCTCTTTCTTGGAGAAACCCTGAAGAAACTCGCCCTTCCCAAGCAGCCTTACTCGTTCTCCCAACTGCTATACAGTTGACAAGAATAGCATATCTGAGTCCTCGCTATTTTATATTATAACAATTATAATTAAAACTTACGCACCCCTCCATGTTCATCAGAAATGGAAATCAATTGCCTCTAATAAACTAGAAAAAAAGAAAGATAAATTGCATCGTGAATGGATTCTAGGTTCTTTCTTCCTCCTTTTTTAATTGAAATAAGCGCGACAATGGAATCTCACATTTAAATAAGGTGTCACTTCAAGGTGTGACTACTTTAACTAATTGAAATGATTTTAGGCGTGAAATAAAAAAGGCAACCAATCTAAAATCTATTTCTTGTTAATCTTTACTGGTGATTCAAATTCAAATAGTAACACTGGAGGTTTAAATATTGGTCATCCTTATTCTGTTGGTAGTTGTAGCAGTTCCGCCCTTTGCCGCTGAACAGGGTATTGATTTTTCCCTTGGGAAAGAAGAGGAGGCGAGAGCTAGCTTTGAAAACCGTACGGGAGAGGATCAACCGGCTAGAAATATAATAAGAGAGGAAATAAGCTGCTAAGTCTTAAACTACAAATGGATGAATATTCCCAGAAGGGTTAGTTCTTAAACCCTTAGCCTTAGATATAGTTCCTTGAAAAGGTGGGAACTGCTATTCATTCAAAGGCAAGGTGGTAACAGCACCGTAAGTTCTTCAATATGACACTTACGTACCTACAGATATGCTATCCCTTTAACCTGAGGGCGGTAACATCACCTAAAGCCTTATACTTAACCCGATCGATCTCCCATTGCTCTTCACTTTGTTCACTCATTTCTTCTACCCGGAAAGATAGTAAAGGTTTCTAAAATACAAAAAGAAAAATCTAATACATTCTAGAATAAATATACAACCCTAAAGGTCTGTTTGTATTCAGAAGGGAAAAAAATAATAAAGGAAAGAAGAGAAAAATTATAAAAGAAAAGAAAGGAAAAGAGAAATCTTGTTTGGATTAGGAATTTTTGTGGTGGAAAAATTCACAAAGGATTTTGTCTATTTTTTATTTGAATGATAAAAATATAAGGAAAAAGAAAAAATATTATGAATGTATTTTATTTTTTTACGCTTCTTAATATAAGAGCTCATGAGATATAATTTTAAGAAAATTTCACTCATTTAACTAAACAAACTTTAGTGTCTTTAACTGGTGATAGGTATGATTTTCACACCTTTATTTGAACAAAAAGTCAAATTTGTTATTTCTCGTATCTTGAATTTTTTCAATGAAAATTTATTCATCATGAATACAGAAAGAGTTATAAACAACTCATCAGATTCTTGTAAATTTTGAACTTTCACGACTATATCTCAACCATTTGATAATAACAATTCATTTCCCAAGTAATTCAATCTTAAAAAATACTTCAACAAACATCTATAATTTAAAATTTTATATTTAACTAATTATATCAATATAGAATTTGTTGTAAAATATCTTCAAACTTTGTATGTTAAACAAGCTTTAAATAGTAGGGGACTTTTATATAATTTTTTTTTTTACTTGGTATACGAAGGTGGCATGTCATCTAAAATATTTTTTGAAGGCAATGAATCAAGTTAAAATATTTTATCCTCGTATTTTATATATTTTTAATTGGTATTGAATTTAACACATTAAATAAAATTGACCAATTTTACAGGTTCTTAGAACCATATCAGTTTAATTGGTATTAAAGTTGAGATCTTAAAATATAAAAAATTAATTTTGCATGTTTTCAAATAAGAAAATTTATTTAAAAAATAATATAAACATATATTTGTGTTATTTTTATTTATATATTATTTATCAAAATATTTTATTTCTATTTGAATACGGTTTGAAATGATTATCAAATGGGACTATAGATAATGTTTATAATCATCTTGATTACTTTCTTTTAAAAGAAAATTCTAATATAAACAACGAAAAAATTAAAAATCATCTCGTTTCTTTTCAAAACCCTCAATCCTAACATATATACTGGAAGAAAGGGCTAATGTTTTTTTTTTTTTTTACACATGAAAGTTACTATGGATTCATTTAAATTTAGAATTATTTTAGTTTTGATAAGATTCAATTTTAAGATTTTTTGATTTTTGCAGAGTAGTTTAAACGTTAGACCAACTATTTATCTTCCAATGCTTTTTTTTTGTCGAAGGGAAGGGCCTGCCTAAAGGACAAGATACAAGGTATACTATAACAACGTAACAAGCATGAAGAGGTTCGCAAGGGATAAGTTGTGAATGATGGCTATTTCCAAATGCATGATAATTTGCTCCCAATTTTCATTTTTTTTTTGTTCGATTGCTTTCGCTTACATACATATATAAATATGTAAGTTATTTAATTGCTAATATTAGGTTAGGTATGCATGCTCTACAGCTCTGTCAAGCATGGACCATCGTTATGTCCAACTTCACGAGTGTGCTCTATCACCAAGAATAATGTTAAATTATATTAATATTAATGAGTATAAAAGAAAAGAGACAAATTGAACTAACAATAGGTTGGTTCGTCCATCTATATCGTTAGGTTGATTTGTCAATATAATTTATATATACAATATATACAACATTTATGACACAACTGAATCCAAAGTTTTTATGTCCAAAAAGAAAAAGAATCTGAAGTTTTTTAGAACAGAAAAAATCTAAAGTTTGAACAAAAACAAAAAAGAGAATCTAAAATTTAGTTTTTACATAAATTAAAATAAATAACTTATTAACATTATAATTATTGAAATGTTTTTATAATTTTTTTTCCTATACATATGAGGCTTAAAGCCGAAGTTGATAAAAAATTACATCAACTATACTCTCACAGAGAGTCTACTACTAGTCTAGGCATGACACACCCACTCCTATCCCTAGTTAAACTATCCCACAAGTAGTCCGGTGGATTTTCTAATACGCATACATCTTCTCTCAATTCCGCTCTCTTCTTAGCTAGAAGGTCCGCGCAATACACATTAGCTTCTCGATAAATGGAGACTACCTCGAAACCTAGCTGATTTGCTAACATCTCAATACAATCCTTGCCCGTATGACAATTCCAACTCTTAGAGCCACCACCGCTCTTCACTAGCGCGTGAAGCTCTCTCGAATCGGTCTCGATATAGAGCGAATTAATGCCTTTACTTAACACCCATCTAAGCCCAAAGTGTAGTGCCAAAAGTTCCGAATGGAAGGACGATTTTACAATACATGATCCCAAAAATCCCTTTATAAAATCACCATCCTCGTTTCTCAATATACCACCTATTCCAGCTTTACCACGCGCTAAATCAAAACTCCCGTCTACATTTAGTTTCCATTTACCACTTGGTTTGTCCACTTTATTAGTTCACTCCTAGCTGATTTTATCACCCCTCCTAGCTGATTTTTATAATATGTTTCATATATATAAATCTTAACTCTAATTAAAGATAAAATTGGTACAAATTATGAAAATAAATTAATTTTCTAAATGAATAATTATAAAACAATTTTTTTAATAAACTGTATTAAATATCACTCCAGATTTGCTTCTTCTACTTTTCCTCAAACTCTCATTTTCTTTAATAATATTCCATTTGTCTCATAATTATTTTCCATTTTTCTCATAATTTTTTTGAAACTCTTATTATCCAATTCAAATATTCATCTCACGTTCTTACCCTATTAAAATATTCAAATATTTCTTTAAATTCAAGATTTAAAAACGTTCAAACTCATTTAAAACTTAACCTTCCACGTCTTTTCTCTCCTCTCCATTGTTCTCCAACACTTTTTCGTTGAAAAAAAATATATTTTCTTTCACTTAGATACGTGGTAGTAAATTGACATCGCTAAAGAGAGAATACAGATTTATTGGTTGTTATATTGTAGTCGTATTGATGAAGGAAGAGAACGGTCTTCATCTGGGTGGTGGTGTTACGTGGAGGAGTGACAGTGAAGGACCGAGTTTAGGAGAAGTATAAAGAGAGAGGAAAGGTTGCTGGACACGATTGTCTTCACCCTACATAGTGATCAAAGATTATTTTCCACCTCCATCAATATCGCTACAATACATGGTTAACAAATCAATTTGAAGGCAATGTAATGAATTGTGATGAACACATACGTTTTATTTATGGATATATGTACAGAAGATACAATGTATATACAACTGTGATTGTACAGGATATACTTGATCGTAAACTAAATAACTAAACCTAAACCTAAAGACAATATTTCTTTTCTGGATTCCTTTATTGTCTTCCTATGGATCTATATATAGATCATATACTAACGGTAAAGTTGAATAGATGAAGAACGGTTATGCTTCTTGGGCTTTCACGTTGCATTGGATAATTCTTGGGCTTCCACGTTGCATTGGATAATTCTTAGGCTTCCACGTATCTTCTCTACTTCCACGTATATTATCTATCCCATTAATCATTACATCACCATCTCCTTTAGGAAGAACCTTGTCCTCAAGGTTTAGGTCAATAAATATTTTCATACCTTTCTCAAATTTATCGTACAAAAGAAGAAACACTGAAAAAATTAATACTGTACCCAGAGACTTTTTTGAAGGATGAATTATTTTACATATTTGATCTGCATATCCATCATAACTCCTGGATAAAATATTTTCCAACATTCTGTTCATATAATTTTTGGATTGCTTGCCTTCACCAGTGAATGATTGTTCATTCTTTTTAACAAGAGGTACAACAGTTTCTTGATTTTCCAATGACTGTTCATTCTTTTTAACAAAAGGTACCAAAGTTTCTTGATTCTCCAAATCATTGTGAGGGCTATGTACAAATCTAGGCGCCACCGTAGAACAGATATTTGTTGGTGAGTAAGAATCATGTGAAAAACATTTGATGAATTGTTACTTGATGAAAATGAACTTTTCTCTAGATAAATTGACTTGACTTGTGGATCTGTCACTTGAATTTGATCACAAATATTTTGGATAGTGGAGGAACCATTTTGCGAAAACACATAATAGTTTGTATTTGACAGATTAATTCGATCGTACCTTTTTTGAAATAATATACAAAATGATTCAATTGTATTTTGCAATGTTTCAACTTTGTTTTCTAGGTTTGTGAGTCTGCCATCAATTGATGTGATTTTCCTGGCCGTTTCATCTTGAAATATTTTGTAGGCCTCATTCATCAATTGGAGTCGAATACCATCTGCCATAGCCTCTCAATGAAAGCACCAAACTTGTAATGATTTTTGAAGAACAAGCATATTTTATTGATGGATAATGTATATACAAGGATAATGATGAATTACAGGAATATTGATGGATAATGTATATACAAGGATAATGATGAATTACAGGAATATAAAAGACTAATTAAACAATACTAAAGACAATATTTCTTTTCTGGATTCCTTTATTGTCTTCATATGGATCTATATATAGATCATATACTAACGGTAAAGTTGAATAGATGAAGAACGGTTATGCTTCTTGGGCTTCCACGTTGCATTGGATAATTCTTGGGCTTCCACGTTGCATTGGATAATTCTTAGGCTTCCACGTATCTTCTCTACTTCCACGTATATTATCTATCCCATTAATCATTACAGGCAATTATTCATATTTTTCCAGTTGATATCCCAAATAACATCCCATGTTTTGAGGCATCATATATTGAACAAATGATATTTTTGAATTTGAGTTATTTTGACTAATATGTGAATTGGTTTTTATTTTATCCAATATAGGAATATGCTTCTACATGGCTCAGATACATGATAACGATGATTATACGCAATTTAAAAATTACATTACTAAAATACCTCACTATAAGGTAACAAACAATTTTTTCAGTTGATTGTGATGATTATGCGCTATGCTCAAATTCTTTTTAGAATCTGACATTCCATCGCTTCTATTTTTTTCTAAATCTTGAGGCGAATGTGACAACCTCCCCAGAGACTTCGCTAAAGCCCGTGATTATCAATGTTACATGTTTGTTGCAAAAAAATCTTGGATATTCTCCTGCCAATATGCGTCACATGTTTTATCCATAATATTTATTATTTATTTATCTATGACTCTAAACTAATTTGAACTGATAAGTCGAGTCAATGATATGGCATTGGATTCTTAAAGTAATTAGAGTTCAAGCATATATTCATTTCTGCGTCATGCTTATGCAGAAATCTCTATGTTGGCTTCATGGAAACCCTGATTTTTAAAGGTAAAAACTCAATTTTTTCGATTGAAACAAAATTGTGATTTTATTTCTTTTGATTTTTTTCACCTGAATCTTACCTTTTTGACAATTGTTGATGAAATTAAATTTTTTTCTTTAGCTAGATAATGGTTTTAACCGTATTCTTTAATTGTGAAGAGGCAGTGAGTGAAAGATGTGGGACATATGTGTGTGTGTGCGCACGTGCGTGCGTGCATGTGTATGTGTGTGTGAGAGAGAAATATACCCATGTTTTACAACTTAAGCTAGCATGATAATATTACCCTTGGTTGGAAAAGTACTTTGAGATGTTGGTATTTTAATATCTAATTAAATTCATATTTTTGCGGGGGGCCAAGGTGATTTGTGAGATATTGATAAAAAATAAATGTTGCGTGTACTGGAACTTAATAATAATTTGATAGACTATTCTTAATGAAATTATTAATATTTTTTATTCATTGGATAGACTAATAAAAATTAAATTATGCTAATATTACTTTGTTGGAAATGGAGGTAGTGATTTCCATGTCTTGCTAGAGCATTACTTGAAAATAAAACCATACAACCCCTGTATTTAAATGGAAACTATGGTGGTGCTGTTAGAGCATATAGATTAGCTAAAGGACTATAAAGAAATAAATCCTTAAGAAAACTATATTTTCATAGGAATTCTATTGAAGATGAAGGAGTTCACACACTTATATCTGGATTATTTGTACATAAAGGTTTTTTTCACTTATCATTGGTAATCACAATATGTTTGAATACTGTTTACATGTAAAATTGCAGTGTTAGATATTGGAAATAATTCAATAAGTCTCACATGTGCTTTTCATGTAGCTAAATATCTCAAGAACACTAAGAACTATTTTTTCTTATTCTACTTTTATATGTTGATGTCTTATAACATCTTTATGGTTCATGACTTCCTTCAGTTACCCATTTGCATTGTTCAAGAGTACATGTGGCATGGGTATGTGGGCGGATGAATTTGCAGTATTTTTTTCATGATTTTATATGTTTCTTCAAAATGAAATTGCAGAGTATTTGATATTGCAAAGTCATATATCTAAGTCAAAGTGTTCAAAGTTATCTCAACTAATGCATGGATTTGTTATTGCATTTTTACTGTTGAGTAGGTGTTCAAAGTCATAAAACTCCGAATTCACATCAAGTCGTACTCAAGGGATGTCTTTAGATACCCGACTAAGAAAATGGTAAATATATTGATTATTACTATGTGACTAGTGATATTCATTTTCACTTACTCCGTTATGTAATATTAGGTACAACATAATACCAATCGGTGCACTGTGACTTTGGCATATACATCTGCAACATGTTTGACCCTAACCAAGTTTTTATCTAAAACTATTATATTGTGATATTTTGTGAGAGAATAGTTTTGATTATCTTTTTACCTTAATTAATAGCCTCAAGGGCATTGAAATTGAAAATGCGAGTTACAACTTTCTATAATGTGGATTACATGAGAATTATATTAGAATTATAAAATGCACGTGGAGTATCTAATGTGGGGAACTTTATTCGTTTATACTATATTTTGGTGGAGCGAATTTATTGAGAATCTTTTATCTAATATACTTTTCTAGAGCTAAAGGAAATAAAATATTGATTTTTACTAGGTTCTAATGGAGTATCCAACTAGAAAAGAGACATGTCTTCAACTTAGCTTCGAGAAAAGTTGAAGATGCAGGTTTTTGTTAGGATTATTGCCCAAGAAACACCTCAAGTTAGAATTAATTCCTTCACACCCCAACCATCATTTTTTTCCTATAAAAGGCCACATATATTTTTCCTTTTCTTTTTCTTTCCCATAAAAAGAGTCGTTTGAGTTATGCAAAGCTTCCCATAACTCAAACTTTGAGTAATGAGAAACTTCCTATTACTTAAAGTTTGAGTAATGGGAAACTTTCTATTACTCGTTATTCTTTAAAAAAGACGGTGCCTTTTATGGGCAAGGGTGTAAGGTGGCAGGTGCCTATTGGGCATTAACCCTAAAAAATATTGTAGATGAAGAATATATAACTTGTTTTGGTAAACATATTTAGAATAGATATTCATATTTAAGTTAAACAAAAAATAGGGTGCTTAATATTTTTCAATAACATGTAAATATTGAGTTTAGATTTTATAAGATGAGGGATGTACAAACGAGTTATGAGATTTTTAAGAGTGATATATCTAATAGAGTAAAAAGATAATATTAGAGACGGATTTAGAATAGATTTTCGGAAAGAAACTAAAAACATAAAGAGTTTGGAACGACAATTAGAATTCATAGGCAAATTTTTTGAGAGAAGGAAAAAATAGGGTAAAATATATTTTTCTTATTGATATTTTATTAAAAAAAACATTTCATATATTTTATCATTGTATTTTGGAATTGAGGACGGTCGTCCCTTTTGTCTTTCCTCATCTGTCCCTAGATAATATACGTCCAAGAAAGGCAGTATAAGAGTATATAACATCACACGTCTAAAGCATTACTTCTTCCGTCCATCAATGTTTGACATACTTTTTTTCACACAAATTAAGAAAAATAATTACTCCTTATGTTCCAAAATTAATGTCCATATTACTAAAATAGTGTCCAAATATCAAGATACTTTATTAGGCGTAATTTTGTAATATATATATACAATTATTAGGTTTTTTAATTTGTGTGAAAAACTAAGTGGACATTATTTTTGGGACGGAGGGAGTAATTCGTTCTATTTTTACTAAACTACCCTAACCTAACTAAATAAATGAATTTAATTGATAAAATTTTAAATAATAAATAAGGATAAAATTTGTAAAAAATATAAAAAAAATTCTTAATATTTAAATAAACAACCTTTTATGGATATCTATTCCTAAGGGAGTATAAGTTTTTCTTTTCAAAATAACATTACAAGTTGAGTTACACGTTGATGAGTTAGGAATACTACGTTTTTTTCTTTTGGACGCGGAATACTTCGTATTTCAAAGTTCAAACAAAGGGGACTTAGACAAGGTGACCCCCTCTCCCCGTTCCTTTTTTCCTTAATGACTGAATCTCTTACTAGCTTAATAGAGTCTAACGTTACGCAAGGAAAGTTAAAAGGTATACAGATTACTATAAATTGTCCAATTGTATCTCATTTACTTTTTGCAGATGATTCTCTATTTTTTTGCACGTTAGAAGATAATGTAACTGAACATTTTGAAGACTGTATTCTGAAGTATTGCAAAGGTTCAGGTCGACGTATAAATTATCATAAATCTTTGATTTACTTAGCAAAGATACACCAGAAGGGATAAGACGACAAGTGACACTTAGCAATACAAGAAAAGGAAGACCTCGGGAAGTACTTGGGAATCCCACTCTGCCATAAACAATCAAAAGATGAGACGCTTCAATGGATCGCAGAGAAACTTTTCGATAAAATCGAAGGCTGGAAAGCCCACCTACTTTCCGAAGGTGTGAAGGAAGTTCTCGTCAAAGCGGTCCTCCAGGCGCTTCCGTCATATTCCATGTCCATTTTCTCCTTTCCAATTACTTTTTGTAACAAATTAATCTCGGCAATCTCGAATTTCTGGTGGAATTCAGGTGACAAGTCTAGAATACACTGGCTCGCTTGGGAAAAACTAGCAGTCAGCAAACTAATAGGAGGTATGAGTTTCAAAGATTTTAAACGAATGAATACAGCTCTGTTGGCAGCACAGGCATGGCGAATCCTCAACAACCCGGACACACTGGCAGCTCGCCTCTTAAAAGGTATTTACTTTCCTAAAAATTCTTTTCTCAATGTGAAACTTCGACAATCTCGAACATGGTTCTGGGCAAGTTTACTCGAGGGGCGCGATCTGTTAAAAAAGTATGGAAAATTCCAGATTGGCAATGGAAAATCAATTAATATCTGGACAGATAAATGTTTAGATTCTCAATGGAAGTTGGAACGACCAAATGGCTGCACGTTAGAAACACTTAACGAACTTTGGCTCTAGGATTCTACAACATGGAACACGGAATTATTAAATGAATTGTTCCCTGGGCCGATTATTCCTGTAATACTAAGTGAACGATTTTTCCCGACAGAAGCCCCTGATACGTTTATTTGGCCACATGCAAACAAAGGCGAATACGTAACGAAAACAGGGTACAAGCTTCTAATAGATTACGATGTTTACGAGGCACCGCATTAGTCATCGGGTGTTTCTACTGACATCACACTATGGAAGACAATTTGGTGGTCAAATATACCGACAAAGGTTAGAATTTTCTCTTGGAAAGCCTGTAATAATGCTATTCCGACAGGTAAGAATCTCGGAAAAAGAAAATGCGAAGCTCAAACTAATTGTCGATGGTGCTGTGCGGAGCAAGAAACAGTTGAACATCTACTCCTTACATGTGGGTTATCAAAACTTATATGAGAAGGATCAGCCTTGCGAATTCATATTGAACAACATGAGGCGGACATTGGCGAATGGATTTTGAAAATGGTAACACTTTATACTACTAGAGGATGGAAAAAGGAAATCGTAATTTCTTACGTATTATTACCGATCTGGAATATCTGGAAAGCAAAAATGAAAAATAGACACTCAAATTCTCAAGTGGACCCTAATGAGATCATCAGAATAACAAATGAAAATATTCAGGACCACTTTGGGGAGAACTGGTATGCAAATGATACCCCATACCATGATCACCTCAACACATTGATACACGCAAACATTGATCTCGACTTTAATACTGATCTCGCTTTTACCTGCGACAGTTCGTTTATGCAAGCACATCTCCCTACTAGAATTGGGGTTATCCAGCACAACAAACTTGATGGGTCTCGAATCAAACACACAACGACCATAGACTGTAAGAACATCACCAGTGGGGAAGCAGAAGCGGTCATTGCAGCTCTTGAAATTGGGAAACGATGGCCGAATAAAGAGAAAACGATTTTCTCTGACAACCTTGATCTTATTCAGGGTATTCAGCAAGTGTCAGGTCCAGTGTTTTTCAGACATATTCCACGGCGTTTTAACACTGGAGCAGATCATCTAGCAAAAGAAGCCAGACACAAAGCTTTGCAAGATCACATGATTTCAGACACTTTTACGAGCAACTTCTCGAAGTTAGGCATCAGTTAATTTCAGCGTGTAATTTTATTGTATTTTATGCTTTCCTTAACCTAAAAAAACTAACAAACAAACACATAATAGTAAGTCATAAGCTATGCTACTTGTTGCTATTTGACCATTAAAAAGAACTCGTTACTTTCTCTTGGGCAATAATTTTTTTAAGGGGTTATTGTTGAAAACATCCTCCTTAAACTCTCTAATTGTTTTTTTACGCCTTCAATAATCTTATTTATAAAAAAATGCCTAATGAAATAATTATTTATAGAAAACATCCCCTTTATATTTTCTATACCTTTATTAATTCCATCACATGCGCGCGTCCGTGAAATTTTTTTAAAATCGTCATAACTAATTCGAAAAAAATCAGAAAATTAAAAAAAAAATATTTTTGAATAAATCTAATTAATATTTACGTCTATGAATTTTTTTGATTTTTTTTGAATTTTTTGAATTTTTTCGAATTTTTTTAATTTTTTTTTCGCAGACACGGAATTCCATGTTTTAAACATGGAATTCCATGTTTTAAACCGTGAAATAAACATGAAATTCCATGTTTTAAACATGAAATTCCATGTTTTAAACATGAAATTCGTGTCTGCGAAAAAAAAAATTAAAAAAATAAAAAAAAATCGAAAAATTCAGAAAATTCCGAAAAAAATCATAGACGTAAATATTAATTTGATTTATCCAAATATAATTTTTTTTGATTTTTTTGATTTTTTTTGAATTAGTTATGACGATTTTAAAAAAATTTCACGGACGCGCGCGTGTGTTTATTAGTTTTTTTCTTATTTTTTAATTGTTAATTATAAGGGGGCTGTTTTCAATAAATATTTTTTCCTAGGCACCTTTTTCTAAATAAGTTTTTTAATAGGCATCAATCAACAATTGGCTCTTTTTTTAATGTACAATACTTATATTTAAATCTATATTGCCCCCGAGTAAAACCAAAATTTATAAAGATATTATTTGTAATTAAAAGAGTTAATTTGATAATTGTAAAGACAATGTTTTTGTCGGGAAACCAAGTGAACATGTAAATAGTTCTACGTTCACACTTGGGTCTCACCAGACAATGATAGGGTATGTTATCAATATATTAGAGATCTTTGTCTGCCGTTGTTTATTGGTTTATTGGAAATAGAAGATATGATATGAATGGCAATTTGTCTAAAAAAAAAATATTCCAAGACACGCAAATTGACGTTACTGAAAATCCGATAAACTTATTTTTTTTCTTCTCAACGTTTAAAATGTCTACTTCGCACACTTGTCTATTTTTACCTTCTTAGTAGAATAACTGTTGAGGTAAATAGATAACTATTTGGAGAATTTTTTCTATGAATACAGAATATATTAAATTTTGATAAATAAGTATTCAACTATTAAAAAGTGTTAACATTTTAATTTGGGTGAATACCTCGTAAAGCCTTATATGTTTGCCTAAAGTGTAGAAATCGCCCTTTATTTTTTTTTTGACACAAAACGCCCTTTAGGAACTTTTTTTTGTCACCGTTAGCCTTTTTTTTCTATTTTATATTAGTTGACCGTTAGTAGTCACCACCATGTCACCTACACGTAAGCTTCATCTAGGTGTGAGGTCAACAACAATTACACGTCAAACTTTATTTTTTTTTAAATAAATTTTTTTAATTTTTTTTTAGTCCTCCTTCTTCTTCTTCTTGCCCTCCCAACACTAAGCCGCTCTCCACCATCATCAATCGCGCTCCACCATCATCAATCGAACCCAAATGTATCAACAATTGAAGAAGAAGACCCATCATAAGAATAAGCATCTTCTTTTTGCCAAATAGCAGACTGAAAAGCTTTCCGAATAAAAGACCTATTTTGCATTCCTTTGAGTCTGTTACATTTTTAAACAATCCAAACATAAGTTTAATGAAATCAAGGGATCACAGATCATTTTGCACACCGAAATCGCAACCATCAACCACAATTGAATCGTTAAACAAAAAGCCTTAAACATTTATTCAACAAAATGTATAGGGTTATCTCTTCTTCTCCATCAACCGTCATCTCCGATCCATTTCTTTCGAGGCAGGCCCACTCAAAGCCTAGCTATCCAAACATACCCTAAAACTAGAATTTTAGTTATAGCAGTAACGCTGCAAGCATTTAATTTTGATTATGATGTCTTGCAACACAAAATAGAACTCTAATATAAAAAAAAAGTGTACAATAATCGAATAAAATGAAGTGTTGAAAATTGCAGCGTGAGATATATACAATTCCATTTAAGTGAAAGTGTCACCATACTCATATCAATGGTAGATAGAAAGTTTGGCATGATATGCATGATTTTCTAGATTCTTAAGGGTAAAGTAAAATGGAAAAAAGGGCTAACGGTGACACAAAAAGTTCCTAAAGGGCGTTTTGTGTAAAAAAAGAAGATAAAATGCGGTTTCTGCATTTTGGGCAAACATACAGGGCTTTACGGGGTGTTTACCCTTTTAATTTTTGTCTTCTATTACTATCTTTTGTGAAATATGTCGTTAAATGCAACACGTCAAAGATGTAAATATCTTTTCCTTCCAAAATAATATACCCAAGTTTACAAAAATGGACAAACAGGTGCCCAACATTTTTTATTTGTAAATAAAGTCCTTGTGTTATTTATTGACACATGACATTTAACGTCACATTTCACGGTGGATACAAACAGAAGGCAAAAAATAGAACGTTGGGTACTTGTTTGCCATTTTTGTAAACTTGGGTACTTATTTGTCCAAAATCGCGAAATAGTGGGAATTCAGGGGGAAATTTTCCCTAACTATTTATTATTAACTAAATATTATTCTTCCATCTTACAAATAATATTAAAAAAATAGTGTTTCATATGAATATATTATAATATATATTTTTAATATATATTTTAAAATATCCAAACACTTTATAAGAGGTATTTTTATAACGGAGAACACAATTATTATGTTCTTAATATGTGTGAAAAGTTAAATGGACATTTTTTGAGAAACAAAGAGAGAAAATCTTTGAACAAGATGTTTTCGTCTCCCAAGGCGTGATAGAATAACCTAACTAATTCACACATATTAGTGACCACAAGTGTACGGATCGTTGACAAATAATTAAAAAAATTATTATTAAGAGTTATCGTCTCCACAAGAAATATGATGGTTAATCTTAGATTGTGTTCTTGGAAAATATCTAAGATAAAGTTGCTAAACTAAAAATAAAAGATAAATATTTGTTTTGTTTTTGTAATCAAGGACTAACGTGCAATTAAGTAAATTAAACTAAGATATACTACTAATAAAGAATTAAGAATATAAATAACTAAAGAGATGAGATGAGAAAATAACTCAAAAACTCGCAAGTAATTTCCACTAATATATATTGATTATGCGTTTTATTGTTTTAAAGTGAGTTGGTAATCACACAATAGTCAGGATTATACTTTCTTCCTAACACCCATTAAAGTAGCTTAGGAAGCTACCTCAACACTATTGAAGACTTTTTTTTTGAAGGAATTCTACATAATGATCGGTGCTAAAAGTCTTCAACCCTATTAACTAGCTGGCTAGTCAAGCCTGTCAGGAACACTAAAGCACACCAAGTGTTTATGTATCATTTTTTGTAACTCGAAACCCCCGTCAGGGTGACAATCCTAATTACTAAGGGCAGTCTTATACTTGAACAGATAAAAGACTGAATTTAAATGGAAAATACATAATCAAAGCATAAAATTTTAACAACCAAATTAAATTATGTAATACCAAATTCAGTAAACATAATAAATCATACTAAGGTTCATACATAAAAGCGACTTTCAAGCTATTAATAATTTTGTGCATACCGAAATCATAAGAGTTAAAGGCTAAGAGTGTAATAATCACGTTTGAAGGATAAAACATAATGGAATTACACTAATAATCTTGACAGAATGATAAAGAATAGAGGTGGTGTTGTCTCCTTGTGTGTTCTAAATTAACACACCTAAAAAGGCAAGACACGTACCGCAAGTGTACGGGTCGTCCAAGTAATATCTGGTAAACGATAATTCGATCTCAGGGACGGATTGGATAAGACTAAGGTGTTATGGAGTAAATGGAAATAGTTGTTTGAATGACAAATAAAAGTAAATGGAATAATTTTTTTTTTGATTAAGGACTAAAGTTGAAATAAAGTAAAATATTAAACTAATTTAATGCAAATAATGAGACGCAAGAAAATAAAATATGAGTAGACGCACGAATGAGAAATAGTACTTGAGTTCGCAAGGGTTTCTCCGAAATAAACTTAATCAATGTTTCTTTTAAGGGTCAAATTGGTAACTAGTAATAGTCGGGATTCTAGATTCTCCTAACCCCCCGTCAGGGTGGACTTAGGAGCTATTCTAGGGTGTTACAAACCCCGTCAGGGCGATTATAATCCACCTTTGAATGTCAAGTTCTCTACCCAATTGGATATAAGGTTATCTAAGTCCGTCAGGATCAATAATTTCTACCTTGCGTTTATTACCTATGTCCGAAATTAAACCCCCCGTCAAGGCGATCACTTCCCTACCAAAGTGAATAACTTAATTACTAATTCCTATGTCTAATTGATCAGATTGAAAATAGTAAATAATCTCACGATAATAGTCAATACTCAATTGCCCAATTCAAATTAAATTATAAAATTCCCAAATCAGAAAACATTAATCAAATTAATTGGGGCTCAACCCATGTAGCGATTCTCAAGTACTTAAAATATTTAGCTCATAATTGAAATTAAAACTAATAAAATAAAATTAAAGGACATCATGTTTTACAGAAATAAAATTGAATGAAACCTAATTAAGAGGTTGGGTTTGGCTGCGATTTGGAGAAGATGACTTTCTCCAGCTGTTAGCTTTCTTCCTTCCTTGCTTCTGACTTGTGAAAATTGAATTCTCTGATGTAATTCTAGGAAGTGTGTAAAAAGGAGGCTAGATGTTCTATTTATACTTGTAAAAACGGATTAGGGATTAGGTTAAGAGGATTAGGTCAAATTATAAAAAGCCCAAGCCCATCTTATCTTTTAAATCCCGTAACTGGTGTGCAACCTTTAGTAAACCGGCTGTAACTTTTGCATCTTAACTCCAAATGGGCTGATTCAACTTGGAGAATCTTCCTAACTCAATAGGCTGTCAAACCATGTTTCATGCCCAAGGCTAAATCCGCTCCTAAGTAGCTCAAAAACAGCAATCTTTAACAGTCTTTCAGATCTGCAACTTCTTTAATTAAGTTCTTGGAAATTCTTTTCTTTCCTTTAGCTCCTCCACTCGATCTAAGACTTTAGTTCTCATTTCACTCCTTGTAGTGGTTCTTAATGAATTTATAAACCTACCAAATTTGCACTAAAACAAACAAATTAACGCACAAAAGCTCTAAAAATGCAAATAGTCTAATTCCAAGGGGAGAAAGTGCAATATGACGAAATAAGCGTAAAAGTCTATCAAATAAGTCAAATATTCACCTAAAATGATGTCTCCTAAGGGCTAATATTTAGAACAAATAGGAAGACATCAAGACCCCAAACTCAAACCTTTGTCGTCCCGACAAAGTAATATAAAAACAAAGGCCTTTTAGGTGAACGCATAAGGTAGAGTCTAGAAAATACACCCAAAGCACAACTTAAAGAAAATATCATATAATATGATCTATGAATTAATATACACATACACATATCATGCAAAATCAAACATAAAAAAATATCAATCCAAAATTAATTTCACAATGCTAGAAGGTTACGCTTATACTTATCTCAAGATGGTTGCTATAGGGTGTTCATCGATCCTTACTTGCTTTGAACACTCCACTTAGAATACACCCTATTAGCTGAATCACAGACTCACTATGTATCTAGGAATCACGAGGTCTTTACGGTTTTAGCGTAGGCTTAGGGATGGTATGGTATGTATATTTGGTAAATTTGAAGTGAGATTTTGGCTCTCTCCTCACTTACCATCAACAATCTGTCCAAGAGCTTGAGTTTACACTCGAACATGTTCTCACTCAACCCATTTGACGCTCTAATTTAGCATCCCCAGATTAACCCAATAATAAAAGTTTATTCACATAAAAATTTCCTCCTTGCTGGTCCAAATATATGTATTCATTTCATATGATTTTTTTTTCTTTTGTGTAGCTATGACTCTCTTTTTGATGTTGAGATATCATTCTATTTCATAAAAAAATTCTTTTCATAACTTTTCATATCTTTTTTTTTCATTTACTCTTACCCCGACAAAGGGTTACAATATAATCACTGTGAATCATCATCAAAATAGAACAGAGCACAATTGATAAGCTCCAAAAATCCCAACCCAATGCTATATTCCTATAATAGTGGACCTACCACCCAAAACTCAAGCTCAAGACAGGAAGTCTCAGGATCGTGATTCAAGTGCGGGTCATATGGAAATGCCTAATAAACTAAAAGGATATTGGCTTATAATGTGGCAACAAAAGAAAGGCTTAAAGGCTAAAAATGGGGCTAAGAAGGATATAATTAAATTCAGGGATAGAAGGCCAAAAAGGATTCAAAGGGCTAACAAAGAACTGCCTCTATAATTATTCTATTTACATAGCTTGCCTCAAGTGGGTTCTCTACTCATTTAGATCTCACGTTCTACAAACCACTCATTTTCCTTAAGTACAAGTTTACTTCTTTTGCATTGTTTATTAATTCTTCCTATCAATGACCTCATGTTCGCATGCAATCTAAGTGCGTTTTACACTAACTCCTAAAGTCAACTATTTTCTATCATAAATTCATAAAAATCATGCTTGATGGGGACATTTGAAATACTCAACAGACAAACGCAACCCTTAGATTAATTTTATTGAAAGCATGTAAAACACAAAAAATTGGGATGAGGCAACGAACCCCACCCCAAACTCAAAAATAATTCGTGTCCCCACGTCTCAAAAAAGACTCAATAAAGCAAATAAACAAATAAAACAAATGAGAAAAGGATAGGAAAACGTATCTGAACTAGCACGAAGCTGGTATCCATGGTTGCGTGTAGGTTGAGCTCCTCTTGTTGCGTAGGTGGCATGTTGAACATTGCTCACTCCACGTAATATGTCTTGCTTGAGCTCCAACTCTTTTGTGACTTTTCCTATGGTTGTCAACACCTCGTCATTTTATCCACCAAAATTTTCATTCTTTCAACTACATCTTTCAACACCAAAAGTAATAAGAGGTTCTTCAACTTCTTCTTCCTCGTCATGGTATTCTTGACCTCCCAATCTTTGTCATCTCAATGAACCTTGAACTCAAAACTTCAAATATTCAAAAACTAGAGAAGAGTTTTGAAATTTGAGAATGAAGGATTATGGTGATATATGAGATGGGTAATGATTATGTAGTGGATTTGGGAAGGTTTAATGAATAAGATTGAAGCTTTGATGAAGAGGCTTAAGGTTGAAGGAGAAGATTTCTTTGTGATCTTGAATGATTGTGGTGTTGGATGTGTGTTTGGAATGGATTAGGGGGAAGGATTGAATGTTCTTGGGTGTTGTAGTGGTGTGGTGCAGGTATATAATGGGTTAGGGGTCGTTCATAATGAAATCTTGCAGGAGTGGCTAGGTTAAAAAGGAGGAAACTAGGGGTTTAATAAGGTTTTGGTGAAAATCCCGCTGGTCGGGCCGGCATACCGGTCAGATGACCGGCTAGCCGGTCTCAGACCACGTCGAAATTCTCCCCTCGGCAGAAAACCCATGTCAGATACCCGTGGCGTCGCGTTTTTTTTCCGACACTGCGGGCCGACATACCGGTCAGATGACCGGCTTGCCGATCCAGTAGAGGTCTCTTCGGAAAAAAACCCGTTTCCACAAACCTATGGCCACTCTTTCCTCCGCCGACATACCGCTCCCCTAGCCAGTATAACGGTCAGACACTTTTAATTTAATTTCGTTTTGGAAAAATACCCGAGTCAAAGACCTGAGGCCACCCTTTTCCTCCGCCGGTATACCGGAGATTTTGGCGGTATACCGGCCAGTGCTGTAGATTTTTCTCTCTTTTCGTTCCTTAGCACCCCAAACTCAATTTTTGCACTATTCAACACACTACCTTTCTCATTTCTTTTAAAAATAAACACTAAGACTCGAAAATTACTTGTAATTATACACTAGTAATTGAAAACATAAAGCAATAAACTAATATACAATCGAAATGGCTTTTTTTAACGTTGTTAAGCAAGACAGATTACCTCACGTATTATTCTTTAACATAACCTCCCCAGCAGGGAGTGCGGTTATCAATCTTTGCTACGCGGAATTTACATCCTTTGGCTCTTATTCCAACTAACTTCCCCGAGATAACCTTTGTGACCATGAATGGTCCTAGCCAAGAGCTTTTGGATTCACGTTCTTTTGGAGGAGGGTCAGGATTTTTCATTGCGACTTCTTCGCCCACTCTGAACTCCTTCTTCTTTCTTTCTTTCTTAGGTTCTTTCGGAACCTTTATAGCATGCGTCTTATCTTTCTTCTTTGCCTGCTCAAGGTGTGGATTTCCTTAGGATATGGAGGAGCTTTATTCGGTGGTTTCTTCCTTAGCTCTCTCCCCTCCATTCCTAAAGTTTCCACAACCTTAGTTGGCTCTTTTTCTCCTTGTCCAATTACATCTAACCGGAAGCACTCCTCCTTGGAGTCCGGAAACTTCATTGGCCTGAACACGTTAAACTTCACCTCATCGTCTTGGATACACATAATCATTTCTCCATTCTCTACATCAATCAACGTACGCCCCGTGGCTAGGAATGGTCTTCCCAAAATAATGGGGACATTCCTATCCGCGTCGTAGTCAAGTATAACAAAATCAACTGGAAAAATTAAAGTACCTGCCTTGATGAGGACATATTCTATTCTTCCCTCTGGATGAACGAGGGATCTGTCAGCCATCTGCAGGACCATAGATGTTGGTTTCGCGTTTTCTATCTTCAACTTCTCAAAAATTGATCTAGGCATGAGATTAATACTCGCGCCCAAATCATACAAAGCTTATCCTTGCCACTCATTACCAATAGAAATAGGAATAGAAAAACTCCCAGGATCAAGTAACTTAGGTGGTAACTTACTCTGGCATATCGCACTACACTCTTCTGGAAAACCTATCATTTCGTTCTCAAGGTACTGGTGTTTGTTGGTGATAGCTCTTTTCAGGAATTTCAAATATTTTGGTACCCCCTTGATAGCCTCTAAGAAAGGTATATTAATATGAGCTTACTCACCATATTCATGAATCTTTCATATTCAGTCATTCTATTTGTTCTATAATTACGCCCATTCTATCGATAAATCTAGTTAATAAGGGAGAATATTAGCTCTTGGTATACTTAGTCAGGATTCTAAATTCCCATACCTTAGACCTTGAGAGCAACTAAGGGGGCTACGGCACAACCAAGACGTGGTTTAGAATAGGGTTATCAAACGCTACTAAGGCCCTAAGCAATCGCAACAATCAATGGGTGATATGGTGATTAAAACAAACCCTAATGACTATCTAGTTAGAATCATGTTTTGTCAGAACTAATATCGACACTAAACATTATGTGGTGGTTCAATAGTTAAACACCCTGTCAAGGAGACCATCTAACTACTATTCAAACAATCCTAAAGTGATCAGTTCTATTAAAGACAATAAATCAAAACGCATAAACAAATATTAAGTAAGAGGCTAATATCAGATTAAAACATATAATTCCCAAGGAAACTTAGATAGAAGAATTAGAATTCATAGATTATACATTATGCAAAACCCAAGCTATGGGGAGTTTAGTTCATACCTGATGGAAATAAACTAAAAGAAATTACAAAAGACATCATCTTGCTCTCTACAATGACTAAGAAATAATTATAAGGTTTTGGACTAAGCAAGGATGATTTACAAGTGATATAAGGGTGTATTTATAGGTGTTTAGAAGACCTAATTCGCTTTCTTGAGGAAGAGATAAAGTATTGGACTCCTAGCCCAACCCAAATTCGTATGGAAATAAAGATAAACATTGCTAGACCGTTTTGAGCATATCTTCTTCGTTATTGGTCGGTTTAAGCTCCATAAGATACCAAAAGAATCGTAACAGAATTATCTTTGTCCCTATGAAAGGAAATTACCAAAATCGGCCTATTTCTTGGGGTAAATAGCACTTCTTTAGGCGTGTACTGCAGAATCTCAGATTTAGGCAGCTTTTCCTTTTCCATCTTTTTAGCTTTTGTTTCCTTATCTCCAATTACCATGCAAATCTCTTTCCATAAGTTGTAGTCTTTGACTTGGACTCTAATTAAGCTCCATAATTATCTTTAAAGCTACACACTAAATAAACAATTAAACCCAATATGCTCTAAAAATATTATTTTACTAAATCAAGACTCAAAATAGGAAAGTGCACTATTTCTCAAGAAAATCGACATTTATGACTTCTAAATCACTAAAAATGATGTCTCATCCTAACATTAATCTATCACAAATGAGGAGACATCAATGATCGTTTGGCCACTCGGGAAAACTTAGTTTAGCGCATAATGGTGCCCTTATTATGGTAGAGAAGAGGAAAACACCATCCACCTGTTCTAGAAGTTCCTGAAGATGAGGGAGATTTGGGGACCTATAAATAGAAAAATTTCAAATTTTTGTCAATTATCTTAATCCATTGGCCAACAACGGGAAAATAACACAATACTTTCCAATTTTTTAGATTGAGGTCTAGACACACAATAATAATTATTCAAGAAATTTTCTAAAGGATTTTGTAGAAGAGAATGATCTAAATGGGACCCATATTTTATAGCAACATAGACGACGTATTTTGAGGCAACTCGTACAATTGGATCAGAGTAGACATAACATCTCGATCATAATATATTTTCTGCAAAAATGAGAGTTGAGGGTAAACCAGAGCTTTTGAATTCTGGTGAGGAGTTGGAAACTTCGCCAGTGCTTTAGGTGCCTAACATACGAGATGCTACCATGGCCCAACTTTACTAGACTAATCACCCTTGGCCACCAGATTGTTTTCCTTTTCCAGCAATTTCACAAGAGCAAGAAGCTTTGGAAATTGAGAACCATATACCAACAACTCGGGGACTAAACCAGGGTGTGCGACATCATCAACAGACTTCTTTGGCATGAAATAATCGAAATGGCCCTACTTTTTCCAAATTGTAGCAATGTTTTCATAATAAGTAAATCTTCGCTAATGTACCATGGCTTGTGTTCTTTGGGGAGCTACTTTGGGTGGGTTGGTTAGAGAGAAAAGATAATGTATTAAGTAATAAACTTCTCCCTAATAGATAGTGATTATAAAGGAATCAAAAGCCCAAGCTTTTAATTTTGTTAGGGCGTGGGGCCACTCTTCGGGTACAATCGTAAGTTGTAAGGAAAATATCAAGTTAGTTGGGGGTCTGAGGTTGGAATTTAAGCACAGACGGTAGTTTCAATCTCCAATATTATGCGAGAGGAGGGGGATGGCTCATTCAAAATTCAGAGGGAACTTGGATTATGGGTTTATCCATGAAATTAATGGGAATTATCTGAATATGGTGGAACTAATAGCTCTTTACGAGTGTCTTAGGTTAACTGAGGAATTGAATGCGACAAATCTATGTACAAAGATGGATTCACGAGGGGCATCATGTCTATAATTCAGGTTTCTCAAGGTAAAGGTCCCATGGCGTCTTGGATTGAAAGAATCGAACCATTCTAGTATAGACACTTCATTTAGGGTCACATGTATTTTCAGGGAAGCGAATACTTGTGATTTTTTTAGCAAATGATGTGTGTTATCAAGAATCATTATGTGTGTCACATAGTAATCCACCAGGAGGAATATTGAGATATATCATGTGTGATAGATTTTGATTGCTAATGCCGAGAGCTATATATAGCCCCCACGTTGGGGGTTTGGACTCTACCGGGGGTCCTATTTTTAGGATTATAACATGGTTCTAGGACCTACTTCATAAAAAGTGTCACGATTATTAATTGGAAACACTACAATTATTAACCTATCCAACATTGGTGCAAATTAATGACATATATATATGAATACACTACTAGAACGTGCATTACTCGTGATGAAGTATTTAGCGACGACGTGTGAGTCATTTCTAGTAGGTCATCATTAGCGACGACCCTTTATCAGTGACGACAAAGGTCGTCACCTGTTTCAATAATTTTTAGTGACAAAAATATTTTGTCGTTGGTAATGTTAGTGCCGACAACATTGGGAATAAAATAAAAACTAAATTTTTGTAGAGCATTGTCGTCGCTAATGATTGGTTTACTATTAACGAAAACATGTCTTCGTTGATAACCAATACTAGCAACGAAAATCTTGTCATTGGAGATGACAAAAGTCGTCGCAAAGGATGTTAGCGTATTTATTACAATAGTTGGGCAAAATCTTTAAAAAAACCCAAAAAAATTCCCCAACCCTTTCTCAAACCCTAACATCTATTTGTTCTATAATTACTCCCAATCTAGAATCCGTTATCCACCAATTCATCATCCTCTTTTCCCAGGACCATCTTACATGTGTGGGGCCTACTTCTACTTCAATTTCTCTACACAATTTCCCAAAATTAGGTATTTTTCCAAAATTCAAACTTTCCAAAATTTGA
The DNA here is from genome assembly GCA_029959085.1 of Nemophila menziesii. Lineage (NCBI taxonomy): Eukaryota > Viridiplantae > Streptophyta > Magnoliopsida > Boraginales > Hydrophyllaceae > Nemophila > Nemophila menziesii. The sequence goes on along the minus strand of JARWIR010000082.1, from coordinate 1,273,733 downwards.
TTTTTTTACTATATGTGTGTTTAACTATGCTATGATTAGGTGAATAAAATGTGTTTTATGGTATATAATATAAATATTTGAATACTGATTTTGATTTGTAATATTGTTATAATTGTATGCCTTTATCAAAATAGACGTTTGATACATGTATCGATAAGAGTTAAATTAAATCAAATTGTCAGGTTACGAGTTCGGAAGAATTTATCGATTTTGTGGATAAACACGTGAATATTACGGGTTTAGTGTTTTGTTTGTGTAATTGTTGTTTGAATAATCGAAGATTTATTATCCATGAGGTCAAGGCACACATTCTAAGATATGGATTTTTGTCCATGTATGAGGCTTAGACAAAGTACAGTGAAACGTAAAAAACACCTACTTAAATTGTAGACGACAAAATAATGAATGTGTATGACGATTCAAGACCTGTTTTCGATGTTAGGGGTAAATCGGGTGACACAGAGATGAGAGATGAGAATCATACAAGTCGTGCTAGTTTCGACGCTTTGTTTTAGGACATGGAGACCAAGTTATACCCCAATTCTACGACAAGAACAAGTGGATAAACACCTCATTCATCGAGCTCCTACAATTGTTTTGTCGTGTTTTGCCTAAAGGTCATAAGGTATGATTCTTCTTACGAGGAGTGCAACAAAAAAATTGAAAAGTATAGGTATAGGATATAGTACGATTGATGTTTGTTTGAACGATTGTGCTCTGTATTACAAGGAGCTAAGGGAATTTGCGAGACTTTCCCCTTTCACTCCTGGCCAAACTTCCAATCCTTCAACAGGTCCCTCTAGCAGTCGACAAGGTGGGCCTGGTAGCCGACAACTCTAGGACAAAGACAAAAGAGTTGAAGATAAAGAAAAAGAAAAAGAAGAATGTTTGTATAACCCTTGGTTTATTTGTTGTCGCTTTAATCTACTTATAATGTACCATACTATCTCTTTATTTCCGTTTAGATGGTTGGTGTCAATTCATCCGTCTTTTAATGATTTAGTAATATTTTTTGTTTCAATTAATTTATTATCTATTTTATCACTTTTAATAGTAAAAAAGAAATACAAACCAAAATTTTATAAAAATAATTGTTAAATTAGTTATTTTAAAAAAACTATTAGCGACGACATTTTCGCCGTCTTCAACCAGGTAACCCGCGACGATAATTTCGTCGCTAGTAAATAAAATATCAATGGACTAGCATGTAGTTGCAAAAAACTATTATTACTAGCGACAAGATCTTTGTGGCTAGAAAACGCCCATCAATGATGACTACATGTAGTCGCAAGAGATCCTATTACTCACGACGAAATGTGTCGTCGCTAGTAATTGTTTTTTTGCGATGAAAAACCAAAAGTCGTCGCTATTCGTGATCACTAACAACAAAACACTGGCAACTCGACGGTACTGCGTCGTAAAAGTTAATATACGTTTTTAGCGATGAAATTCCTAGTAACTAACGACTACAAATATTGTTGCCAGTGATGAAAATGCAATAGTATACCACTAAATATATTACTTTTGATATATTATGATTTTATGAGAAGTTACATATAATTATATTGAAAATATAAAATGACTATAATTATTTTTAATTAAATCATACTTCGATATTTGTGATAAATTTAGTGATACAAGTTTTTGTGATATATATCCTGACCACTTCACTATACATTAGTTTAACTCTAGATATAACTGATAACTATATTGATTTATTGTCCAACTCAAATGGGGCCAAATTTATGAAAAACAGTTTTCAAATATAGGAGGTTGAAAATAAACCATTTGTAATTGATTTCGTAATCATATAACTTTTATTAGCATTATACTATTGCAAATTAAGATAGAATAATTATTCAAGCATTTAATGTAAATGGGTGATATTTGTCTCCCAAATTCTTAATGATTCTTTTTTTGGTTGTATCTATATAAATAATTCAATCTCATCATGTGGTTATAGTTATTTATACATATATTTTGACGATAATATACAAAAATAAAGACTACTTTGTATGCGTACCATCAAAGGGTACAATACAAACAATTTTGTAAGATAAATATGCAAACCTTACTTATGGTTTTTCTCTTGCACCCTTATTGAAATGTGACTAAAATCTTCTTCCGAAGTTGAAGATGGAAACTATCTTGACTAAGAATTTTATGAAGTGAATTTACCTTACAAGTAAAGTTCACCAACACATCTATGTATTATGGCTCATGATGGTCTTGTTTTTCTTGTCTTCCACTGAACTAGAATTCTTGCAATGTGCTATTGCAGCTTGAATAGCAGCTTGCAACTCTTCCATGGTGCTATCAGTAGTAGAACTAGGAGTGGAGGTTCCAACAAGAGGACCACTATTATGTGGCGATGTTCTCATTGATGCTGGTGCTGAATATTGAATTCGTTTTCCTCTTATCTTCTCATTATGATCTCTAAAACTTGTATTACCAGAAAAAGAATAAGCTTGCCTTTGAAAATGCATGTTTTCTTCTCTTCTTCTGCTACTTCTGAAAGATAAAAGCGGTCTAACCATCCTTAAATACTTCTTCAACACATGACTAACATCAAACCGTAACTTTGTTTTGTTCTTATCATGTTCTTCTTTTTCATCGCAGTTTTTTCTCCGTTTTGATAGACCAAATATGGAGAATGATTTCGATTTGGTTCTTGTTTTTGTTTCAAGATGGTGATCATGGAGATTTTGACCGCCATTGATGGTATTGTTCATGACTAATGGATTTAGGTTTTTGTCTTGTGTGGAGTCTTTTGCGGGGAGAGTAAAACCATCTAATTCATTGGTGGAAGAGCGAGGAGAGAGAGGGAGTTGAGAGAGAAGGTGAAGAGGAAGCAAGTGGCCATGGAAAAATATATCATCAGCTGGGGATAAATCAAGTGCAAATGAAGGAGGTGTTCTTTGGGTTGATGGTTGGAGAGAAATAGTGAAGGTAAATTCATGAGAAGGAGATGAAGAAGATGACGGTGGTGATGGTGGCGATGCTGCACTACTTGATGGTAGTGGTTGTGGTGGTACTCGGTGGCTTTCTATGGCTTCAATGTTCTTTAACTTCACTTCATAACCTTCATCTCTATTGTTTTCATATATGATATCCATACCACAAAGAATTGAAAACTAGCCCACAACACTATCTCTTAATTATTAGGCATAAGATTGAATGAAGAAACCAAGAAGAAAGAAAAGTAGAAGAATGGAGAGAGAGAAAGATATCTTGTCAAATGTACTCGTCTTTTGAGCTTAATTAAACTGTCTTTTGCTGGCTACTATGTGGTGGATATGAGATGAAAATGAATTGGTTGCTAACATTGGTGGGACCATTTCATAGTTGCTTCATGTACAACAATGCCAACTCCAATTTTTTTTGTTCTAAATCTGTATAGGATTGAGTCGGTAGAAATTATAAGAGTAAATATATATACCACTTTCATTTTCTTCAGAAAAGTAAACAAAAACACCCAAACCAAGGCTTGAGTCAACCAATCTCAAGTCTTGAAAAACATGGACTATTAGATTTCGTCCCTCTAACCAGATGGCCCTCCGCCTAGCCAAATACGCACATTTGTCGACCAAACTGTTGAGATGACGGCATACGTGTTTGAAAAGCATGTTTCCATACATTTCAGCAATTTCGCTCACCCGCCAAACGTACGGTCTGACTTGCCACCACACTGTTGACGGTGACCTAATACCTTGAATTACATCAAGTTTATCTAAACAAACGATCGTTTTACTTCCCTATAAGTCGGAACACATATTAGTTGCTTCCAGAACTGACCTTTCTTCTCCTTATGTAGCTGATTCAGCTATTACAGTCATAGAGCTGATCTTAAATCATACTGTACAAAACCGAGACCCGTGGGTTCTGCTTACTCATGAAAGAGGCGTCACATGTAACAATAGTTCATATCTCATCTAATTCTGTCTCTATCCAAACAGGCTTGTCCCTCTAAGTATGTTCGCTTTGTTTAATAATGGAGCTATTACCCCACCATCTCCGAACAAGTCTTGCATCGTAGAGTGCACCACTCTAATAATGTTGTCAGGATCTAACATGGAGTTTTTGTGAATCACTTTCAGCTTCTGTTTCCAAACATATCATAACATGAGAAGGACATATGTCGTTTTTATCCCAATTACAATTCCTTAGGGTAGAGGACATTTTCATTTTTCATTCCCCCAAGGAATCCTTCTGTTGATCATGAATCCTAATTTGAGGAGCTGATCCTGCCCAAGAATGTTTGCAAACTGCACACAAGAGTAGCAAATGGTTAATAGTTTCCACTTATTCGTCGCACCAATAACACCTTTTATCCGTCGCAGAATGTCTTGACTTTAGATTTTTCTTAGTAGGTAATATCTTCCTGCATGCCTTCAAACAAAAAGTCTCACTTTGTTTGGCACGTTGGATCTCCACACCGTTGCCCATATCGAAGGGTTATTTTGTTTCCCTTGTAACGAAGATTGTCCAGCTTCGTTAATGGAATTTGTCGTCAATACTTGATACCCCACTTTTGTTGTATATTCCTAAGACAGTGTATGAGGCCATGTAAATGTGTCCTATTTCTGTCTTCGTAGGATAGGCATCCTATCAATTTGATTCTTACCAGGGCTGGTATACTTGTGTCAAGTCTTTCCAAATTCCAAGTGTCTTCATCCTCTTTCATCAGTTGGTCCACCGTTTGAAGCTCGGCGGAAAGTGTTTTCTCCTTGATTAGTCCTGATCGTAGCCATCCATGTTCCTATATGTATCAACAAATCTTTCTGTATCAACAAATCTTTTCCCTCAACAAGTTTTCTCATGACCAAGATCTGCTTTGTTGTAGTTTCACTCCTAGGAAGTTTTTCTTTGGATGATAAATGCCTTTTAGTACTTTGGCAGATAAGGATTTTTGATTTTTTATTAATCACCATGCCTGAGCTGCCAACGACGCAGTGTTCATTTTTTAAGACCCCTGAATCCCATTCCTCCAATAACCTTGGCGAGTGACATTTTCTTCCATGCAAGCCAGTGAATCTTTTGTTTTTCCAGTGAGTTCCACCAAAAATTTGCAATAATAGAGGTCAGTTTCCTACAAAACATGACCGAAAATGAAAAAATTGACATAGTGTATGCTGGGATTGCTTGTAGCATGACTTTGATCAAAAAAAATTCCCCCTTCTCATAATAGTTTTTCCATCCATCCTAGTGCTTTAGAGAATACTTTGTAAGCAATCCATGTAAGAGTTTCAATCTTTGATCTTTTATGACACAGAGGTATGCCTAAGTATTTCTCCAAATTGTTAGGTTCCTTGTTGTGATGGTAGTTAGCTATGTCGATGCAGATATTGTCTGGTGTACCTTTACTGAAACAAATTGACGATTTTGAAAAGTTCACTCTTTGCCTTGATCATGCACAATAAGTTTCAAAACATTCTTGGGATTCTCGTACTTCCGTATCTTCCATGGTAAGCAAAAATAGTGAATCGTCAGGAAATAATAAATAAGAGATAATTGGACATGAATCAGGATGTCTCTGATAATTTTTTTTCCTGGACCTTGTGATCAATTAGATTACTAAGACACTTTATCATGAGTGAGAACATGAGAACTGATAGAGGATCTCCTAGTCTCAATCCCCGCACTGGTAAAAATGCTGGAAATTTTCTCCCCGTTAATATTAATCTAGAATGAAACAGTAGAAATGCAATTCTAGATCCATTGAACCCACACTTCACTGAACCCCATCTTAGATAGAACCTTGATAATGAAGTCCCATCTTACCTGGCCGTAAGCTTTGTTCATGTAAAGTTTAACCACCGCCAAGTGATGATTCCTTTTTTTTCTTTTTCATGTAGAACGATACTTCATGAGCAATGATAATATTATCCTGTATTGCTCTTCCTTTGATAAATTCTATCTGGGTGGGACTAGTAAGTACATGCATTAAATCCTGTAATATATTTTCCATAAGTTTTGAGATAATTTTGTACCCAAAGTTAACACACGAAATGGGTCTATAATTACCAACTCCTTCCTGAATATCACCTTTTGGTATTAACGTAATAAGAGTTTCATTAAGTTGTATTGAAGAGATGTTATTAATAAGAAGTCCATGTACATTCTCATTGCGTCCTCCTTAATAATTTCCTAGTATTCTTGATAAATTTCCCGTTTAAACCATTTGGACCCAGTGCTTCCCTTGGACTCACATAAAAAAAGCAGCTTTATAGACTTCCTCTATTTCAGGAATTCTAGTCATAACTTCATTCATTTCAGGTGTTACAACATGTACAATATATTTGATTTCTTTGATTATGTTCAGGCGGCCTGGCTCCGTAAATAAGTCCTTGTAAAAAATAAAAATAAAGAGTTTTAATTTCTTTGTCTGAGTCCGTCCATTGGCCATCTTTATCTTAATTTCACACAATCTTGTTATGATTCCTTCGTTTGGTAGTAATAGCAATAACATATTTAGTATTTTTATCCGCAAAGTGTATCCACTATTATCGTGCTCTATATGACCAATATATTTCTTCTCTTTTCCAAAAAAAAAACGCGAATAATTATTTCCTCATCTTTCGACCTAGTTGAGTACGGTCATTGTTAATTCACTGAGCTCATTTTCCAATTTCTTTTAATTTCTTCTTATTGTTTGGGAATGTGTATTTAATCCATCTTGTAAGTGCTTCAATTGTGTCCATTTTTTCAATGCATGTCGGTGCTCCCATCTTGTTCTAATGAATCTATCATATTCATTGTGTTCAAACCAGTTATTTTCAAATCAGAAGAAAGTTTGGCTTTTTCTTGTGTTTCCTTCTATAAATAGTATTCAAGGAGAGTAGCCGGATCCCACTGAATGAGGGATAAAGACTAGCGCATTTGGTATTTTTTCACTCCATTCAATACTCACAAACCTCAATCAAGTTTAGTTTTTACTCAAAACCTAGTCCATTTTTTGATTTGACCATGTAAAATAGTCCCATGAGAATGTATTTTTGGTAGAGAGTTTTAGGCAATAAACAGGTTGAAGTTTAACATATATTGTGGGTTAGCGGGTCTATTACTAAGTCTTTCCCTAGAATGTAATATATCATTACAGTCCCCCATAATAACCCATGGATCATCACGTGGTTATTTTTAATTACATAATTTGTTACAAATACTAAGCATGTGATGGTAATCATTAGTAGAATGGATAACTACTACGTAATAAGTAAAACTACTATCATTTATCTTACATATAACATAGTATGGGCATACATGGATAATACTCAAGTTGAGACAGTCATTCCAAACAATAAGAATCCCCCCGAGGGATGAGAATACCTTGAGGGAACCATAACAAAATGGGAATTGAAATTTATGTTCCTAACAAACAAAACAGCATCAGCACTAGTCAACATAGTTTCAACAAAACAAGCAACAACGATTTTATAATCACCTACTAACGCTTTCAAAACTTAAACTGTCAGGGGGCCTCGACTCCCATGGTAGTTCCACGCACAACTATAATTTCTTCTTTGCAGCCACTTTCGAGTGACCGCATCCTCGACCTCCACCTCTTTCTTGACCCACCATCTTTCCCTTGATCTGATGATACTCCCTTTAATATTCACTAACACGATCTGACTCTAAAATACTCACTTCAACCTCCCTGCCTTCTTCGCTTTATCTCTCCCCCGATTCCTCTTTCTCGGGATGTTCATTAGAGTCATCATTTGACATGTAAGCCCCCACATTATCTAAGTTCACCAAATCGCTATCATAGAAGTCCTCATTCGACCTGCCCCCTCATTTCCTTTCAAAGAAGAGGGAGTGGGTATCTGTTTTCATTTCCCTATCCTTCATTTGAATACGTTTTTGTAGTTAAATCGTTGTTATTTTTCTTTTGAAGCTTGTTTGCTATCTCGTTCAAGTTTAAATATTGAATTCTTCATTTCATCATTATCTTACAGTCAACACCAACGTAACTATTGGCGAACCCCATTCCCCTTCTTTTTCGCATCACCTTCATCACCATCGTTCTTTGCTACATATCCCCTTTTTGGTTGCTTCAAAATGATATACGTTGCGATAGTATCTGTATCCAGCTTACCCAAGTAATCACCCATTTTTTGTGTTTTATCCAAATCTCCCTCCTCGTTATCATTGCTAAGCACCACTGCTCTCTGAATAATTTTTCTTGCCACTTGCTTTGTAAGTGTACAGTTTCACTCCTACTTGTATAATAACCTTCAGTATTTCCTTCATGCGCTTGCTTATCTTCCACCCCCTTTTCTCACTGCTCATTACCCCTTGTATTCTCCTTCCTCCGTTTGGTTCTCAACTCATCGTCTCTGCCCATCCTGGAGGTGTGGAGGGTCTACCGTCAGATATGTCCCACTTAAAAGTACATATATATCTGCTTGAATCTCCCAAAAAGTGGTTCAACAGGTGGACTATTTGCAATGTTCTCCATACCCCAAGTGATGAACCTAAGTTTGACGTTTATCAATTGGACTATCACACCCATTACTCTTATGTCCTAACTTGCCACATGCAAAACAAAATAATCCCATGTTCTTATAATTAAAGTAGAACCAGGCTACTCCATCCTCCTGTCGAAGGTAAACCCCTGCTGGAAATGCCTCTTTCTCAGTAATTTGAACCCTAAAATGAAGTGTACTTGCCACTGCATTATCCATCTCTGAGAAATCAGTCTCTTCCAAATAATAAAGTCTTTCGTAATTGCTCTTATACTCTTCACTAAGTTTTGGATGAACGCGAGCCTAGTCGCCTGGACACGCGTAGAAGAAAATTTGGTATGGAAATCTTCAAAGCGAGCCGTGGTAGGACTTTGGTCCATGCCGACGTGTACCCCAATCACCAAACCTTTATGCAAACTCCATAACCTCACAAACTTCCTATTTTCCTCTATTTCCGCCTTAAAGATGCTTTAGTGTATCTATGTAAGCCTGAAATTTTCCCTTACTAACCATCTGGCCCGTACTATACGCCTTAACCCTGCAAGGTTGATCTTCACTTGACCTATGATATTAAACACAATTCACTTTATTCTATGTGCCTCTCAACTCTCTGAACTCTCGTGTCCAGACTAAGGACCCCGTGACTCTGTCCTCCACCTCATGTAAGTCGATGAGAGGAAGAGATTGATGTGAGTGTGTAGCCATGTAGTTTTTAAAGTAATAGGTAATATTACCCTCTTAAGTAAACAAGTAACACACAAAATATAAAAAGCACAAGTAAGAAAAACACAGAGAAACTATCAACTATTATGCAGTTAGTGTATATATATTGAGTAGGGTGAAGGGAAAAACTTAAATGTAAAGTTAAAGAAGATGAACAAGTAAGAAACAAGTAAGAAACAAGAACAAGGTACGTGGTGTCGCCTAGGGTGTGATAAAATAAGATCAATAATAAGTCAGAAAACAACGCACTCTCACCCTAGACAGGCACAGTACTGCAAGTATTACAGGACGAATGCAAGTTTTAATGATAAGTTGAGTTCATTCTCAGGGACTTAGTGTGTTAATCGAATGGGTAAATAATCACGAGTAAGAAGCAATTAATTAAAAGACAGAAAATAAATAGAGTAAATTCGAAATAATTAATTAAACTAAGGAAAATAAAAGACAGCAAATTAAATACGAAGAAATATGAGATGAGAAGTATATCTTAGGTTTTGCTAGTATGCACTAATCCGTCTAATTCTTTCTATCAAATCTAGTTAATAAGGGAGATAATTAGCCCTTAGATACTTAGTCAGGATTCTAAATTCGCATACCTTAGACCTTGAGAGCGACTAAGGGGGCTACTGACACACCACGAGGCTAAATAGGGTTTTCCTACGCTACTAGGGCCCTAAGCAATCAATTTCCATACATGGTGATAGTGACTAAATTATACCCTAATGACTATCTAGTTAGAATTAGTGTTGTCAGGACCAATATCGACACTAGACGTTATGTAATGTTTCAATAATTAGACACCAAGCTAAGGTGATCATCTAACTACTATTAAGGTAATCCTATACTCGTGCGCTAGCAAGGAAAACAATCATTAAATCAAAACACATAAACAAATATATAGGTAAGCAGCTAATATTAGATTTAAACATATAATTCCCAAAGAAACTTAGATAGAAAGAAATTAGAATTCATAGTTCATACATGATGCAAAACCCAAGCTATGGGATGTTTAGTTCATACCTGAAGGAGATAAACTAAAAGAAATAATAAAAGCTATCATCTTGCTCTCTACAATAACTCTGATGAATAAAAACCTAAGGACTAATTACTATGAGGCAAGGATGATTTACAAGTGATATAAGGGTATTTTTATAGGTGTTTAGAAGACCTAATTCGTTTTCTTGAAGGAGAAGGTAAGTAGTGGACTCCAAGCCCAACTCAAATTCGTAAACTTAAAACATGAAATCAGGCCCGTTTTTGTTTGGTCCTAGCCGCTTAAATACTCATCCGTTTGATGTGTATGAGTGGTCGAAATTCATCGTCTCGGAAATATATCCGACTTTTCTATTAACCGTTTCTCCAAATTCCACACCGATTTTGAGATATAAGCTGATTTGTGGTCGTGGGTGGTGAAATTCAGATTTAAGGCAGCTTTTCCTTTTCCATGATTTTAGCTTTTCTTTCCTTATCTTCAATTACCATGCTTATCTCTTTCCGTATCTTTTAGTCTTTGACTTGGACTCTAATTAATATCCATAATTATCTTTAAAGCTTCACACTAAATAAATAATTAAACCCAATATGCTCTAAAAATAATAATTTACTAAATCAAGACTCGAAATAGGAAAGTATAACATTTCTCAAGAAAATCGATTAGAAAGACTTCTAAATCACTAAAAATGATGTCCCATCTTAACATAAATCTATAACAAATGAGGAGACATCAAGACCCCCAACTCAAATAAAGATAAAAACAAAGGAAAGTCTATAAATACACACCTAGGTAATTTTCAACACAATGGGGAGAACATAGCAGAATATATAGAATAGACATAAAGCAACTACTCAGAAAATTTCAAGCAGTAATATTCACAAACTACATACCTGTACACTTCTCATATCAATAGTCAACACGGTTTTGAATTCAAGATCAGATTAGTTTCGCAATGTAAGAAGGATTGGGACTTTACTCAGTTTACCAAGGAAGCTATAGATTGTTCATCAAACTTCACTAGTATCCAAAGATCCACTTAACTACTCTCTAATGGCTCAATCACTTCTCGATTGCATGTCAAAAAATCAAAAGGTTTTTAAGGTTGTAATTTAGGCTTAGGGACGGTATGATAGTATATTTGGATAATTTAGAGTGAGCTTTTGGCTCTCTCCTCACTAGCCATCAACGAATCGCCCTAGAGCTTGAGTGACTCTCATAAAACGTTTCTCACTCAACCCAATGAATTCTTTGATGCACAATTTAGCATCCCCAATAACCCAATTAAAGCATAAGATGTTCACATAAAAATTCCACTTTGCCGGTCCGAATATACATATTTTCTTTTTCAAATCATTACAGCTATGACTCTCTTTTTAATGTTGAGATATCACGCTATTCTTTTCATATATATTTTTTTCTTTTCTTTTTATGCCCTTGTTGGCAAATTTAGCTCGTAGCTTCTTTTTCATTCACTATTACCCCGACAAAGGGTTACAATATAAATCTGTGAATCATCATCAATATAATAACAGAGCACAATTAATAAGATCAAAAATCCCCTCCCAATAACAATTCCAATAATGATGGACCCACCACCCCAAACTCAAGCTCTAAAACAACTGTCTATGCATCGCGATTCGAGTGCGGGTCATATCGAAAAGTCCTATAATCTAAAGGGATATGGCTTATAATGTGGCTAAATAAAAAGCTTTAGAAAGGCTAGAAGGGGCTGAGAAGGATATAGCATATAAAATCAAATAACAAGGTGAGAAGGTATAGAAAGGCTTCAAGTGGCTTCAATATGAAAGAACTACCTTAATAACTTTCTACACCATGTAATTTTGTTATTTTCTTACCTTTAGCACTTTCATCAAATGGGGGTGTCAACTAGCTTGGATCTCACGGCCTACACACTTCTCAAGGTTCCCTGAGACCGAACATACTTTCTATCGCACTACTTACTAATCTTTTCTTTACTATCAATGTGTTTTTTCCTGCAAATACTCAAAGCATACAAAATAAAGTAGCTCATAAACATACTACTTTCTATCATTAGTTCACTGATCTTTTGCTTTCAAGCTATTAAACACACTCTACATCTAATTCCCATGTATCAAAAAATTTAATTTCTACCTAAAAATAGAAAAATGGAGATGAGAGACAACAAATTCCCACACCCCCAACTCAAAAATGAGCCGTGTCCCCACGACTCGAAACAGAAATTTAAATTAGCAGATAAAAGCATTTACATAAATGGTAAGGAAGAAAGAGAACATACTTTCGAGGCTATTGTCTCGCATTATCGACATCCAAGATAGGATTAGCTTGATCTTTCTTTAATTGCTCAAGGAGTTTCATGATGTGCACTTTATTAGCTTTGATTTGTGCCACATCATTGGCTAAGGAAGTTTGAGCTTCTTCGAAATTGTTTAAACGCTCCTCCATCTTCTCTTGCCAACTTTGCTCATTTTCTTCTTTTGAGACTTGTGTAGAAACTGCTCCTCTCAAGATTTTCTTGATCCAAGCATTATCAATAGTACTCTTCTTAAATTCGAGTTTCTCTTCTTCACCCAATATAACATTCGCTTTTCGCACTAGACACGTGATCAGAGTAGGATATTTAACATTATAAACCGATTTAGGAGAGACCGAAAATCGTATCACCTCCTCAAATATCAACTGTGCCACATCCACTTCTTTTCCTCTTAAAATACAATCCAAAAGTAGAGTGTTCTTTTTAGTCACATCTAAAGTTCTTGTGTTACCAAAGACATTAGGAATAAGGAAATTGTGCCATATTCTAGCATCCGGTTGAAGATATTTGTAAGGCCAAGGTGCCTTCAATTCTCCATTATGTGATTGCACTTTTTCCTTGTCTAAAACATGCTCAAAAAGTAATTCCTCATCAAAGATATTTTGTTTAGCCACCGATTCACTAAACTTGCAAGGTCCAATTAATTTCTTAAACTGGAAGTGGTTTCTAATCTCATTAACTGTGAAAGGAACTAACTTTCCTCTAATCGGAACACAACCTTTACTATCTCGGCTACAGAGGCCTAAATAGAAATCTAAAACTAACTCATGACATGAAAGTCCTAGAGGGGGGGTGAATAGAATTACTAATAAGATTAATGCCTAATTAAAAATATTTTGGACAATTATAAGTTTAAGAGAAAACTTCTAAGTCAACTAATATATCAAACACTTATGGGATCATGCAAAGGATAAGTTAGAGGCTTGATATATAAGTTTAACAAGTAAAACAAGTTTCTAATCTCTTTCTACTCTAGATGACAATATGTTAGATAAACTAGATAATCAATATCACAATATTCATACTAGCATATTATCAAACATGTAAAGTGCGGAAAGTAAATAGAGTAGGGATAGAAAGATACACACGACTTATAGTGGTTCGGTTTCCCTACATCCACTACCTAAGGAAGCCTCCTTAGGATTTCAAGCTTTTCACTAAGCTCTCGTGTCTCTCTTAACCGGGTCGAGAACACAATAACCCTTACAACCTCTTCGATAACACGAAGGACAAACTCTTCGAAACCACGAAGAAAACTCTTGTGTAATCACAACACAAGGACACCAAGTATACTCCCTATACTTGAATTCTCTCTTAATCTATCTATTACAAGAACTATACTTAAGAGGATAAATACAAAGTGTTTAAGGGGTGAAACTACTTTGCTTAACAATCTCCTAATGAGTAGATATAACACTTAAGCATGAAAGACTCCTCTTGAGTGGATAGAAATTTGTGGCTTATTTGATTAACTCCTTGAATGAGTTGGATAGGACTTATAAGCTCACTAAGATTGATTTTGACAATGTATAGCTCTTGACACCTTCTTGAATGATAACAATTAAGCTCCTTAATGTTTGTAATTAGTTGGTGTAGTTGTAGCCTTCAAAGAGCTTCAATTTATAGCTGAAAATTGCTTCCAACGGTCATAAGGCTTGAGTCCAACGGATCTATTAATTTCCCCAACGGATATATTTCTTATGACTTAACTTTGTGCAGAAAAACCTTCCTTGCGGTGTACCGCAGGTATCGTGCGGTGTACCGCACCTCAACGGTTAGATTTTCTATCTCTCTGACGGGCTAGCCATGCACCGTGCCCTGGTCCGCATCCTTGGTCCGGTTTACCGCACCATATGTCCGGTGTACCGCACCAAATATCTTTGATAGAATTAACCTATGCTTTGATGCTCGGATCAATAAATCTTCTTCACGAAAGTTGTAGATAACATCATTCTTATAAACATTGCAGTTGATCATTAAGGCTATATCTCAAAGTATATAAAGATATGAATAAAAGTATATGTAATGAGATATAATAAGAATGGTATGTAAAGTGTTTTTGATGAACAATAGTGCAAGTTAGGATGTATATAACAAGAGTAATTAGCACACTAATCATAAGAGGATTTGTCATATTAAAACAACCTATTAAGGGAGGCTATATGCCAACATGACATAATTCAGAAAGTCTTACCATGAACGTAGACCAACCCAATCTTTCACCAAGCTCCAAGAATCTCTTATACTCTCCTGTACCAACTTCTTCAGCGAATACTTTCTCATAAGCAAAAGGTAGTTCCTTTAATTGTTTTTCTGCAAAAGCTACCAAGGCCTTTGAAGCTTCCTCTTTATCCACGGGTGTAGGACCTTTGAATGGAAGAGGTTGTGTTCCCTTCTTGGAATAAATGAAACCCTTTTACCCATTAAATCGAACATAGCTAGCTCACCTCCTTCTTCAACATCGATTTTACCCTTTGAATTGGAACTAGAACCTTTGTTACTTGATTTCTTCTCAATTGAACCCAATACCTTGCTTTTCTTCACCTCCATCTTGTTAGATAATGTTTCTGTTCTTTTAGTCTTCTCAATTGACCCCCAACTCAAAGCTTTAACAACTCTTAAAATTTGAACTTTTAAATTATTGGTTGAACTAGCTTGATTTGGTTTAGGAAAGGTGAATTGATGATGAATCTCTATGTGGGTAAGATGAATTCTTGATGGATTGGTATGGATTTAAGAAATTGTAGGATGAATTTTGAAAATTTAAGCTTTTGATTCTTCAATCTCATGTGTTTGGTGAGAATTGGGTGATTGAATCTCCTTTGCAATGATGTTGAGAGAAGATTTGATGTGTTTTTATGGTGATTGGGTAGTGTTTTGATGTTTGAGGAAGGTTTGAATGAGCTTCAATGGAGTTGGGAGAGGTTTGGAGAAGAAAGAGAGGCTTAAGGATTAAAAATTCTAAACAATACCCACCTCTTTCTCTTTTATAACCTAAAAACGAAGAACTTTTCTCTCTCCAGCGGCGCTGGGCGGCATACCGGCCATAAGGCCCGGCATGCCGGTGCTGGAGCTTCTCGAATCTGAGTTACGTCAAAATACCCGAGGCACGAACATGTGGGCACGGGTGTTCTTCAGGCCGGCATACCGGCGCTAGGGCCCGGCATGCCGGTGCTGCTGATGTTCGAATTGGACCTCTCGGCATAAAACACGTGGTGATACCCGTGGGCACGGGTTTTGACCTGGCCGGCATACCGGAAAAATTGCCCGGCATGCCGGTGCTGTTACTTCTCGATACTTGAGCTCTCGGTATAAAACACGTGGCTTACCCCGTGGCGTCGGGTTTTCTGCTCGCCGGTATACCGAAAAAATCGGCCGGCATATGCCGGTGAGGTAGTCTGAATATATCCAAAAAAATTCGTTTTTCCTCCCGAACTCGATTTCTCTAACACCTAAACATCAAAAACACTAATAACTTTCTCAAATATGCAATATCAACTAAAAACAACTGAACTAAACAAAAACTAAAAACGTAAAAAGCATAAAAACATTAAAAAAATTGCGGGTTATCTCCCATACAACAATTTTATTTAACGTCTTTTAAAGTTAGACGCGTTACCTCTATCAAGATTTGCGAATATAGCCTCCCCAACAACTAGTAAGGCTATGAACGTCAACCAATCTGCGCATGATCCCCTTCTTGGGTCGAATTTCTATCAACTTGGCTGAAACAACCTTAGTGACAATAAATGGTCCCATCCACGAGTCTTTGAAA
Source organism: Nemophila menziesii (assembly GCA_029959085.1). Lineage (NCBI taxonomy): Eukaryota > Viridiplantae > Streptophyta > Magnoliopsida > Boraginales > Hydrophyllaceae > Nemophila > Nemophila menziesii. The sequence goes on along the minus strand of JARWIR010000082.1, from coordinate 1,257,462 downwards.
CTCAGTGGCCTATTTACGCGTTTGTGAGCTTTCCATAGTACTTTATGGACAACCCCAAACTCAATGTTTGGCTCATTATCCACAGGTTTTAAGTGGAACTTCTTAGTAGGGAGTTTGTGATGTGAAAGGTTGTGGATGACAGGAACGATGGGATCAAACTTCCTTGGTTTCTTACCCAAGACATAGAAGGTCTTGGATACGTTCTTTGCATGAAGGGTGATGGTCCCTTCTTGGAAGTTGATGACACTTTGACTTGTGGCCATGAAGGGCCGCCAAGTATGATTGGAACTTGCTTATCTGCATCAAATTCAAGTATAACAAAGTCAGTAGGGATGGTGATACTACCTGCTCGGACTAAGACGTCCTCCACTGTTCCCCATGTCTTGGTAACTGAGTTGTCAGCAAACTGCAGCTTCACTGGGGATTTCTCTGATTTCTGAAGTCCAAGTCTCTCGAACACGGACTTAGGCATAAGACTCACACCAGAACCCACATTGTACATAGCTTTCACCTTGAGCATACCATTTATTTGAATAGGAAGGTTAAAACTTCCCGGATCTTTGAGCTTCAATGGTAACTCTCTTTCACTTCTTCTTGAGACTCTCAAGTTCTCTCTCTTGGCTTCTACACTCGCCTCTTTCTCAGGAATAACTTGCGTAAAAACTTGTTGCGGTGTAAGCCCTTTCTTTGCAATCTAAAGAATTTGGGCGTTGATATTTTCAGGAGTGTACGCCTCTACGAATGTCTTGAGTGCAGTGTCATCCTTTGGATTTGTATCAGGAATAGTTGATGACACTGTTTGAACAACAGGTGGTGATTCCACCTTCTCTTCTTCTTTCTCTTCTTGCACAGCAGGTGCGACTTCAACTTCAACTCTTGGTTCCTACCTTGAGGTTTCTTCCTCTTTCTTTTTAGCCAACTCAGCTTGAAAATCCATAACCGATCTAATCTCCTCGTGCATGTCCTTCAGAAGCTGTTTTAATTTGGATTTTTTAGAATCTGACTCCACATCACTCTCATAACAGTTAGAGTCCACGGGGCTAGACTTGGTTGATTCTTCGTCGGTACTCGGAACCTCCACGGCACTAACGGCAGCATGTGGTACTTCCTTCTTTTCTTCAATTTCAAGGCAAATTGCCTTACAAGCTTCGAACCCAACATTGTCATCACCTCCTTCGATAGCCTTCAATTCTTTTTGTTCCATAATGCTTGTCAGAACTTTGTTCATCTGTTCTACTTGAGTAGCTAAAATCTGAATTGAAGCTTCTTGTTCTCGTAACTTCTCGCTCTGGGAATGCATATTAGTGGTCATAAGATCCATGAACGTCATTAATTGTTGATTATCCACAGCTCCCTCTTGAGGATACTGTGGTAAAGTTTTCTGAGCTAACGAATCGGTATAGGCATCTTGAAAAAGTTGTTGTAGGGGAGCAGGTCTATTCTGATATTGATTTTAATACTGACCTCTTGGTTAGAAAGAGTTATTCTGGGGTCGTGGTTGATAATGACCAGGATTAGCGGCCCCATGTGGATTTGAATACTGCATACCCGGATGTTTCCTATTACCAAATTGATAACCTCCTCGATTCGATATGAAATAAACAGATTGTCGATTTCCTTTGCACTCTTCCTAAGTATGATTTATAGCCCCACAATACAAACAACCTTGTGCTTCTTGCACTACATTTGCTGCGGCTAAGTTTTTCTGCATCTCAAGCTTAAGTTCTTTGATTTGATTCTCTAATGCGGACATTTGAGCTGAGTGTGCAGTTTCTGCGTCTAATCGAAGCGTTCCTCGGGTTTTTGCAACAGGAGCTCGCAATGATGGCCAACTCCTTTCTTGTTCGATAATATTTTCTAAAACCTCGGTAGCTTCAGCAGGATCCATGGACACGAAATTCCCTTTCCCAATGTTATCCACCTTCAATCTACTCTCTTTGTTGATACCTTCATAAAATATAGCTAACTGTAGAGAGGGGGTATAACCATGGAGCGGACATCTAGCTAACTTTTGTTGAAACCTTGTCCATACTTCTCCTACTTCTTCTCCATCTTCTTGACAAAATTTTGCAAGCTCGCTTTTGTCTTTGAGTTTCATACTCTTAGGATAAAAATGGTTAAAGAACGTAGCTTGAAGTTCTGTCAATGAATTAATTGTCCCTGGTGGTTGCCTATCTAGCCATTCACCATCTCTACCGGTCAGAAAGAACGAAAACATATGACAATACAGTTGCTCGCGTGTAATGCCTGGAGTAACATAAGCATCACAAATCTGCATAAACTTCTGAATTGCTCTTACCAGATCTTGAATTGATGTACCACTGTAGAGTTCGAAACTTTGAAACTAACTGGGCATACCTGGATCGGGTCGAAATTTAATGTTTTGGATCTCCAGAGGACGGTAACCTATCAGTTGAACATGAAACGGCACTCTCAAGCCAGGAAGGTCTTGTTCAAGTCGGTTTTGATTGACATTGTTGTTCCCGTTACCTCTTCCTAGTGGTTGTTGTCCCTGTTGTTGTCCTACTGGTGGAACAAGTGGTGGTGGTCCTCCTGGTGGGAATAATGGTTGTCCTCCAGGTGGGACAAGTGGTGGATCTAACTGATCTTGTACGCCTACCATAGCTCTTCTTAAGGCTCTTTCCTCTCGAACACGTTTGTTATAAGGTCTAAAGCTCCTTTCGGGCTCCGGTAATTGAGGCAAAGAATTAAACACGGTGAAACCTGAAAAAGACTAAAGCAAACCACAAGCGTAAATCCGGAAAAACAAAAACTAAATACTGAAAAATAAAAATTAACTAAAAACTACTACTCGAAATAGATAACCCACACGCTAACGAGACACAAGTCCCCTAGGGTGTGATAAAATAAGATAAATAATAAGTCAGAAAACAACGCACTATCACCCTAGACAGGCACAATACTGCAAGTTTACATGACGAATGCAAGTTTTAATGATAAGTTGAGTTCGTTCTCAGGGACTTAGTGTGTTGATCGAATGGGTAAATAATAACGAGTAAGAAGCAATTAATTAAAAGACAGAAAATAAATAGAGTAAATTCGAAATAATTAATTAAACTAAGGAAAATAAAAGACAGTAAATTAAATACGAAGAAATATGAGATGAGAAGTATAGCTTAGGTTTTGCTAGTATGCACTAATCCTTCTATTTTTTTTTTATCAAATCTAGTTAATAAGGGAGATAATTAGCCCTTAGATACTTAGTCAGGATTCTAAATTCCCATACCTTAGACCTTGAGAGCGACTAAGGGGGCTACAGACACACCACGAGGCTGGTTCAAATAGTGTTTTCCTACGCTACCAGGGCCCTAAGCAATCAATTTCCATACATGTGATAGTGATTAAATTATACCCTAATGACTATCTAGTTAGAATTAGTGTTGTCAAGACCAATATCGACACTAGACGTTATGTGGTGTTTCAATAATTAGACACCCATCTAAGGCGATCATCTAACTACTATTAAGGTAATCCTATACTCGTGCACTAGCAAGGAAAACAATCATTAAATCAAAACACATAAACAAATATATAGGTAAGCAGCTAATATCAGATTTAAACATATAATTCCCAAAGAAACTTAGATAGAAATAAATTAAAATTCATAGTTCATACATGATGCAAAACCTAAGCTATGGGAAGTTTAGTTCATGCCTGAAGGAAATAAACTAAAAGAAATAATAAAAGCCATCATCTCGCTCTCTACAATAACTCTGATGAATAAAACCCTAAGGACTAATTACTATAAGGCAATGATGATTTACAAGTGATATAAGGGTGTTTTTATAGGTGTTTAAAAGACCTAATTCGTTTTCTTGAAGGAGAAGGTAAGTAGTGGACTCCAAGCCCAACTCAAATTCGTAACCCTAAAACATGAAATCAGGCCCGTTTTTGTTTTGGTCCTAGCAGCTTCAATACTCATCCGTTTGACGCGTATGAGTAGTCGAAATTCATCGTCTTGGAAAGATATCCGACTTTGCTCTTGACCATTTCTCCAAATTCCACACCGATTTTGAGATATAAGCTGATTTTTGTTCGTGGGTGGTGAAATTCAGATTTAAGGCAGCTTTTCCTTTTCCATGATTTTAGCTTTTCTTTCCTTATCTCCAATTACCATGCTTATCTCTTTCCATATCTTTTAGTCTTTGACTTGGACTCTAATTAATCTCCATAATTATCTTTAAAGCTTCACACTAAATAAATAATTAAACCCAATATGCTCTAAAAATAATAATTTACTAAATCAAGACTCAAAATAGGAAAGTGTAACATTTCTCAAGAAAATCGATTAGAAAGACTTCTAAATCACTAAAAATGATGTCTCATAACATAAATCTATCACAAATGAGGAGACATCAGTACCCTTGTATATATAATGGTACCTGAGAAGCTTTGGGCAGTGCCACCCAAGAAAATGGAAATCAAAATGTCTGAGAGACATCGTCCTCTACTCCACGTGGCCATTATAACCGCTTAGGGTTTGTGCGTGTTCAAGTGCATTCTCCAAAGTGTCATCAGTCCATTTAGGTAAACTCACAAAATGGTTGCATGCCTGTCAGCTACTAAATCAGATTAATAACCTATACACGTTACTAATTAAGCTTTCGAACTCCGTCACTCTATCATAAATACAAGTAATGATGCTACTCATAATGTTATCACTTTCATTAGTACTCATCCACTTTGATTCATTCTCAGTTACTCAAAAGGATCCCATGTTCAGACATTCCAAAGTATTGGTCATTACCTTCCAAGTATCAGAATCACCCTCTGCTTTCATCTTAGACTCTCGTCTCCCTTAATATATTTTGCATAAAAACGCTGTGTTCCCCAGAAACAATAGACAAATTTCAATATCACCATCCCCTGAACCATTGGTTCTCGTCGTTGCCTCCCTTTTGCTTTGTCGATCTTCTTCCTTGTGTTATATAGATAAATTTCAATATTATCTTTAGAACTCGTTGTACCCATCTCGATCTTTGTATTACACTTATAGATAAAAGCCCAACGTAAATCCTTATGATCCTCGCATCTTGCTACTCCTTTATAAGTCCAATATCTTTAAAGTATAAGGTAGCCTGTCTCAGTAATTAAGTGTGTTCGTCGACACCTAGTATTCATATCAGTGTTATTGGATGATTGTGTCGCTATAACTCCGTCTCCCAACTCCTCGTCAACAGCGTTAGAGGAGAGATCTGTTGGTGTGCCTCCGCCGCACAAGTCCTCTTCGCCATCTATTGTAAGTTCTATAGCACTTGGTTGGACCGGAGACCATACCCGACGAACTCAGAAACACGAGTACCCATCAACCGTACCAACGCCCAGATCGTGAAGTTAAATATTAAGTTTGATAATTTAAAAATTTAGATTGAAAGAGATAAAAATTTGATCAAAAGTGTAAAACTTACTTCAGAAGTTTTCTCCTAAAGCAGATATATAAATATATTAATGATACAAAGTACAAGTTCAAATTTTTGAAAAAAAGATATAGTACTCTTTTATGTTTCACCTTTGACCAATATATTAATATTTAAATATTAATCATAATACTTTTTCATAAATACTCTGTGTTTCGTTTTTAATTAATAATAGGAAACTTTTTATTCCTTTAACAGGAATAAACCCAGGTCTCAAGGTGAAAAAGAAGGTTAAGGTTAATGTTTTTCTTTTTTACTCGTCAAGAAAAATGTTAAGGTAAAAGTTAAGTTTAGGGTTAGGGTTATTAGGGTTAGGGTTAGAGTTTGGCTTAGAGTTTGGGTTAGTTAATGTTAAGGTTAAGGTTAAGGGTTAAGATTTAGGTTAAGGTTAATGTTAAGGTTAAGGTTAATTGTAAGGTTAAGGTTAAAGTTAAAGTTAAGGTTTAAGATTTAATGTTTAAAATTTAAGGTTAGGTTTTAGTAAGAGTTAAGGTTTAAGGTTGAATATTAGCGTGGTGAATCTTCATCTGGTTAAGGTTAAGGTTTAAAGTTCAAGATTTAAGGTAAAGTTTAAGGTTTAATGTTATGGTTAAGTTATGGTTAAAGTTAAATTTAAGACTTAAGGTTTACGGTTAAGATTTAACTTTAATATTAAGATTAAGGTCAAATATAAGATGAAGGTGAAGATGAAGGTTAAGGTTAAGGTTTAAGATTTAAGATTTAAGCTTTAATTTAAAGTTAAGGTTAATTATAAAGTTAAGGTAAATATGAAGATTAATGTTTAAGGTAGAGGATCTAGACCGTTAAATGTTTTTTTATTTTATTATGTAGATTATTTTTTATGTCACAATATATGAAAAAAAATATATAAATAGAAATAATATTTTTATTGAATTTAAGTTAAATATTATTTTTTATGTCAAAAATATGAAAGGAAAGAAATATAGAGAAATAATATTTTATAATTTAAAGAAAATTAAATTTAGGTAAAAAGATTAGTGAATATATAAAAAAGGAAATATATATTGAAAAATAATATTTTGGTGAATTTTACTTAAACATTTTTTTTATTTCACAATATATGAAATGAATAGATATAAAGAAATAATATTTTATAATTTTGACAAAAATTCAATTAAAAGAAAAAAGATTTGTAAATATATGTAGGAAGATTTGATTTTATAAGTGAGAATTAAGTTTTTTTTATTACTAAAAAATAATTAATTTTATTAATAGCAAAAAAGTGAATTAAGGGTCCCCAAACGATCTTAAGTGTCTTTTATGTAGAAAATCTGGACCATTTAAGAAAATGATGTTTTATTATATTAATTATTATTTATGTCACAATATATAAAATGAAATATATATAGAGAATTCAGTGAGATCAGTCATGGTGTGCGTAAAATAACCTAAACTACCCATATAAAAAAAAGATATATATAGAGAAATAATATTTTATAGAATTTTAGTTAAATATTATTTTTGTATGTTATAATATATGCAAGGAAAGAAATATGAGTCAATTAGAGAGAAATGTCTATTAGAAAAAATATTTAAAAAAAGGTGCCCCCAATAAGACATTTTATAGAAAACAGCCCCACCCCAAAATACCCTTACAAATGATAATTAAAAAAAAGAAAAAGAAGTTAGATATTTTAACAGTTATTAAAGTATAAAAGATGACAAAACAAAACAAAACAATTATACACACACGGCACACAAACACACACACACACCACACACGAAAGGTCTTTGAGAGCAGGAGAAGAATCGGCGGCGAACGGCGGCGACGGTGAACAAGAAAGAGATACTATACTCCGGCGAGCAAACTAGGAAGCAACATCTATCGATCAAACTAAAGATTAGACTCCAAAATCCAAAAGAAACCCATAAGTAAGTAAAATATAATCCTATTTTTATGTTAATTTTGAGGTTTTCGAAAGTGTTTTTTGGATTAGAAACTGTTTTTGTGTGATTCATGTTGATTTTGTTTGATTTCTTACACATTTCTTGGGTTTCTAGGGTTTAAAATAGGATTATTTGATGAATGTGGTCAATTTACTGTGATCAACATGAACGAAAGATGGATTAGAGTCATAAAATGTGAATAATGTGTTAAACATGGACCTAAAATGCAATTACTGCATAATGCAGAATTCTGCACAATGTTTTTCGTAACTGTATTAAACATGGAATTCCATGTTTAATACAGTTATCAAATCATGAAATTACATGTTTTGAAAACTGTATTATAGACATCATGTGTAGTTTAGGGACCTTATAGTGTAATTACTGCATAATATGGAATTCTGCAGAATGTTTTTAGTAACTGTATTAAACATGGAATTCCATGTTTAATACAGTTATCAAATCATTAAATTCCATGTGTTGATAACTGTATTATAGATAGAATGTGTAGTTTAGGGACCTTATAGTGTAAATACTGCATAATATAGAATTCTGCAGAATGTTGTTAGTAACTGTATTAAACATGGAACTCCATGTTTAATACATTTATCAAAACATGAAATTACATGTTTTGATAATTGTATTAAACATGAAATTCCATGTTTTGATAACTGTATTAAACATGGAATTAACTCGATTCAGACTACTAATATGTTTTCTTGTGCTTGTAGTTTGTGTAAAAACAGGTAAAAATGGCACCAAGAAGAAAAGTTATCAAGTCAAGACTACTAATTTGTTTCTTGTGGTTGGAGTTTGTGTAAATACAAGTAAAAATGTCTCCAAGAAGAAGATTTACTGATGAACAAGAAGATGATAAGATACAAGCAGTGAAAAGGAAGAACTACTAGCTTTTCTAAGTGATGAGCAGCCCCTCAGTGGATTATGTTCATTGAAGAGTGTATATGCAGTTCGGCAAAAACAAAGATCAAAGAATCAGTTATCTAAAATAATATTGATGAATGTGTTGACGTTTTTATTATTATATTGAAAAGAGTATTTAGTATTTAATTGTACTTATTTTGGAATGTTTTCGAATGTAATGTTTAAAATGACTTGTTAATTTATTAAGTATTATGAAGGATTTGATTAGAAATGGAAATTGATTAATATTTCATATTGTGAAGGATTTGATTAGAATAGTTCTGATACCAACAAAAAAATCAAAAAAGCAGGCAAAATCCGCAACACATTAAAATGACATGTAAATTCCATGTTTGAAAACATGAAATTCCATGTTTGAAACATGGAATTCCATGTTTGGAACATGAAATTCCATGTTTGGAACATGAAAATTTACTAACATGCACACTAACAAGTTAAGCTACTCGAATCGAAACCTATACAGAAAGATAATAATCATAAAGGAATGAACCATAACACAATATAAAAACAAAAAGGATCCAAAACATAACAATAGAAACTGTAAAAATCGTTAAACCAGTGAATATTAAACAACTATTACAAGAATATAATGATCATAAAAAATAATCATAGAGCAACTTGACAATTTTTGGCATTGACCGACGTGACTGATTAGTTGACTCAGACGGTTGCTTTTCAGAACCAATTTTTGTGACTACCAAATGTATGATACTTGGGATCGTGGAAACACGTAATCGAAAACAGAATCGAGAGTCGGAAAAGATTAAACGAACGCATATAACGTTGAGAACCGAACTTTACTACAACCATAACCATCTGCAGAAAACAAGTCATGACATAAGTACTAGAATACAATAACACAAACAAAGGAAGAAGTAGAAAAGGGAAAAATTTCTGTGCAGTCGCAGAAGACCATGTTTTAAACATGGAATTCCATGTTTCATACTGTTTCATACTGTTTTAAACATGGAATTCCATGTTTAAATCATGGAATTCTGCAACTGCACAAACCTCTTCACATAATTAAAGCTCAAACACACACTCTACTCCGATTAAAACAGTTTAAACACAGAATTTAGCAATGTAGAAGCAAAATATGAACAAAATGAAGAATATAACACATAATTTACAGAAAATAAGGCAAAATATGAAGAAATGAAGAATGTAAACACATTATCATAACAAAAAGAGTTTAAACACAAAATTTTGCAAATATCAAAGCAAAATATGAACAAAACTAAGAATACAAACACAAAATCATAACAAAACAAGCAATTAGAAGAGAAAAACCTTCAAAACAGTAGAATTGCTTCAAGTTGCAAAGTAGGATGAAAATGTGAATCAACAAAATTCCATGTTTTAAACATGGAATTCCATGTTTCATACAACTTCATACTGTATAAAACATGGAATTCCATGTTTAAAACATGGAATTCTGCGCCTGCACAAACCTCTTCACTGGAATTACAACTCAAACACACAATCTACTACGATTAAAACAGTTTAAACATAGAATTTAGCAATGTAGAAGCAAAATTTTGAACAAAATGAAGAATATAACACAGAATTTACAGAAAAAGAGGCAAAATATGAAGAAATGAAGAATGTAAACACATTATCATAACAAAAAGAGCTTAAACACAAAAATTTGCAAACATCAAAGCAAAATATGAACATAACTAAGAATATAAACACAAAATCATAACAAAACAAGCAATTAGAAGAGAAAAACCTTCAAAACAGTAGAATTGCTTCAAGTTGCAAAGTAGGATGAAAAAGTGAATCAAAATGCTTTCAAAATAGGGAATACATACACATGTATACGTATATCTAGAAAATCAAACCTGCAAATTAGTAAAACAACAAAATGAAATCAAAAATTTTAAAAAAAAATTCAAAAAAAAGAGAGACGAGAGAGATAGAGAGCGTGAGAGATAGAAGAGATGTTAGTTTACCTTTACAGAAGAAGAAAAAACCGAGTAATCTTCATGAGTGAGCTTGGTGAGTGTGAGTGAGCTTCGTAGCTCATCAATGGAGATGGAGAAAACCGTTACAGGAGAGAGAAATGGAGAGAAAGAGAATGTGTGTGAGTGTGTGAGCTAATAATTGGGGAATTAATTACCTAGTTTATAATAAGTAGTATTTATATTGGGTAAAAAGGAAAAATAAATAATTAAGGGGAGTTTTTTTTCTAATTAGTTAATTAAGAAGGCATTTATCTCTACATAAAAAAACTTAGAGGCTTAAAAAAATTAGAAGCCTAATTAATGAGGCATTTCTCTCTAATTACCCCAAGAAATATAGAAAAATAGTATTTTAATTCTTTTTTAAATTAAATAAAAAGATTAGTCAATATATAAGAAAAGATATATATATATATATATATATATATATATATATATATATATATATATATATATATATATATATATATAATAATATATATATATATAATAATAGTAATAAAAAATTTATGAAATTTTAGTTGTATGTTATTTTTATGTCACAATAAATAGAAGGAAAGAAATATAGAGATATAATATTTTATAACTTTAAAAAAATTTAAATTTAAAGTAAAAAAAACAGTGAATATATACGAGAAGATATATTTTATAAGTGAAAAATAAGTTTTTTATATTAGTAAAAAATAATTAATGTTATTAATATGAATGAATTAAAGGATCGAAATAATTTTGGCCATCTTTTATGTAGAAGTTATGTACCTGTAAAAAAATTATTTTATTATAGGGAAAATGACCCAAAAAAGCAAAATAATATTATTTTCAGCCTAATAACATCAATGACAAAATTTCTTCCCAATAACATCATTAACTAAATTTTGTCCTTGATGGGAATCGTCCTTGACGGGAATCGTCCTTGACGGGAATCGTCCTTGACGGGTAAACATGTAATCTTACAATAGTAAGTTAATGGATGATTCTTTGGGGCAAGTATAATATTATTTTGATTTTTTGGGTCATTGACCCTTTATTATATAGATTATATAGAGTGACACATACAAAATAATATAAAAACAAAGTAAAAAAAAACGATGTATGTGAGATAATAATATCAAGATAGTTTTGAGGTATACCTTTTACGTAGGGGAATAAGTTAGCATCAGTCGTGGATTTTCTTAGAAAAAAGATTATTTGCTTACCACCTAAATATGTTGCTTATTGGTGTTTATGTATTTTGTTTTGTGATAAAGAAATAACAAAGAAATAAATCCAAACACGTTATATTTTCGGACAACTCTTTATATATATATATATACTAGATAACCATTATTAATAGTTATAAGATAACAACTATCTAATAATTCAAATATAAACTTCTACATAAACGTGAACTTATTATATGTCACCCTACCATGGATGATATGGAAATTAAATAAAATATTTATTTACTTTCTTTTGTTCTCTCTCTCGTATATGATGAGATTAAAGTCACACACAAAGAATTTGTATCACAATTAGATGATCTTCTCGTACACACTTGCATCAAAATTTATCATACTTGGCAAATAAGTCATGTGACCGAGAAATATATGAGCATACATTAAAATTAACATGTTAGTGTATATAGTTGCTCATATAAAATCTTATTCCTTACGTATCATGCATTACCTTAGAACAAGAATATGTTGTATCATATCACAATAACTTTGACCCCTTAAAATTATTAGGGTAAACCCTTCTAAAGGCCCTTTATCTTTACCCTTGATGGCCATTGTGGCCACTGATATATGAAAACACTCAAAATGACCCTTTATCTTCTAATATTTGTGACATTGTTAGCCCCTCTTTAGTTTTTGTAAGTCAAATGTTAGTCAACGCCATATGTAACCACATTAATGTCACATCAGTGCAGAGCTTGCCTCATTTATCTTGTGCGGTGAGGAAATTTATGACCATGCATCATCGTTTTACCCTAGATATAGTGGGCATGCTTAAAATTTTACCAAAAAAAAAAACCTAACACGATTCAACCTAACCCTTTCTCTTCGTGTTCGTATTTTTTCTTTGGAAGAAATGGAGAAGTCTTCTACTACCACAACAAATAGTCCTACCACTACCCTGCATGACTTGAGTAAATCTAGTTAGATTTTCTATTGTGGAGTCAAATGAAAAGTTAATACGTCTTCGACCACCCTTATTCCTGGTAGACGCTTTATAGGACGCGAGAAGTTCAAATCTAAAGATGATATGTGATCGTTATTTAGTTTGGTAGATCCACCCATTTGTTCTAGAGGGTTGAAGGTGATTCTTGGGTTATTAAAGACATTGTCTAGAAAGGAGGATGAGATTTTTGTTTTCAATATAAATGAAGGTAATCAAATGAGGAAATGACATGTTGTTGCCGATTTTGTGCTAGGATTCTTGATGGCTATAATGGTTTTGTAGTGAAACTAGTGTTTTAGTTGCTTGTTAGGTTATTTTTTATGAATCCCCAGTTGATTTTGTGAAGGTTGATGTTGTTTACTGTTGTTAGTTGTTAAATTTTTGTTGTTTGTTTTGAATTTCTAATTCTTGTAAACTTTATAGTTTTCACTAATGTATGTTTGTTTTGATTCACACGTAACTGTATCGTACTAATTACCAATGTAACTAATACTATAACATAATAAATTCTAAAAAACACTCCATTAACGAACTATTAAAAAAAATTAAGTACAACGCTGAAATACAAATTTAATGAAGAAGAGACATTGTATCCCTTTTCATTTACACATTTGAATCACCAATGACCCTTAAGTTTGAAAATTGTGACGTTACAGACCTTTATGTTTAAACATTATGAAGTTGAAACCATTTATTTTTTGTTATTGAACGTTTCTGTATGTGTAAATTGACATTGTTATCCATGTGCACTTATAATTTTTTTAGATTAATTAATTTCTAGTATATGTGGTTGGCCAGTTGGGTTTATCAAGTAAAGTATATGAAGGGTTCGCACGGGTAATCATGAGGCTTCCTTAGTAAAAAAGAGCATGTTTGTCTATTAAATATCCCTTTTCACCTATCTATAAATGGTATACAAAGGCACCTTAGGGTTATGCACCACGTTAAAGTACCTGCTCAATCCACCCAACCCGCTCAAACTAACCGAAAACTAGACGGGTTAAATTTTTTATTGGCAAGGCTGCGGTTTAAATTTCAAAAAACAATTACATTTTTTTGCGAGTTGTCGATTTTAAAGTTAAAATATGCAAACCTTAATACTCAATTACTCTTTTAGTATAAAAACTATATGAATTCATATTTCTCATTTTATTTGAATAAAAATAATAGGGATCATTTTATTTGATTTTTTTCTTCCCCTCTTTTAAAATCCCCCAATATTTCTATAATATTTCATCTAATAAGTCTAATTTCATATTCCATCATGATATTTTACATAATTTTTAGTTCAAGATCTATCTTTATAAGATATTAGTTTATCTTTTCAAAAATCGAAGGTTATTTGAAGTGTATCCATGATCCTAGGTTTTATTTTTGCTGCAACTTTCCTTTGTAAAATAAAACTGACCCACCAATGACCCCGTATACGAATCCAACTTGTTTATCAACTGATATCACCCGCAATGCACCTGCAACCCGCCATACTCATAACTCACTGGGTTACATAATGTATTGGATGGTTGGGGGTCTAATTTTTCTAGACATGCACAAGAACGGGCAGTGTGCGGGTTGAACAATTTTTACCCCAAAATGACATGCACCCCCTACTATGCCTGGACTTATCATTTAGTTTTTTCATAACTTAGCACTTTGTTTTTTCACAAAGTAAAACAACAAGACTCTCGATTAGCAACATGGCTAGACAAAATTCTAAGCTTGGGTAGCAGAATAGTAAGTGAATTTGTTGGATTTAAAGTACGTAGAATTGCATTAGTTACATTAACATAGCGTATAAATGTGTTGTATATGTTAGTAGATTTCAAATAGTTTAAATGTATATGCACTTTACCCGCACTTGATATTTTAACATACTACAAATATTTCTGGTGATGAATTCGTGGGTTCAAACTTCACTTGTAGCAAAAAAAGTCCCCAACCTCGGTGGTTAAAGACCCTTACACCGCCGACTAGGCGTAATGAGTGGTTGGCAGCTTCAAGACCCCCCACCACCACAAGTTTGACAAAGACAAGCAACGCCACCAGGTCATTGTACACTCCAAATGTTGAAGTGATCATTATGGAGTCTTACTCACACCATAATAATTTAGGTGAAAAAAACATGAGATAGAAAGGCTTGCCTCGTCAAGGATGTCATCTCCAAAGTTTATTGAATTTGGAGATGAGTCAATATCTTTCTTACAAGTTTGGTTGTTAGTTTTTGGTCTTTGATCATTTTTATTTTTGCTTTGTGTTAAGCTGATGTTAGTTTTTGGGTAGTTATATACGTAGTTTTTGGGTAGTTATATTCGTAGTTTATGGTATGCGATGGTTTTTTATTTTATTTTGTATTAAGACTTTAGCTAATTTTTTGTTTGCTTTATCAAGATTTCTAAAATAAGCTTACTTCAAGTTGTATCTTGTGAATGGAATGGAATTTATATATATATTTGCTTTGAATCTTGTGTATATACTATAATTTGATTGGAGATCTGGTATAGTATTTCATTTAGCATTAACCAAATTACATTTTGCAGATACACTTAATACGTAATAAATGGTATAGTCTTTTAATTAGAAATAACTAAACTACATGTTGTAGTCACACTAACTATCTAACAAATAAAAAATAACACGTATAACAATTAACAAAACTAAATTTTGTGCATGCGTCATTGATGTCTCCCTATTTGTGATGAATTAATTTAGGTTGGAGACATCATTTAGGTGTATTTAGGAATTTAATACTCGGTTTTTATGCATATTTTTATATTTTCTTATTTCTTGTCTTGATTTAAGGATTTATTATTTTTAGAGCATATTTGGTTTAATTGTTTGTTAATGTGAAACTTTAAAGATATATGGAAAATAATTAGATGTCAAATAAATTATAAGAGATAAGGGAAAGAAGATAAGATGGAAATTGGAGATAAAGGAAGTAAAAGATAAAATAGGAACGGAAAAGTTGACAAGTAAATCTGAATTTCAGCAGCTACGTCCATTACATTGATCGTAACTCAAAAACGTCTAGGAATTTAGAAAAATTGTCTGAAGCAAAAATGTAGAATTTTCCGAGAAGATCAGTTTTCATTTGAAGAACGCGTCAATTGGAGCAATATTAAAGATGTTACGACCAAAACAAAACAACAGCAGATTCTTACCTTTTCTATTATTTAGAAAACGAATTTGATTTGGAAAAGAGTCATCTTACTTTCCCTCTACTCCAAAAATCCGAACTAGGGTTTAGAATACCCTATAACTACACCCTTTATTTAGTAAAAACACATCATTGGTCAATCCTTAAGCCAAGAGGAAGCTTACAACAAGAGAAGAGAAGTTTGGAAGGAGCTGAACACCAAATTATGTCTTCACAAGCCTTCAAATGTGTAACTGTTTTCTTTTCTTTCTATAGTATGCACTAATTCTATTTTAGCCTTAGATTTATCATATGGTTATGAACCCTAGACTTTTTTTACTTCTATTTTAATTTGGGATTATAATTATATAAATGAATTAGTGTTTTATTCTCTGTTTTATGTGCTTTGATTTATTCTCTGTTTTCCTTGCGGTGCGCAACGTATAGGATTACCGTAATAGTAGTTAGATGGTCACACAGAAGGGTGTCTAACTATTGAAACACCACATAAATGTCTAGTGTGCGGTAGTGATCCCGACGGGCTTGCCTAACCAGATAGCCAATAGGGTTTGATTTAACCACCGATCATTATTTGTAGGCCAGTCTCATCTAAGAACCTAGTGGCGCAGGAGCACCTTAGTTAAGTCCCCATGGTAATTGTGAGGGCGCCACATAAGTCTGCCCGGAAGGGGGTTAGGAGGAATTTAGAATCCTGGTTAATGCAATTCTACATAATTCACCCTTACATTATTAGAATAAACAAGACTAGTGGGGATTACTTGTTATATCTCAAGCTAAACTCTCATACTATATTATCCTCTTATTTACTTTTTTGTGTTTAATTTATTTAGTTAATTTTTCTTAATTCAAAAACCAAACAAAAATTCTACTTTTCTTTTATTTCTTGCGTATTATTCTAGCTTTCTTATTTGTACTTGATATTTGCATAAGTTCTCTCTAACTTTCGTAGACTCTGAGGAACAAGTTCTATTTATCATTAAAACTTGCATACGATCTGTGATACTTGCAGTGAGTAACGTGCTAGCCTAGGGTGTTTATCTGCATCTATTTTACCTATTATTATATCACACCTTAGGTGACACCAGTCATGCACTTACAAAGTAACAAATGGACAATAGCACGTAGAGTAATTAATAACACATCGACATATCAATGCATCCTTGTAGAGTTGATATTCTGATAAACGGACTTAATGCTTTTGCATAGATCGTATTAAAAAACTACATGTTAATCTACTTCACGTTTATTAAATGGTTACTTGACATGATCCAGTTCTTTGTCTTAAGCACATGGCAGACCTAGCCAACACAAGAAAGCACATTTCTCTTTTGGATCAATTTACGGTAATTATCAAAATCGCAACAAAGAGACCAAATACTTATACTCATAGAGAGGAACCGAACTGTCTCATGACGTTCTAAACCGGTATGACTATTTTAGGATAGAAGAAGGTCGAAGAGAGAATTTCTTGCCGGGGTAAGGATTTAAGAAGCCCTTTTTCTCCGTGGTCGGACAGTAAGGCAAACAGCGCAAAGCTTGAAATCACGACAATCAATGTAGATATCTAATATTCACATAATATGGTATCGTAATAATTTTCTAGAGATTTTAACTTAAGAGGAACTGGCATGGTACTTGGTTTGATATCATCTCTACGAGAAAATTACGGAGAAAACATCGGTGACTTGGAATCCCAGCTATTAGTCAATATTAAACAATCTTTAACAAATTGCACAAGAACAAAAATATAACACTACTTACCTAATAATGGATAGTGTGGGATGTGGATAAGGTACTAGTAGAGATCTTGAAGCCCTGACTGGAAAAACATGTGGCTATGGTTATAATTGAGGGAATTTGTATTAAGTGGGCAACAGAGGGTTCATACTTTTGTATAACATATAGGTAATATGGGTAATATGGGTACTTTGCAACCAATGTAACTAATAATTCATAAATTCTAACAAGGCCCTGACTGGAAGAATATGTGGCTATGATTATACTGGAGGGAATTTGTATTAAGTGGGCATTGGAGGGTTCATAATTTTGTATAACATACGGGTGTAATGGGTAATATGGTTACACTGTAACCAATTAAACTAAAAATTCACAAATTCTAACAAGCACGTGCTAACCATTAAAGTAATAAGTCATACAAGACTGTTGAACAAACTAAAAAACATTGTCCATAAGCATTTCACATGCACCACATAACATTAATTAATTTAGGAAGTCATTTAAAACAAAGTCTTGATTCCTGACTACTAAATATTTTCCTTCTTACCTCTAACCGACTTTGCCACTTGCTTCTTAAAATTACCCCTAAATTTATGATAGTTGATGTTTGACCCTTATACATCATTTTAGATTTATTTTCAATATCTTCCTTATCTTTTACTTTTTACACTTAAGCCTATGATTATTTTGCAACATTTTTGGTTATATACTTTTTGTAATTTTCTGGAAAATAAGTATGTGTGTTTTTGGTGCTCTGTGTAAAATACCATGAATACACATACACACTTAATTTCTAGAAAATTTTAAAAAATTATACAACCGACAATGTTTCAAAATAATGAAACCCAAAACCTGAAACTCATCTTCTTCATACACTATTTACGGTAAAATTTCAAAAAAGATGAGCTGTAAATTACATTAGAAACTCATATCTTTAACCCATTTCAACCCATTCCTTGGATTCAATATTCTTGTCTATATTATATCCATTCTCAACCATATTTTGATTTCTTATTTCTTGAGAATTTGATTTTTCTTTTTCAGAATTTTGAATTATATTATTATCTTCTTCTGAAGCATAAATAGATAGACTTAGTACATCTCCAAAAAGTAAATTCGAGTCAACATATTTATGATTAGAATCCTCTAGCTGTTTAGAATTAAAACCTTCAAAATTGGAGCAGCTTGTGTATTAGATTTTGATTCTTCATTAATACTATGATTTATATTATTGTATAGCCAAAAAATCATAAAGGAATAAATTAAAGTGAGTAACATTTTAATCAAACTCGCGATTAACATACTGAAAAAAACTAGTGGGCAGAAATTAGTTAAATTATTTATGTTTACTATTTCTTTAATGAGAAACAGAATAATCTGTGGATACTATTTCTCTTACAAGCAAGAACCAATGACATATTAATGAAATGATATGTTATTTCTACACACATGTTAATATTCATACAACAAAATTATATCTGGATATGAATCTTTATATATTATGATCTTTAGCCTCCACAAACCATTTTGTTTGCAATCCATTTTTTTGCTAGGCAAAGAAATACTGAAGCTCAACAATTCAAGTACATAATAAGTTCGGGAAAAAATAAACCAAGCCCTATTTCTACCAACTTATTAAAAATAACTAATAGATAGACAACTACTTCTATCACATATGGAATGGGTTGAGTACACCCTCTACAAAACTATTAAAAGAGACTCCCCTTAATGCCACATATATATTCCACTAACCACTTCCTCCATCTTGAGTAGTTTCTCTGGGCACGTTCAGTATTTTTCTCACAACAATCTCGTCATTCTCTTGTCCTTCGTCTGCAAGGTAAAACCTAACAACTACATAACTTTCCACCACTGAATGGTTAATCTCAGTCACTAATTCATCACCGGTTTCCCTTGCTTACTATGTAATCTCCAGTTACTCTCTCACCAAATCATATAAGCAACCACAACCAGAATAGTCCGTAAGTTTTAGTCATTTTTTATGTTTTTTGATGGTGTTGCTGGCACCAACTGATTATAGTTCTCCATGATAAAGATTCTAGAGAATCTCCATGGATTCTCGGTATTTTGAATTAAACTTCTCTGGTTTACGGGAATTCTGAAAACATATGATTACGATATTCATCAATACCCAGGTTACATAAAATATATTTTCTGTTTATAGTATGATTCCCTGAAGCTTTCCATTTCTTTGTGCTTAAGTTGTTGATTTGAGCTAGCCAAAGTATGAATCTATGTCGAGTTCTGGTATTTTTGTCCCAAATTAAATTATACCATGTGTTTGTGCCTCTTTTGATCTGATAAGATTGTAGATTTCTGATGTTATGAATTTCCTTGATTTTGCGCCTTCACTACAAACATAGCTTGAGACTAAGGTTGAATTTGCATCATATATGATAGATTATTCATAAAGCTTAAATTTCATGACCATTTTTATTGTAAATCTTTAATAAAAAACGAACATTTTCTACTCGTGTACTAATCTTGAACATTGCATGTAATTTCCATAGTAGCTAGGTTCTTTTGACTAGGTAACCATCCGTACCACAAGAAAAATATATTATATGTTTATTACAGATCTCATACATGATGAATTCACTTGCTAAGTTCCTTAACTTTAAAAAATTTCTACCTGATGAAACCACTTGCTAAGTGAAAAGGGTGGGTGGGGGTGGGGGTGGGATTTTTTAATACTTCATGGAAAAGGTTTTCTGGTAAGTATATAATTTAAGTAGTAAAAAAAATAGAAAAACACCCCAAAAAAAATTGGACGAGTGAACTACATTCTCCATTAAAAATTGAATATAGGGGAGATTTAAAACATTAATAAATAGTATAGGAGGATATTAATGTATTGTTTTGGTTTATGAAAGTTTCAAATTTTGTAAAAAAATTTAGAAAAATTATCAGTTATTATCTCTAAAATTAATGTACATCTGGCTAATAAAAAAATATTACACGACTAAAAGTCATTTACGTCACATAGTTTTTTTCTTTAGCAATTATCATTTTTAAATTTCTCTACATAAGTATAAAAGTATAACAAAATATGCCAAAAGTTATTTTAATCTAATTAGAAATTGAAATACTATAATTCCAGAAAATAGAAATAAAAAATTGAAATACTATAATCCTAGAAAATAAAAATAAAAAATTGAAATACTATAACTTGTAGTAATTGACATAATGGTAGACTATATATTGCAAATTAATTTGTCAAAGACATAAAAGTAACAATTTTTTAGTTATCAGATGACTAATATATTCAAAAAAACTAGTCGATAGTGATGAATGATTGACATACAAAACAGATTCTAATTGGGACATCGGAGAGTAAACCCATAAGCTAAAAAAAGTCATCCACATATCTTACGTTTAACTACCCAACTAGTAGCATGATCACTGACTCACCAAATACAAAAGAGTTGTAACTTACATACGTCAGAACAGAAAGCAATGTTTCTTAGAATATTACATAAGAAAACAAAAGATGAGAAACAAATCCTAGTAAGGTATTATACGATTCCCACGTAGTCGTTCTCTATTATCAAGCTAACAACAAATAAGCCTTCTTCAATCATGCAAACTAGACAAATGATACCTAAGAAAGATAACAAGAACAAGTGTAAAAACTGACAACAAAAACTAAAAGTAAAACTAAGAGACAATTGGCTACCATTCCCCGACAACGACGCCAAAAACTTGTTGACCTTAGAGGTGTAATATAAAATTGATGTCTCCCTATTTGTTCTAATTATTATCCCTTTGGAGACATCCTTTTCGGTGAATAAATGACTTATGTGATAGACTTTTATGCTTAATTGATCATATTGCACTTTCTCCCCTTGGAAATTAACTATTTGCAGAATCTGAGCTTTTGTGCGTAAATTTGATTATTTTTAATGCAAAGTTAATCGGTTCTTGAATTTCATGAAAGACCAATCCAAGGAGAAGAAGTGAGAATTAAAGTCTTAGTGTATTTTAGAGTGTTAGGAAATGTTTTTACTCGAGTTTCGATTTTTAGAGTGTGCTTTCCTATTTCTATTTCTTGATTTCTTGATTTATTCTTTTAAGCATATGCGGTTTAATTATTTATTTAATGTGAAACTTTAAAAGATAAATGGTAATTACTTAGAGACCAAGTTGAGATAAAGAATTAAAGGAAAGAGATTTACATGGAAATAAGAAGATTTAGGAAAGATATATGCAAAGAAGGAAAAGATAAAGCTGCCCTATGAATCTGAAATTCCAGCCACGTTTCAAAGATTAGTCCATAACTTAAGATTGGCTAGGAATCTGGACGAGTGGTCTGCACCAATAGAAATCTCTTTCCAAGACAAGCAGTTTCATATATTGGAACTCCTCAAACGGATAAGTACTGAAAAATATATGACCAAATCAAATCAGCAGCAGAATCTTACCTTTCCTAGAATTTAGGGCTACGAATTTAAGAGTTTTTAACTTGTCTTCCACTCCAAGTAAATTCGACCTAGGGTTCCCTAACACCTATAAATACACCCCTTAACCTTCTCTTTTCACACACTTCAGAGAATTACACAAGAGGCTTAAGGATTTCAAGTCAGAGCAAGAAGGCAAGGAGAAGTTAGGGCTGGAGGAATCCTGTTCTTCCATCAACAGTCATCCTACCCTTTAGGTTATTAATTTATCTTTTGTATTTGAACATGAATTCCTTTTATTTTATGTTAGTCTTTGATTTTCTTATGAGCTAAATTTCTTTATACTTGATAATCGCATTAAAGGGATGAACCTTAATTAATGAATCTATGTTTTGAATTTGGGATTGTTTAGATTTAAATAGGATTGAGTTTTATATATTGGATATTACTTTGTTTTCATTACTAATTCTTTTAGGAACAACTAAAATTAGTTGTTAGTATTTGGGCTATTCACTTTAGTGGCGAAGTGATCATCCGACAGGGGGGTTTGAATACAGATCTAGGTAATACCCGTGTAATGTCCGTTATTGACCGACAGGCTTAACTAGTTACATAGCCAAAGAGGTAAAATCATATCATCCGAAGAGGCATATTCGACCATACAGGTGTTTATGATACTTTAGGATAACTCCTAGGTCCACCCGACAGGGGGCTAGGAGATATTAGAGTCCCGACTAATATTATAATTCCAATTCTACCCTGAAACATATCATAGATTATATTGATTAAATGGATTCCTTGCGAGACTCAAGTATCTCTCTTATCTGAAGTTAGTCGCTTATTTGCTTTATTTCCTTTCTGTGAATTTAATTCTAGTCTTTATTTTATTTGTAATTTTAATTTACAAAAACCAAACAAAAATTCTTATCTTTTATTTTCTGTTTAGCAATTATTCTTACTACTTGATTAATATTTGGGTTGAACCTAATCCGTCCCTGAGAACGAATTTGATTATCATATATTACTTGGGACAACCATACACTTGCGGTTAAGTGGTTCCTCTTTATTTGTCGCTTTATTTTCTAACACCCTAGGACCCACCAAAAACCAACGCTCGGAGAATGATAACATACAAGTGTACGAGTCGTTCAAAGTAGTAAAACAAAGTATTTTTTATCGTTCTCCATATAAATAAGATTAGTTAATACATAAATTAGTTCTAAAATTAGTTATCCATTGAATACATACAAGTCATAAAGTTAAATTTTTTTGTTTTCAATTAAGGACTACTAAACTAATGATTAAATAAAAAGAAAATTCACTAAGATATATGTGAGAATGAGGAGAGAAACGTATCTCGAGATACTCATACTCACCACTAAATATGAGAAGGAATTAACTGCAAGCCTAAGGGAAAAACAAAATATCGTTTCTAATCAGGATTTTAAAGTATCTCCAAGTTCATTCCGTATAAGTAAGGGCTTCAATCTACCCTAGGAACCTCTTCCTAGTGAATCTTACGCATGTTATCTAGCCTTCTACAAGTCAAACCCTATGCTATTACCTAGTTTGTTGAGCTCTTCCGAGTCTTCAGCTCCAAAATGTGCAATTATGCTGGATACACCACCAAACCCCCCTGTCGGGTGTAATTTTATAGCTAACAAATCCTTAATATGGATCCACCATACAATAATTTTAGATCAATCACGAGCATGCATAATACAACAACAACAATCCTTGTTTTATTCAAACATAAAATTTATACAACAAAGCCCAAGATTACAAGTTAGGGTTTATAACCAAGAATCTCAAGCTACTAATAGATTTAGTTCATAATGGAAATATAGAAAAGAAAATATTGTATGGTCATGATTAAATAAAGAAATATAAAGGGAGAAGAATTACACTAGTTAGGGAATAATAAGTGTTTTTTTTTAAATCCAACTGGTGTCCTTGCTCTCAATGTTTCTGCTTCTTAATAATGATAAGTGACATGTTTTGTTGATCAAAATGAATATATATAGGCTCTATAAAAAGGTTTTAGCTCATATGTGTCAACTTAAGTGAGTCAAAAGTGGCCTAATGACATGTTCTAAATGTGGATCACTTTAGGTCTCTTTAGTAAAACTGACATAAATTTCACATCTCAACTCCTAATTAGACGCCCATTTCACCACTTATACTAGAATCCAAGAGATACCTTGTTTGTAAATTTAATCACCTAATTAATTACCATTATTTGTTATAATTTTTATAAGTGGATAGAAGCATTATGCTGAGACTTTTTGTTGAGCTTTAACTGGACTTTTTGGCTCATTTTGCGACCTGGATTGCGTTTCTTCATGACGTTCTTACTTCATAGCCTTATCTTGGGTTCTAATACTATCCATGTACCTAGAAGTTGCACACTTAACACACAATTCATCTCAATATGGCCCAGACATACATATATCATACAAAGCTAGCTACAACTCAAACAACGTCAAATATTGGGATAAATCCCACAACTAATCCTTAAAAGTATAATCAAATGATGACTTTATAGCATCTAAATATATCACAAAAGGAGAGACATCAACCATCAATAGTGGAAGGAAATCGTTTTACCCTTGGATTAATCCATTCGAGTAAATTACTCAAGTCCGATCATGTTCTTTAATATTTAACATCAACTAGATACCCAAATGCGGCTACCACAAAGTTAATCTCAATAAATATTCACCAATAACCCTCAATATCAAAAAAAAAGTGAAATTTTTTACGGATTCGATATAATTAAAAAAAATTAAAAAAAATCGAATTAATATTGGAGTATAAGATAATTTATCGTGTGAAATTAGCCGTAAAATATCAATTTTGAAGTTGCAACTATGAAAGGTACGTTTTCTCGCTTCGTCTATTAAATTACTCAAGTTAGGGTTTCATGGACTTTGGAATATATGGGATGGATTTGAGGTCATGTAGTGGCATCGTATGGTGTATGTAGTTTATGGATTAGTAGGTGGATCTAAAGTGGGTTGATAAATAGTTTTAACGGTGATTTTAAGCTTTTATGTATGACGAAAAAGAATTTTATGTAGTCTTTGGTTGTATTTTTTGAGGAAAACTTACTATGGGTGTAGGTGTGGGTGTTGGTTTGATCATTGTGTTTGATTAGGTGGGGGATGATGTTGAAGGTTTGATTAAATTGGAAGGGATGGAGGCTTGGTTGGGTTTTCTTATGTGAAGTTATGGTATGAATTAAGTAAAGGTAAATGTTTATTTTAGTAAAAGTGTGGCTAGAATATGCAGGTGTGGGAGGTTTTATTGAAGGTGTGGGGTGAATCCATGGTGCACCCATGAACACCATCATAGCATAGAAATAAGGTAGAATCATCAGCTTATGTAGCATAGCGTGACTTCAAGTTCAGGATAAGTGTGGTCGAGGTACGACATGAAGTATTGAGGGTGTGCACAACTTTTAGAAAAGTACGAAAGTCGTTGAGGATACGGAACTTTGCTTGCAAGGGCGTGTAATTTGCACCCGAGAGCCATGGTTCCAGCCTAATCAACCAAGGCATGGGAGTTGTATTCATGGTTGCATATGAGCTAGAGTTGAGGAAAGAAAATATTGGTATAGATACTTAGAGTAGGATCTCACAATCCGAGGTGCCTATGATACATATCGTGCGGGCCAAGGTCCTCACTCATGTAATTCTAAAGAAGAAGGAATTTTTCCTAATCCATGGCATGAATAACATCTATCAGAATTCTATAAGATGTTAAACTCAAGGGAATAATATGGTGAGTTCATTTGATGTAATTAGGTAAAATATCCAAATTAATCCTTGTCACACTCGTTTTCCTTGTTGACAGTCAAAATATAGTAACTTTTTGCTAAATTTTTAAAAGTTTTATCGTTAATTGATGTAATTTACTATATACTATGAATTATATATATATATATATATATATATATATATATATAAATAACAAAACCTAAAATTGGTTAAACTAGCAAAGTTAGCAATATCCTAGATTAAACCCCAAGAAAGGTTATCAAGACTAAAATTGGTTAAACTCATGAAGTGGCCAATATCCTCAATTAAACCTTATGAAAGGTTATCGGGACTAAACTTAAAATTGGTTAAAATACCCTCGGTTAAACCTCAAAAAGGTTATAAAGACTAAACCTAAAATTTGTTAAACTCTCAAAGTTATAGTATCCTTTATTAAACCTCTAGAAAGGTTATAGAGACTAAAGCTAAAATTGGTTAAATTCCCAAAGTTACTAACATCCTAGATTAAATCTCAAGGAAGGTTATCAAGACTAAACTGAAGATTGGTTAAAGTCTCAAAGTTACAAATATACTCTATTAAACCATAGGGAAGGTAACCGAGACCAAAAAATTGGTTAAGATCATGAAGCTACTAATATCCTCGATTAAGTCTTAGGAAAGGTTATCTAGAATAAAAATTATATTAGTTAAATTCACAAAGTTATTAATATCCTCGACTAAAAATCTAAAAAGGTCACTTAGACTAACATAGAATGGGTTATACTCATAAAGTTATCAATATCTCCGATTAAACCTTAGGGAAGTATATCGAGACTACACCTAAAATTGGTTAAACTCTTTCAGTTAACAACATCCTTTGTAAAATCTTAGGAAATATTATAAGACTTAACCTAAATTGGTTAGACTTAAGAAGTTACTTATATCCTCGATTAAATCTCAGGGTTATCGACTAAACCTAAAGTGGTTACAATCGTGAAATTACCAATATCCTTGATTAAAACTCCGGAATGTTTATCGACACTAAAATATTTTTTGTTAAATGCACGAAGCTACCAATATCCTCGATTAAACCTCAAGAAAGTTATCAAGATTAAACCTTAGGAAAAGTTATCAAGATTAAACCTAAAATTGGCTAAACTTCTGAAGTTACCAGCATCCTCGATTAAATCTCATGAAAGGTTATCAAAATAAAGACATATCTTTGGCTAAACTCCCAAAGTTTCCAACACCTCTGATTCAACCTCTGGACTGCTTATTAAAATATAAGTTGGCTAAGCTCTATAAGTTATAGATGATATAGATTGAACTTAGGAACGTTCATTGACCTAAATATCTAGTTTACTTAAACTAAATTTTATCAACACACTCATTAAATCATATGTGAAGTTTTAGAGGAGAAAAACCTAATTTGATCACTCAGTATTACTCATATCCTTAGTAAACCTCATGAAAGGTCATCACATTCACAAGACAAGATTCCATTGGTTAAATACTAATAGCGTGGTCTTCCTAGCAAAACGCCAGTCAATAAAATACGTTAGGTTCTTCGTGCCGAATTACTTCAATGTAGTAAGAGAACATAGAGTCAACACTGACTAGACAATAGATAACTGATATCATAACCTAGAAAGACCTTAAAATTTTATATAATTGGTTTGGTAGATTAAAGAAGAGTTATACCTATTGATTAAAACTAAACAAGATGAATGAATTACGATAATATAACCAACGATAATATTCTAAACCATTAATGCTCAGGTAGAACAAACAAGACACATGAAACAAAATCCAACTAATGAACAAAAACAACACAAGGTTTTATACATTAGAATATAAAAGCCTTGGGGTCATACAAAATTAAAAGGGAGACACGTTCCCCTTAATGACTATCCTTAAACAAATAAAAGTCAAGTCCAACAAACTAAAAGGAAGATTTTGGGTTTCAACAACTATTGATCTACACTCCCTGAAATTGGGAACTACCATCATGTCAAAAATCCTGAACGAAGGAATTAGTGATGAAATCTATAAATTTAGAAAGTGATAACGAGAAAAATGGCCTATTAATCTTGAAAACTGGGAAGAATGAATAACCGTCATGCATATAGCAGGAACAAATATATTGTCAACAAAAAAATACCGAACAAAATCATCGGTATATCTTTTTTAACTATTCAAGGAGAAAACCCCATGTTAGGAAACCCTAGGTGAGAGTATACATGGGATACTTTCCAAATGCCATCTTTTAAGCTATGGACAAGTGAGGAGGCTTTGTCGTTGTTGCTCTGTGACTGACTTGCCATAAGTTCTTGTATAAGCAACAAACACCTACTTTTGAGAAAAAAGGTAAAAAGGAGTCCTTGAAATATGGAGTTAATAAACACCTCTCAGGTATATGTATACACATATGTGTGTGTGTGTGTGTGTGTGTGTGTGTGTGTGTGTAAATATACATTAGATCTTGGAAAAAAGAAAGACTATTGATATAAGCAAGACGTTGTTTGAGGTGACCAAGAAAATTTGATTGATGTATTGTCTTCGAAGTCCAAAAGGCATTTCACATCCCAATTATCCATAAGTACAAAAACTGTTCAAGGGTGAATCAGTGTAAAATTTATTATGATGTAACAACTCATCGATATAAGAAAGACGTTGTTTGAGGTGACCAAGAAAAGGTAATTGATGTATTGTCTTCGAAGTAAAAAAGTCATTTCATGTCCCAATGATTCGTAAGTACAAAAACTGTTCAAGGGTGTATCAGTGTAAACTTTATCACGACGTAACAACTCCTTTTTAAAAAGATGAACTGTCAACTTCATTTTAATCGATCTTTAAGAAGGAAATTTTATATGTACCGGCTCAAAATTCAAAATTCCAAATTAATTGACCAATGAAAATGTCAGAAAGGGTAGGATCTGAGGTTTGATCTGACAAAAACCTAAGTTGAAGATTGAGAGAAATGTACACCATTCGTACACTATTAAGGAAACAACGTGAATATTCATACATAATTCTCACATGTACGGAGGTTGAAGTTGGACAAATTTCACAAAGGACATCAACGAAATCCATCAGAAAAGATGAAGATCACAAGGTATAATCAAAGAAGCAAAATCCTAATATTTTCCAAAGGAAAGAAAAGTCCAAGACTTAATGGGAATTGGTAGAAATATCCTTATACCCCGACCAAATACAATCACAGTAAAGGTGACAAGGACATATAGTCCCTTGTACCGAGGACATACATACCTTTGTACCATGTCTCGATGAACTATGAAGGTAGTCTATAACGCCTTGATTTGACAAGGAAGAAAAAGGCTGAAAGAAAGATTAAATTGTTCCTCCTATATGACTGGACACCACATCTCCTACATGGTATGAAAGAGGAAGACATGGGCATCATGACATCGTGGGAAATTATTACCATGATGATCAACTTGTCAACCACTGGCGAGAACCGTCACACTGGGAGGCCTTGGATATAAAAGAAGAATTATAAATAAAAATACAACTAATGTAATCACATGTTATTTCCCTACATATATTTGCAATAGAAAATTTCTATTTCACAATTTATTTTTTCAATTTTAATTATTGTCTTTATATGGTAATTTACATTCTATCATCTACTGTTGCACTTCTCTTCTATGCGGCTTAGAATGTTGATGATCTTTTTTCCCTGGACGTCATGACAGGCTTTCCGCTAACTGTCTCTTTATAGGATTGAGAGACTTATGCGACCCTAGTTACTACCTCTTTACCTTTCCTTTTGTTCGAACTAGGCTGCAGACTATGCACATTACTATTAACAAACGCGACCCTAGATGTCAGTGGTTGTTTCACTATTTGCTCTTCGAAATCCTTGGTATATAAATCTCTATCTAGTTCCACAATAGGAGGGACATCTACTGGAGTTAGATCATCATGATCCACGTAAAAGAGGGCGCTTTTAGGTGGCCTAGCCATACCGATGTCCTTGTAATCGAATAATTGACTGATGTGTCCCCGATTCTCCGTGTTTTATTAGTCAATGGGTTTAATTTTTTCATTCTCTTAGATGTCAAATGTCAAGTACTCATGGGTAGGGTGGGGTTAATGTGATTGCCTAGCGTTGAAGAAGGGATGTGGTAATGATGGCGTATGTTATTGACACTAGTGGTGTCCCCTTCCCTATCCGGTCCGATGAGGAAGAGGAGGACCCTCATGTTAAGGCCCAAATGGGTTATGATCAAAATTAAAACTAAACAAGAAAGGAGCTGAATATTTGAAGAAAAAAGAAAGAACTTTTATATTTTACTCTAAAAAATTTTCTTCTTTAGAATCTTGAGTTCATGTATGTGTGATAATCGTTGTCCCGATATTCTTGTTAGTTAGGGATTAAACTAATAGTGATGTAAAATTTCACAATCCCTTTCTCACATATCAAATCGTAGAGCATCCGTATCTAGGCTCTAACCCGATCATTAAACTCTATATCAAATATAGAACCTAAAGATATAAAAACTCACCCATATTTAACATTCTTTAGAGAACTTGTAGACAATTTCATGTATCAAGGTTTTATTTCAAATCTTGATACTATTACATGCTATGCCACACATTAATTGGATATATATATATTTTATGTTAGAAATTTTTAATAATTATGGGCTCACATATGTAAATATTAAATGTGTACTGTAATCGTAAAAGTTTTATCCAATTGATTATGGTCTAATAAAGCTAATAATTGGATTAGAGGAATAAAAGTGTCATGGAATTAAAGTGTAGATACTATTATATTATTTCCAGTTTATTGAGAGGTCAAACTAGATATAATAGAAGTTATTAAATATTAACTTCTAATAACTTCTTATTCTTAACTGAACACACGTTCAGAATTATAAGAAGGGGGTTATGGTCCCCAGATCATACACGCTCTATTTTTTCTCTCATCCCCATCTAAAGAGAAAACTTAAAAACACATAAGGTATAGATCTGGAAGATTCATTACCCACTCCAACAAATCAATCAAAGTAATAATGGTTGCTGGTACGTTTCCGCTTATCTTCTCTTTTATTCTTAATATTTTCAGTATAGATTATTTAGTATATATGAGTTTTGATTAAATACCAAATCCCTACATTTTATTCTATAAGTAAAATTCAGGTATTAAACTCTAAATGGGGATATAGCTCACGTCGCTTTTTACATTCCTTAAAATCTGATTTTTTTTAGTTTTATATTTAAATATATAATGTCTGAATTTTAGAATTTCGGAAATAGATACTCTTACCTTAATTTTAATTTATTTCCGAATTATCAATAACATTGTTAAGATTTTAAACTTTGATACCTTTATGTCATTCAAGAGAATTGAATTTTTTTCTCCAAATACTAAAAAATGCTTCCGCCTCTCCTTAGTTAGCGATGAGTCAAAAAGGTCATGGTCAGACAAGATAGATTAGAACCTATCTCAAGAAGAATCTTAGATTTGAACTAATTTCTAGACATTGATGAATACAATCTAAGTGTTCTCTTTCTTCTATTCATGCACGCAACTACTTCGGGAGGAGAGGTGTTATAATCGTGATTAGACTAAGACTACGCAACAACCTTTCAAGATATGACAAAAGATACTATAGACCATTACATTAATAAATATACTTATAACAACAGCTTCAATTTATTCAATGATTAGTGCTCTAGTTACTTTACATTCTTTTATTCTGTTATCGATGCATTTATTATCCAATGCCAGAATCTTCTCTACATGCTGCAAAAGTTTAGGAGATAAATCTTCTTCTTTAATCACCTTTAGTATTATCTAACCAGAAAAGCATTATCTAACCAAGGTATGGGAAACGTGCCTGTGAGTATCAATCTGATACTACTTTCGTGAAAATAAAACATCCAAAAATGAATAATAGTATATCTCGTATATCTCGAATAATAGTATATAACTATATCCAAAAATGAATTTAAATTCTTTTTTCCAAAAAATTATTGGTTGAAATTCTAATATTTTCCTTATCATATACTTCTTTAAATTGTAATATTTTATTTTCCTTATAAATAATAGAATTTTGTTGTCTCAGTTTGAGCCTTGTGTATACTTTTCGCATCGATACTTATCGAGGTTGTTTATAAACACTATTACTGACGGGATAATATACCCTATTCTTGGTGTGTAATGATGATGTGTCCTTTATACGTGTTTCGTATCTCGATCGTTTAGTCGCGACCTTCCTGATTATCGTGGTTTTGTTTGTATCCCAAATTTTTGTCTAGCTAACACGTTTCACTTTAAATGCTTTCATACTCTGGCACGAAAATATAATTTTTTCACTTCAACCCTTTCCACTTTTATTTAGCTTTATTTTCTTTTTTCCAATTAATATTTATAAAGAGATCGAAACTTTCGATAGTCTGACTTACTCATGTCTTTGTGGTGGTAAGGTTTTACATGTTTGATTAATTTGTCCTATATTTTCTTTCTATTCTTTCCTTATGACTGATTTCGCAAACATGTTTTCTCCTACGACATGTAGAGTTAATCTAGGGGTCGACCTTCCTTTGGAGATAAAGGGTAACCATACTTTGGGAGGAAATCAGTAACTTCTTGTAAATCCTTTTAAATTTTAGAGCCCACTCCGTCATTGTAAGATGAGTTAGGAGAACTCCTTGTCCGAAAGAGGTATGTGTATACCTTGCCCTGTCTAATCTTATCGGTCATTTGAAGAGATGAGAGAGGGAAAAATCCGGTCATATCCCAGGATTTGGAGTTAGTCAAGTCGAATGTTCTTTTTCGAGGGATTTTTTACGTGCTTATTTGAACTGGAGTGACATAGACAAAGTTGTGGAGGTGAGGATAAATTAGGAAATTAGAGAGAGCTTGTGAGGGTCACGGCAAAAAAGTTTTGCTTCACCTTTGCTGCTTTAATATGGGTATGAGATACTGGTAGCTCCCAAAGTGTGATGTAAAATCAGCACTAAGGAAATTACGACACGCACGTGTACGTGTCTCAAACTTTTAAAAATTGATAAGTAAAGATTTTTCTCCATTGGGGTTGATGGACTAAAAATGTGTATTTGATCTAGTTTAAATAATACTATTGTTTGATAAAAACAAAATATAAGAGATATGATATTAACGAAAGTTTTACTAACTAATAAAAGTAAAGGACTAAAGATCAATAATTAAAAGTAATCGGAAAAATAGCAATTAAAAGATGAAACAAGGTAGAATAAGTTAGCTCGGGATGGCTTGAATCACCAAAACCCAATATAAGTGAACTTAAGCGGATTGAGGGCAATGTCTAACTATTATATTAACCGATACCCAATATCTTTTAAACCTCTTCCCAATGAATTGAGTGGTTGCCCTCTAAATCTAGGAATTCCTTTCAAATATACCTACAAATCTCTTAGGCACTTATTGATTTATCCATTTAACGACTATGTAAATTTTTAAGATATTCTGATTTATTAAGCAATACGCGCACCTATACTTTAAATCCATCTATAAAGTCCCCCTCCTGAGTATACTTTTCAGATTACGACTAATCAAATACGTGTGCGTGATGTCTCCCCATTTGTGATGATTTAATCTTAGTTGGAGACATCATTTATAGTGTTTTAGGAAGTCTAGTAGTCGATTTTCCCATGATTTATTACACTTTCCTATTTCTTGTCTTGATTTAATGATTTATTATTTTTAGAGCATATTGGGTTTAATTTATTTATTTAGTGTGAAGCTTTAAAGATATATAGTAATTAAGTAGATGCCAAATCAAGTCTAAAGATATAAAGGAAAGAAGATATGCATGGAAATTGGAGATAAAGGAAACAAAAGATAAGATATGGAAAGATAAAGTTGCCAAGTAAATCTGAATTCCAGCACCTACGACCATAAAAGTGATCATAACTCAAGATTGGCTGAAGCAAATAGAACTTTTCGAGACGATCAGTTTCGACACATGGAACACGTCAATCGGAGTTGAAACGAAGAAGTTATGGCCAAAACAAAAAAGTGGCAAATTATTACCTTTTCTATATTTTAGGGTTACGAATTTGAGTTGGGCTTGGAGTCCAAGATTACTTGTCTTCCACTCCAAGAAAATGAATTAGGGCTTCTAAACACCTATAAATACACCCCTAAACCTTTGTAAATTCATCCTTGCCTCTCATAAGTTAGTCCTTAAGTTTTATATCATTAGAGTTATTGAAGAGAGCAAGATGACAATCATGTATCATTCTTTTAGTTTATTTCTTTCAGGTCTGAACTAATTTTCCCATAGCTTGGGTTTTGCATTATGTATAATCTATGAAAACTATTTTCTTTCTATCTAAGTTTCTTTGGGAATTATATGTTTTAATCTGATTCTAGCTGCTTAACCATACATTTGTTTTATATGCTTTGCTTTATTGTCTGTCTTAAACCTGATCAATTTAGGGCTTTGCTAATAGTAGCTAGATGGTCGCCTGGAAGGGTTGTCTAATTATTGAAACACCACATAAACGTCTAGAATAAGGAATTGGTCCTAACAACACCAGCCTAACTAGATAGTCATTAAGGTTTATTTTCATCACCAATCG
The DNA here is from genome assembly GCA_029959085.1 of Nemophila menziesii. Lineage (NCBI taxonomy): Eukaryota > Viridiplantae > Streptophyta > Magnoliopsida > Boraginales > Hydrophyllaceae > Nemophila > Nemophila menziesii. The sequence goes on along the minus strand of JARWIR010000082.1, from coordinate 1,223,385 downwards.
TCATTAGTAGGTAGGACTACACCTAGGATCCAAGTGGCACAGGTTAACCCTTTGTGAGTTCCCCCGTGATTGTGAGGTTGCCACCCTAGTTCGCTCTCCGGAGATAGGGGGAATTTAGAATCCTGACTACATTTCTAAGAGCTATTATCTCCCTATAAACTGAAATTGATACAAAGAATTAGAAGGATTAGTGTATACTAGCAAAACCTAAGCTATACTCTCTCATCTTATTCTCTCGTATTTAATTATTTGTCTTTTAATTTCATTAGTTTAATTATTACTCACTTAATCAATCATATTTTCTGTCTTTTAATTAATTATTGCTACTCTGCTTTATTTGTTCATTCGTCTAACACATTTAAGTCTCTGAGGAACGAATCTTCTCATCATATAAACTTGCATACGTCCTATAATACTTGCATAACCGTGCTAGTCTAGGGTGATTAGTGAATTGTTTCCCGTATTTATTTATCATATTTTTATCACACCCTAGGCGACACCAAGTTTTTGGCGCCACTGCCAGGGACTTGTGTCTTGTTAGCGTGTGGGTTTTTTATTTCTAGTAGTAGTTTTTATTTAATTTTAATTTTTATCTTTCCATATTTACGCTTGTTGGTTTTTGCTTTAGTCTTTTTCAGGTTTTAACAGTGCATCCTTGGCTACCTCTCCCGGAGCCCGAAAGGAGTTTCAGATCTTATAACAGACGTATCCGAGAAGAAAGAGATCGAAGAAGAGCTATGGCAGAAAATTAACAACAAGGAGTAGATCCACCATTTGGTCCTTTAGGCCATTTACCACCACCACCACAAGGAGATAACAGAAACAACAACAGAATTGAACGAGATTTCCCAGGCTTGGGAGAACCTTTTCAAGTACAACCATAGGTTATCGTCCTCCAGAGATCCAAAATATCAAGTTTAGACCCGATCCGGGCATGCTCAGTCAATTCCAGAATTTCAGACTCTATAGTGGTGCAGCAGTTCAAGATCCGGTAAGAGCGGTTCAGAAGTTCATGCAGATTTGTGATGCCTATGTTACTGCATGCATTATACGCAAGCATCTGTATTGTCACATGTTTTCGTTCTTTCTGACCGGTAAAGCTGGTGATTGGCTAGATAGACAACCACCAGGTACAATTAATACTTGGGCAGAACTTCAAGCCACATTCTTTAACCGTTTTTATTCGAAGAGTATGAGACTCAAAGATCAGAGCGAGCTTGCTATGTTTTGTCAAGAGAGTGTAGAAGTAGTAGGAGACACGTGGATAAGGTTTCAACAAAAGTTAGCTAGATGTCCACTCAATGGTTACACCCTGGTGTCGCCTAAGGTGTGATAAAAAGATGTATAAAATAAGTGCAAATAAACACCCTAAGCTGAGCACGGTTCTACAAGTATACAGATCGTATGCAAGTTTTAATGAATAAGTAGAATTCGTTCCTCAGGGACTACGAAGGTTAAGAAGAACTTATGCAAATATTCAAGTGCAAATATGAGAGTTAGAACAGATAATACGCAAGTAGAAAGAAAGAAAGATAGATTTTTAATTGGTTTTTGATAAAAGAAAATTAAACTAATAAATTAAAAGACAGAAAATAAATAAAAGAAGGGAAAAGAATATAGTATGAAAGTGTAGCTTGAGTAATTAGCATGTAATCCCCACTAGTTTTTCCGTTCTAAACATGTAAGGTATGAATCATGTAGTATTTCAATAGTTTGGTTTCAATTGCGCTAGGTAGTTTCAAATAGGGTTTACCTGTGTCAATAAGAACCTAAGCAAACTGTTCATGCAATTGAAAAAATAGCAATACACTAAACCATTGACTATCTAGTTAGGCTGGGTTGTCAGATCAAACCTTATTCTAGACGTTATGTGCGAATTCTATAGTCAAATATACCGGTTATCTAACTACTATGATAGTAATCCTATATGTTTGCAACCATAAAGAACACATAATATAAATCCAACACATAAACAGAGAAATCAAAACATAAATTTAATCAAATTAGATAGATGTCAACCAAAACTAGGGTTCATACATATATGCTAAAACTCAAGCTAAATAGAATTTAGTTCATACTAAGAAAAGAAAATAAAAGAATTACATAATTAAAGGTTGAAGAAGACATAATTGTTGCACAGTTCCTTCCAGACTTCTCTTTTGTGTTGTAGCTTCTTCCTGACCTTAAGGTTTGGTCAAGGACGATTTAAGAGTGTTAAGAGGCTGTATTTATAGTGTATAGGTTGACCTAATTCGTTTCTTGAAGGAGAGGTTAAGTAATGGACTCCAAGCCCAACTCAAATTCGTATGGAAATAAAGATAATTACTGCTGAACTATTTTGAGCATATCTTCTTCGTTATTGGTCGGTTTTTGCTCCACAATATACCAAAAGAATCCTCACAGAATTATCTACGTCCCTATGAAAGGAATCTTCCAAAATCGGCTTGGTTTTGGAGTTATCACCACTTCTTTAGGCATAGCTGCAGAAATTCAGATTTAAGGCAGCTTTTTCCTTTTCCTAATTGAACTCTGTTTCCTTCTATCTCCAATTTCCATATTTATCTTCTTTCCTTTAGCTCTTTGAACTAACTTGGACTCTAATTAATTACCATATATCTCTAAAGCTTCACACTAAATAAATAATTAAACCCAATATGCTCTAAAAATATTAAATAATCAATTCAAGACCCAAAATAGGAAAGTGTACTAAATCGTGAGAAATTCAACCTATAAAAAATAAATACGCCTAAAATGATGTCTAGATTTAATTATCACAAATGAGGAGACATCAAGACCCCCAACTCAAAGTTGTATCGTCCCGATACAATAAAAGTAAAGAATAGTAGGGAAGTCAAGAAGAAGAAGTAGGAGGAGAATAAGAACAGAACACAATGAATGATCCTAGAGCATAATACCTAAAAAGTCTCATGTAGTAATGCTCAAGAAATAATGCACAAGTATGCTTAATATACACATAATCAACAATCCATAAATTCAAATCAAGATTAATTTCGCAATTCCAGAAGGAGAGGTTGATAACTTAGTTCATGATAATGGCTATAGGTTGTTCATAGGTACTAATATAGAATCCAATGGTCCACTTACCTACTACCTAATATCTCAATTGCTTCTCCACCAAGCAATTAGAAATCCTAAGGTCTTTGGTTATAACGTGGCTTAGGGACGGTGTGGTATATTTGGATAAATAAAAAGTGAGCTTTTGGCTCTCTCCTCACATTCCATCAATGAATCGCCCTAGAGCTTGAGTTTTCACTCGAAGATGTTCTCACTCAACCCAATTTTTGATGCTTTTGATGTGCATCCCCAATAATCTCAACTAAACCTCTTTCCATGATGATATTCAAATTCCACTTTGCCGGTCCGAATATATATTTCTTTTCATACCAATTTTTTATTTTGTATAGCTATGACTCTCTTAATTTTTAGATATCACGCTATTTTTTCCATATATATATTTTTCTTTTTATGCCCTTGTTGGCAAATTTAGCTTGTAGCTTCTTTTTCATTCACTATTACCCCGGCAAAGGGTTACAATAATAACTTTTTCATCATCAATAAAATCACAATTACAATTTCCAAAACCCAATGTTCCCTAATGATGAAACCCACCACCCCAAACTCAAGCTCTAAAACGAGTTGTCTCAGGTTTTGCGATTCGAGTGCGGGTCATATAGATAAGTCCTACAAACTAAGGGTATGGATTATAATGTGGTTAAATAAAAGGCTTTAGAAAGGGTCCGAGGGGCTAAGACGGATAAATAATAACAATAATCAAATAAAAAGGGTGAGAAAGTATAAAAAGGCTTCAAGTGGCTTCAACATGAAAGAACTGCCTTATTCATCTTTCTAACTACCGGATTTTGTTAATTTTTCATTATTAGTTCATAGATAAGCGGGTTTTCAACTAATTTCAAACCTCACGTTCTACACACCAAATAACTCCCCCTAAGTTTCAACGTGACTTCTTAGCATTACTCATTAAATTTTCTATCCTTTATTTCCTGTTTTCATACATGCATCTAAACAATTTTGTAACATCTTTCAAAAACATACTACTTACTATCATTGACCTAATAAAATCATGCTCAATAGGTACATTCAACATATTCTATGCCTTAATTCAACCTAAAAAATTTAAAATTTTATGAAAAAAAACAAAAAGGAAGATGAGGACAACGAATCCCCACCCCCAACTCAAAAATGAGCCGTGTCCCCACGACTCGAAAAAGACTCAAGAAAGAATAAAATTTAAAATTAGCATACATATTGCACATAAAGAAATGGTAGGGAAGAAAGAAAACATACTCTTTGAGGCTATTACCTCGCCTTATCGACATCCAAGATAGGATTTTGCTGGATTTCTTTGATTGCTCGAGGAGTGTTATGATGTACTCCTTTTCTTCTTTTGAAAGTTGCGTAATTACTCTCAAAACTTTAATGATCCAAGCATTGTCAATATTGTTACTCATCTAAACTCACGTGTTTCTTCTTCACCCAACTTCTTATTCGTTTTTCGATCAAGACACGTGATCATAGTAGGATATTGCATTAAATAACGACATGGGAGAGATCGAAAAAATCGCATCACCTCCTCCTAGATCAACTGTGCCACATCCTCTTCTTCTCCTCACAAAATACAATTCACAAAAAGAACATGTTTTAGAACGTCATACCAGTAACGTATACCAACCCAGGCATTCCAAATCTCCACAAATCTTCATGTATTCTCCTTCATCAACTTCTTCTTCAAATACTTTCTTATAAGCAAAAGGTAGTTCCTTTAATTGTTTCTTTGGAGAAGCTATCATGGCCATTGAAGCTTTCTATTTTTCTTCAGGTGTAGAGTCTTCGATCTATAGAGGTTGTGTTGTCTTCTTTACTAAAGTTAGAACCTTTTTTCCCATTGAATCAACACAGCATGCCAACCTCTCTTCTCTTGACTTGTTTTACCCTTTGAATTGGAACTAGGACTTTTCTCACTTGATTTCTTCTCAATTAATCCAACACCTTGCTTTTCTTCATCTCCCTTACAGTATATAATGTTTATGTTCTCTTAATCATCTAAATTGACCCCCAACTCAAAGCTTTAACCACTCTTGAAATTAGAACTTGTGAATTTTTGGTTGAACAAGCTTGATTCGGCTTAGGAAAAATGAATTGATGATGAATATCTATGTGGATAAGGTGGATTTTTGATGGATTGGCTTGGATTTAATAAATTGTAGGATGAATTTTTGAAATTTAAGCTTTTGATTCTTGGATTCAATGTGTTTTGGTATGATATGGGTGGTTGAATCTTCTTTGTAATGATGTGGAGAAAGGATTTGATGTGTTTTCATGGTGATTGGGTAGTGTTTTGATGATTGGGGAAGGTTTTTATGAGCTTTAATGGAGTTGGGAGAGGTTTGGGGAAGAAGGAGAAGCTTAAGTATTGAAAAATTCGTAACAGAGCAACCTCCTCACCCTTATAACCTTAAAAACGCGAAAAATTCCTCTCTCCAGCAGTGTTGGGCGGTATACCAGCCGTAGGGCCCGGTATACCGGACCTAAGGGTCTGATTTTTTTTCTTCTCGGCATAAAACTTGTGACGTGAACCCGTGGCACGTGTTTTTTTCGTAGCCGCGCCGGTATACCGGTGAAATGATCAGATTTTTTCTGATTTTTTTTCTTTTCCTCCCTAACTCGATTTTCTTAGTACCTGAACATCAAAAACACTACTACCTTCCTCAAGAATGCAATATCAACTAAAAATAACTAAACTAAACATAAACTAAAAATGTAAAAACACGAAATCATAAAGAAACTACGGGTTGTCTCCCGTATAGCACTTTTGTTTAACGTCTTTTAAAGTTAGACGCGTTACCTCGATTACAAATGACGAAATTTCCACCCCTTGCCTCTAACTCCCATGAACTTTTCAGATCTATTCTTTGGAGCAATGGATGGTTTCATCCATAAGTTCTGGGGTGTAGGTTCGTCTTGTGGTAACTCTATTTCGTTTGTCGCTTTGCACTCCTTTGGTAATTCATTCGTCCCTTGTTTGTTAGAAAGAATGTACTTCATGAACTTGCAATATTTTGTTAGTCTTGTGAGAGCTTCTACAAACGGGATGTTGACTTTTAACTCGTTCACCATGTCAAGGAACTTCTTGAATTCTTTTTCATTGTTCTGAAATTTGACACGTGACGGATATGGTGGAGGAGAGCGTGTGTTGGTTACCAATGGACTCTTTTTCTTTTCTAGTGTCTTCTCTGGGACACTCGTTTGTTCAATTACCTCTTCAACCTTGTCTTTAATTGTTTCTTCAACCACTTTTTCAGGAATAGAGGTTGGTTCTGGTTCTCGTCTAGGCGGAGGTAATTGTTTTCCACTTCTCAATTCAACTGCATGACAAGCATGATCTTCAGGAGCAACAGTATCACTTGGAAATTGCCCTTTTTTCTTATTTTGCATTACACTCTCCATTCGTGATATTGTATGCTCAAGGTTCTTAATTACCTTGGATTGGGTTTGGATTCTTTGCTAGCTCATCTTCATATTTTCTTCCATTACTTTCATCATTGCAGCCATACTTGAATTCAAACTCGAAGGTTTCTTTTGTGGAGCTTGTTGCATTGAATATTGAGGTGGTTCTTGATAAGCTTCTTTGGAATTCGGCGCTTCTTGATAGATTTCTTTGTAAATCGGAACTTCTTGATAAGTAGGTTGTGGCGGATAGTAAGATTGAGGCCGAGGTTGATAATAAGTCTCTTGATTTCTGACCCAATTTTTATTTTGTGGGGGTTAATAATTAGCGTAACTTCCTTGAGGATAATAATAACCATTAGAATAATGGTTTCTTTGATGAGATACGAAGGAAGTTGTGGCTATATTATTCATGCAATTCTCCCACGAATGGTTTCTTGCTCCACAACCTGGACATAAAGGTAAAGTAGGTACTAGATTCACCTGAGCTATTGTTCGTGCTTGTTCTCGTAATTTTCTCAAGTTGTTGGGTTAACTCTTTGAGCCTTAGAGAGTCTAAGGTCTCTTCTTGTTTTTCTGATTCAACTGGCCAACTTCTCTCGTTCTCAAGAACATTCTCCATAATATTTTCAGCTTCTTCAGGATCTAATAACACAAAACCTTTTCTTCCAAAAATATCTGCTCTTCTTCTGGACTCGTCATTATGTCCTCCATAGAACATGGTTAATGAATATTCTGGCGATGATGTATGGCATGGACATCTCGCCTTCATCTCCCAAAAACGTAACCATGCTTCACCCAAACTTTCTCCGTCTTCCTGCATAAATTGTTCGAGCTCCACCATATCTTTTAATCTTCTACTAACCGGATAGAATCGGTCTAGGAATTTAGATTGAAGCTTGTCCCAATCTGGAATAACGTGAGGGCGTTGGGGAACGTACCAATCGCTTGCACTTCCGGTCAAAAAGAATTGGAACATAATGTAATACATCTGCTCCTTTGTAACGCCTCTGGTAATATAAACGTCACAAATCTGCATAAATTTCTGAACATACCGGACCGGATCTTGTTGTGCAGCACCGCTAAATTGTCCATGACTCGCAAATTGCGCTATCATGCCTGGATCTGGTCTAAAATTGGCGGTTTGGATTTCAGGAGTGCGGATTCCGCGTGGTTGCACTCTGTATGTGATGGGAAGGTCAAGTCTCCTTGGATTCTCCATCTGTAAAAATCTATAAAGACAAACACTAAAAAGAAAAGCGTAAAATAGAACTAACTAAAATATAAGCACTAGATAATTGCACAAGGACTAACAATGTAGTCCCCGGCAGCGGCGCCAAAAACTTGGTGTCGCCTAAGGTGTGATAAAAAGATGTATAAAATAAGTGCAAATAAACACCCTAAGCTGAGCACGGTTCTGCAAGTATACAGATCGTATGCAAGTTTTAATGAATAAGTAGAATTCATTCCTCAGGGACTACGAAGGTTAAGAAGAACTTATGCAAATATTCAAGTGCAAATATGAGAGTTAGAACAGATAATACGCAAGTAGAAAGAAAGAAAGATAGATTTTTAATTGGTTTTTGATAAAAGAAAATTAAACTAATAAATTAAAAGACAGAAAATAAATAAAAGAAGGGAAAAGAAGATAGTATGAAAGTGTAGCTTGAGTAATTAGCATGTAATCCCCACTAGTTTTGCCGTTCTAAACATGTAAGGTATGAATCATGTAGTATTTCAATAGTTTGGTTTCAATTGCGCTAGGTAGTTTCAAATAGGGTTTACCTGTGTCAATAAGAACCTAAGCAAACTGTTCCCTGCAATTGATAAAATAGCAATACACTAAACCATTGATTATCTAGTTAGGCTGGGTTGTCATATCAAACCTTATTCTAGATGTTATGTGCTAATTCTATAGTCAAGTATACCGGTTATCTAACTACTATGATAGTAATCCTATATGTTTGCAACCATAAAGAACACAGAATATAAATCCAACACATAAACAGAGAAATCAAAACATAAATTCAATCAAATTAGATAGATGTCAACCTAAACTAGGGTTCATACATATATGCTAAAACTCAAGCTAAATAGAATTTAGTTCATACTAAGAAAAGAAAAGAAAATAATTACAGAATTAAAGGTTGAAGAAGACATAATTGTTGCACAGCTCCTTCCAGACTTCTCTTCTTGTGTTGTAGCTTCTTCCTGACCTTAAGGTTTGGTCAATGATGATTTAAGAGTGTTAAGAGGCTGTATTTATAGTGTATAGGTTGACCTAATTCGTTTCTTGAAGGAGAGGTTAAGTAATGGACTCCAAGCCCAACTCAAATTCGTATGGAAATAAAGATAATTACTGCTGAACTATTTTGAGCATATCTTCTTCGTTATTGGTCGGTTTTTGCTCCACAATATACCAAAAGAATCCTCACAGAATTATCTACGTCCCTATGAAAGGAATCTTCCAAAATAGGCTTGGTTTTGGAGTTATCACCACTTCTTTAGGCATAGCTGCAGAAATTCAGATTTAAGGCAGCTTTTTCCTTTTCCTAATTGAACTCTGTTTCCTTCTATCTCCAATTTCCATATTTATCTTCTTTCCTTTAGCTCTTTGAACTAACTTGGACTCTAATTAATTACCATATATCTCTAAAGCTTCACACTAAATAAATAATTAAACCCAATATGCTCTAAAAATATTAAATAATCAATTCAAGACCCAAAATAGGAAAGTGTACTAAATCATGAGAAATTCAACCTATAAACAAATAAATACGCCTAAAATGATGTCTCAGAAATAGATTTAATTATCACAAATGAGGAGACATCACACCCCATCTTTACAATTAGCTATATTTTATCAAGGTATCAATGCCGAAAGTAGATTGAGGGTAGATAATCTTGGAAAGGGAAATTTTGTATCCATGGATCCTGTAGAAGTCGCCGAAGGTTTGGAAAACATAATAGAAACAGAAAGGAGTTGGACACTTTCGTAAGCTCTTGTCACAAACACCAGAGGTACACTTCGATTAGATGCAGAAACTGCAAACTCAACTCAATTAGCCGCATTACAGAATCAAATCAAAGAACTTAAGCTTGAGATTCAGAAGAATTTAGTCGCAGCAAATGTAGTGCAAGAAGCACAAGGTTGTTCACATTGTGGGGTCACGAATCATACATGGGAAGAGTGAGAAGGAAATCCAGCATCTATTTATTTCATATCCTACCGAGGAAATTATCAATTTGGTAACAGGACTCATCCGGGTATGCAGTATTCAAATCCACAGGGGGCCGCTAATCCAGGTAATTTAATAACCTCGTCCCCTAAATAATTCTTTCCAACCAAGAGGTCAAGCTACATATCAGGGAAATCAGAATTATAATCGACCTGCTCCCCCACAACAACCTGTCAATGACGCATACGCCGATGCTTTAGCTCAGAAGGCTCTACCACAATATCCTCAAGAAGGAGTTGTGGGTGATCAACAATTGAAGAATTTTATGGATCTTATAACCACTAATATGCATTCGCAGAATGAGAAGTTAAGAGAACAAGAAGCTTCAATTCAAATCTTAGGTACGCAAGTAGAACAAATGAATAAAGTTCTTACTAATATCATAGAAGCGAAAGAATTGAAGGCTATCAAAGGAGGTGATGACAATGTTGGGTTCGAAGCTTGTAAGGCTATTGGTCTTGAAATTAAAGAAAATAAGGAAGTACAGCATGCTGCAGAAATTGTCGTGGAAGTTCCTAGTATTGAAGAAGAACCAACCAAGTCTAGCCCCGTGGACTTTGATTGTTCTGAGGATGAGGAATCAGACGAAGGATCCAAATTTATACAGCTTCTGAGAGATATGCAAGAAGATATTAGATCGGTTGTGAAGTTACAAGCGGAGAGAGCTAAGGAGAAAGAGGAAGAAGTCTAAAAAGATCCAAGAATAGAAGTTGCACCTGCTGTGTAAGAAAAGAAAGAAGAAGAGACGGTGGAATCGCCACCAGTTGTTCAAACAATGTCACCAACTATTCCTGATATAAATCCGAAGGTTGACATTGAACTCAAGACATTTGTAGAGGCGTATACTCCTGAAAATATCAACGCCCAAATGCTTGAGATTGCGAAGAAAGGGCTTACACCACAACAAGTATTCACGCAAGTTATTCTAGAGAAATAAGCGAGTGTAGAAGCCAAGAGAGAGACTGTGAGAGTCTCAAGAAAGGTAGAGAAAGAGTTACCATTGAAGCTCAAAGATCCAAAAGCTTTAATCTTCCTATTCAGATAAATGGTACACTCAAGGTGAAAGCTATGTGTGATGTGGGTTCAGGTGTGAATCTTATGCCAAAGTCCGTGTTTGATAGACTTGGACTTCAGAAATTAGAAAAAGCTCCAGTGAAGTTGCATTTTGCTGATAAGTCAGTTACCAAGACATGGGGAACAGTGGAGGACGTTCACGTCCGATGATGTAGTTTCACCATCCCCACTGACTTTGTTATACTTGATTTTGATGCAGATAAGCAGGTTCCAATCATACTTGGAAGGCCTTTCATGGCCACAAGTCCGAGCATAATCAACTTCCAGGAAGGGACAGTTACCCTTCATGCGAAGAATATATCCAAGACATTCTATGTCTGGGGTAAGAAACCAAGGAAGTCAGATCCCACCGTTCCTATCATCCACATCCTTTCACATCACAAAGTCCCAAAAGAAAAGATTCACACAAAGCCTGTGGATACTGAGTCAAAGATTGAGTTCAGGGTCGGATAAGAAGTTCTATGGAAAGCCCAAAAACTAGAGAATAGGCCACGAGGTCACAAAGACTGATGGATGGCAGCATTTGTAGTCACTGAAGTTGGTTCAGCTAAGGTATAGAGATTAGGCCCAAGAGGGGCACTAAACAGAGATTAGTAGACGTTCATAGCCTTGCTCGTTGTTTGGGAGGCTATATTCGCAAATATTCATAGAGGTAACGCGTCTAACTTTAAAAGATGTTAAATAAAAGTGATGCACGGGAGAAAACCCTCAAATTTCTATGTTTTTATGTCTTTAAATTTTTTTAGTTTAGTTGTTTTTAGTTGATATTGCATCATTGAGAAAGGTGTGAGTGTTTTTTATGTTCAGGTATTTAAGAAATCGAGTTAGGAAGAGAAAAACAAAAATTCGGCGAAAAATCTTACCACACCAGCGGTACACCGCAGGACAGGTCCGGTACACCGCCGGTCCAAAAATCGTGGCGACGGTTTTCGCTACGGTATATTGCCGAGGAGAAGAGATAAAAACCGTGTCGCGTATAGCGACCACGGTATGAACAGCAGGTAGGTGCGGTACACCGCACCAGCCATCCGGTACACCGCACCATCAAGAACCGTGGCCATGGTTTCCACCACATTACATTTACGAGAGGAAAAATACCACGTCTTCAAAACCGTGTAGATAATTCGCGAACACGGTATTCAAACCCACAGGTCTGGTACACCGCAACCCTCATCCGGTACATCGCACGACGCCGACAAATCCAAGAGAGAAGGTTATATTACGGGAATTAAAAGAAGAGGTTAGTTTCTACGAGATTTTCAATCCTTAAGCCTCTCTTTCTTCCCCAAACCTTCCCTAACTCCATTAAAGCTGCACCAAACCTTCACTAAACATCAAAACACTACCCAATCACCATAAAAACACATCCAAACCTTTCTCCACATCATTATAGAGAAGATTCAACCACCCATATCATACCAAATCACTTTGAATCCAAGAATCCAAAGCCTAAATTTTCAAAAATTGTCCTACAATTTCTTAGAGTCACACCAATCAAAGAAGAATCCATCTTACCCATATAGAGAATCATAATCATAACACCTTTCCTAACCCAAATAAAGCTTGTACAACCAATAATCAAGAGTTTCAAATTTCAAGAGTGGTTAAAGCTTTGAGTTGGAGGTCAACTGTGATGACAAAAAGAACAGAAACATTATCTACCGTCAAGGAGATAAAGAGGAGTGAAAATAGGGTGTTGGGTCCTAGTGAGAAGAAATCAATTGAGAAAAGTTCAAGTTCCAATTTGAAAGGTAAAACAGTTCATAAAATAAAGGAAATCTAGTTGTTGTAAATTCAAAAAGCCTAAAGGTTTCAACTTTAATAAGGATGATACCACAGCCTTTACAAATCGAGAATCCTGTGACCAAGATCAATGAAGCTTCCAAGTCCATGTTAGCTTCAGCAGAGAAACACTTAAATGAACTTCCTTTGGCTTATGAGAGAGTATTTGAAGAAGGTGAGTACAAGAGATACATAGAGATGGGTAATAGATTGGGTTGGAATACATTCATGTTGCGAAGATCGAATTTATGTAGAGAGTTAGTTTCCTATTTCTATTTAGGCTTATTTAGCCGAGATAGTAATGGTTGTGTTCCAGTTAGAGGCAAGTTAGTTCCTTTCACAGTTGAAGAGATTCGAAACCACTTCTGGTTTAAGAAATTGGTTGGACCATGTAAGTATAGAGAAGCAGTGGAAAATATCAAGACTTTCGATTAGAATCTACTTTTTGATCATGTATTAGATAAGGAGAAAGTGTAAGCAAAAAAGGGACAATTGAAGGCACCTTGGCCTTACAAATACCTCCAAGGAGATACAAAATTTTGGCACCATTTCTTTGGAACCCTAAGAAACTCAGAGGTAACTAAGAAGAAGGCAATCTTGTTGAATTGTATTTAAAAGGGAGAAGAAATGGATGTGGCACAAGTGATCTTTGAGGAGGTGATACGATTTTTTGTCTCTCCCACTTCGTTCTTTAGTTTGAAATATCCTACTATGATCACGTGCCTTATTCGAAAAGCGAATGTGATTCCGGGTAAAGAAGAGAAGCTAATGTATAATATGATGAACAATATTGACAACAATTGAATCAAGACAGTTTTGAGAGTGGCGAGAGTTACGCAACTTTCAAAAGAAGAAAAAGATCATATTTGGTAGGACTACAACTTTTTTACCAAGTAGTCCTGACAACAATTGTCTAATTATTGAAACACCACATAAACGTCTAGAATAAGGAATTGGTCCTGACAACACCAGCCTAACTGGATAGTCATTAAGGTTTATTTTCATCACCAATCGTCATTAGTAGGTAGGACTACACCTAGGACCCAAGTGGCGCAGTTTAACCCTTTCTGAGTTTCCTCGTGATTGTGAGGTTTCCACCCTAGTTCGCTCTCCGGGGATAGGGGGAATTTAGAATCCTGACTACATATCTAAGAGCTATTATTTCCCTTATAAACTGAAATTGATAGAAAGAATTAGAAGGATTAGTGCATACTAGCAAAACCTAAGCTATTATTTCTCATCTTATTTCTCTCGTATTTAATTATATGTCTTTTAATTTCATTAGTTTAATTGTTACTCACTCAATCACTCATATTTTTTGTCTTTTAATTAATTATTGATACTCTGATTTATTTGCCCATTCGTTTAACACATTTAAGTCCCTGAGGAACGAATCTTCTTATCATTAAAACTTGCATACGTCCTGTAATACTTGCAAAAATGTGCTAGTCTAGGGTGATTAGTGCATTGTTTCCCGTATTTATTTATCATATTTTTATCACACCCTAGGCGACACCAGTGCGGCATAATGAAATACAATTTAGTATAAGATAATCAAAATTATAATCAATTTAGACATTAATTAAGCAAACCCCCAAAAGCAAGCAAAATATCTTAATATTTATAGTCTATGTATCATCAGACATCATCCAAAGCTAAGTAGGAGTCTAGCTCATGAACCAATTGGGTTAGCTCAACTGGCCAGGACCCTGTCTCTCAATCAGGAGGTACAGGGTTCGAATCCCTCTTAGAACACCTAGTTCTGACGTGCCTAGGGATATGTTTGGGGAAGGCGGGCATATTCTCCGTGGGACTAGTTGGGTGTGCGAAAGCTAGCCTAGAACCCACGTATCAAGAAAAAAGTCTAGCTTATGTTGGAAATAATAAGAAATAGAAACATAACTGAGAGTTTAAGGCTTTGTTTGGATTGAGGGATTAGAAAGGGAGGGAAGGGATTATAAAGGATACCCTTCATTTGTATTATAAAATTTTAAAGGGATAACTTACTAAAGGATTGAAATATACCTTCTAATCCTTTATATCTTGTCCCTCAAATTTGGAGTCATTAGAAGGAATGGATTAATTCTAATGATAAAATATCTTTATTATCCTAATATTCTATTTGAAATATATTTTATTAGGGGTACAAGAGTAATTTAGTTATAAAATAATCCTTTCCTTTCTATTACTTATAGAATCCAAACACAAAATTCAAATAATCCTTTACTAGTACTTTCCTTTCATTTTCTACTCAATCCAAACAAGATTATATACCATCCTCTCTTTTCCTTTAATATACTATCTTTTTCTATCCTTTAACAAATAACCCCCTCTATATCCAAACATACCCTAAGGGAATAAGAATTAAAAAGATGGAAAATTATGTTGTTTGGCCTCTTGCCTTGCTCTCTTGCTCCTAAAGTAAATAAGCAGAAATATTTAAAATGTGCATTTCTCATTCTAAACAAGTGCTTTTACAGAGGCCAATTTTGTAAGGTCCTGTTTGGAAATGTTTTTTAAAATAATCACTTGACGTGATTTTAGATCCCTAATAATACTCTAAGTGCCTGTTTGGGATTGCTTTTTAAAATAATCACTTAAAGTGATTTTAGATCCATAGCAATATTTTAGACTCTAAAAATCACTTTTAGAAAAAGCACTATATTAGTGATTATTAAAATAATCACTTAAAGTGATTTTAGATGTCAAAATATTTTTTAATATTTTTTTAAAATATTTTTATTTTAATCAAAAAGCACTTTTAGCTCCAAAATAATCAATCCCAAACGGGCACTAAACCTTTAACATCACTTTTAGGAAAAACACTAGATATGTGATTTTAGATGCCAAAATATTTTTTATAATTTTTTAAAATATTTAAACTTTAATTGAAAAGTGCTTTTAACTCTAAACTAATCAGTCCTAAACGGGCTCTAAGTCTTGTGTTGGGTTGAGAAATATAAATAGATTTGGTAAGAATAACCTACAAGGAAATCTGTAGGAATTTGGCTATACACGTCATCATTACCAAATAGATCATAACTTCCTTATATGAACTTGGAATTACGACCCATTTCCTTCCACACAAACTAGAATTCAAGAGATGTCCAATGGTACAAGAACCAATCTATAATTATTTACCAATCATTGTCGGAAATGTATATAAGTTAGTGGTGGTTTCATATGGAAACTTTTTCTACTCTTTATGGAAACTTTTTAATATTATTTGACTTCTTTTTTATTTCCGTTCTAGCTTGCATGAGTTATTTCTTTGATTTTAGGCTCCTTAACTCTTGTTTCAATGTCCGGATTATTTTTTCCATGTTCCTATGAGTTAACTTACGTAGAACAAAAATAACTCATAATGCTCTAAAAATATGTGATAGTAAATATTAGGCAGTGATGCAATTACATATTATTAGAATAAATCCTAACTGAAGATGTATAAACCAAATAAAATGATGTTTCAGAAGTATTAAAATGTATCACAAACAATGAGACATCAAGACCCCCGACTTAAAGCACTGTCATCCAGACAGTGTAAGCACAATATTGGATCCAAGAATCAAAAGTATCATGTAGAAGCATGCAATGGCTCCTAAGAAATGTAAAGAAAAATTCTCATAAATATAATACAAAACAAATAAACCCTAAAATAATAAGCATAAAAGTAATCAACAATGTTAGCATATCAAGAAAAGTTAGCTTCGAATGCAAAAGATCATTCTTACTCGGCACAAAGAGGTAGCTATTGTATGATCATCGATCTTTCCATGATGTTTAATGGCCAAGTCACTTTCTTTCTTTTTGCTCATTTGTCAAGTGATATATTGGCGCTCCCCTCACTAAACCAACAAATAACTGGCTAAGAAATTGAGTTTTCTCTCAAAGATATGCTCACTCATCTCTTTTTGATGCATGAATAAACAGCCCCCATCTCTAATACAATTCATTTATGCTACTCTCAACTTTTCACTTGCCAGATTATTTTTTTTCTCTTTTCATTTCCCTTTTTTCGGAAGCCAAGCATAAATCAAGTTTTTTGGTTGTGGTCTCATGATTACTTCTTCCTTTCTCTTTTATTTTCTTTTATTTCTTTTATTTCTTTTTTTCCCTGAGTTTGGAAAATAATACAATGATTTGCACCGTAATATAGCACAAAACAAACAAAATACCTACCCATTATTTCCTGTAAACACGAACACCCACCAACTCAAACTCGGAGCTAAAAAATAATTAATAATAAGGAGTTATGATTCAAGTATGGGTAATATGGTAAGGTCCTATCATCTAAGGGGTATATAATCTTGTAACATTTCTAACAAAGAAAAGACTAAGGCTTAGAGGGGCTAGGAGTGATAAATCATATTCATTTGGACATGCTAAAGGGTACAAGTGGATTATCAACGAATCAGCTTAATCATTTTGATAACTATGTGGTCCCGTTAACTCTTTTACTTCAAAGTTGTAGGTAAGTTGGTTTTCAACTAGGTCCAATATTAAGGTCTACACACCTACTCACTTCTTGCTTTGTTATGCATTGCTAGCTAGCAATTCAATCCAAAATAACATGTTTCATGCAAGAAATTTAAGCATAATGTGGGATTTTCTAAAGCAAGAACATAATTCATATCATTGAGTTATCTAAACATGCATATACAAGACACCATCTTTAACAAAATAAAATAAAATAAAATAAATATTTTCAATTTTTTCAATATATTAAACAAACGAAATAGGGATGAGAACAATGAGTACCCCACCCCAACTAAAAAATGAGTCGTGTCCCCATGACTCAAAAAGACTCTAATCGATAAATTCGTGGGTTGTCTCCCGCAAGCACTTTTGTGTAACGTCGTAAGTTCGATGTTTTTTTCTCAAGATATTTTCTTCTTAGTGTAAACTCTTTAATGATGTGTGAGGATCCTAGATTAACCCATCATAAGTTACACATTTTACTATATTTCACTTCGATTACCTTGTCTGAGATGACTCTAGTGTCCGTCAATGGCCCACTCCATATAGCTTGGTATTTCTACGGATTATTCATGAGGTCTTATGGTTTAAACACAACCTCATCTCTTATACCAATTTCATCTTTTTCTATCTTTCTTACACTTTCCTTCGGGTTCTTCACACCCATACGATTTCCAATACTTCATATCAAGGAGAGGTTCTTTAATCTCCTCCATCTAGTTACTTCCAAGACATAGAATATCTGGGATTCATCCTCGATACTCAATGTAATCACATCTTCTTGTAGATCTATAATTATTCACCCCATCTCCAATAAAGTATGCCCCAATATGAGAGGGACAGTTTGATCTACATTATGGTCGAGGATAATAAAATTAACATGTATAATAAGGTTATCTACTTTCACCAACACGTCCTCAAACACTCATTTTTATTGTACGTTCCACCATTTGAAATATGATGGATATTGGTTTTGCAACTCCAAACGCACTCTTAGACATAATATTGATGCTTTCCCTCAAGTCGCATAGGTACTTTCCCTCGAATGTACAATCAATCTTGATTAAATTAGTGAAACCCCCTGAATCCTTTAACTTTGGTGGAAAATTATTTAAAACTTAGTTGAAACCTCCCCAGTTAATGCCACAGTCTCCTATTACTCAACTTTTTTCTTCTTGGGAAGTGTTTCCTTAAATAATCTTAGATACTTTGACATTTTTTTATTACGTTGGGGATAGGAAGGTTAATCTTCAGCTAGCTTAGCATCTCAATAAACTTCTTGTATTCTAGATCATCTTTTTTTTCATCATTCTAGATGGGAATGGTGGTGTTGGGCGAACTTGTTGCGGTGGAGACATATCTTTCTTTGTTTTTTGAACCTTTGGTGCTTCCACTGCTTTATCTACCACTTCTTCTCCCTTGTATCCAACCAAATCTCCCACCCAAGAGTTAAAGGACAAAGAAGCCATTTTTAGAAATTGCAAGCGTTGTCATCCAGATTTAGAAAGTGAACTATTCGAGATTCCACGTGATATTGACAAAGATTCTGGAGGAGCCCTTTGATATCCAGCTAGAATTTGAGTTATAAATGTGTGGCGGCTGATGGTTCGTGATTTGAAGCTGAAACAAATAAGTTATTAATGTTGCAGCTGACGTGACTCGAACCAGTCCACTCTTGGAAGAAAACGTGTTTGGGCTGGACTAGGTCATTTAAACCTAGACCATGACCCATAAAACGTCCATGAACCTATAAATATCATAATATCACATTAGAAACACGTCATTTATTCAAAATTTTCCACCACGGAGAGAGAGAGAGAGAGAGAGAGAGAGAGAGAGAGAGAGAGAGAGAGAGAGAGAGAGAGAGAGAGAGAGAGAGAAAGTCGACAGAGGAGGAAGCAACAGAAGCTGGGACATTACATCATCACGTCTGCACCATTTTAACGCTACTATTAGGGTAGTTAGGCTTAGACGCTTGGCTTAACCATGTTTCTAAGTTGTTTACTTGTTAGTTTTGTTCTTGTAATCATGCACTAAATTCCCCATAGCTTGATTACTATTTTTCTATTCAATGTTTTTTAGGAATTCATTTTAATTGATTTGAGCTTGGATTTTATAATTATATTATGAATGTTTTAATTAAACTTGCTAAAGCATGTACACAACTAGTTTGACCTAAGTTTTCTATACTGTCACCCCGACATGGGGTTTAGGGACAAAAATTCATAAACGTCTAGTGTGTGGTAGTAATTATAATGGACTTGCCTAATGAGATAGTCATGAGGGTCAATACTTAATTACCAATCATTTTGCAAGGTCCCTGATGTCCCTTAAGGTGTGATAAAATAGATGCAAATAAACACCCTAGGCTAGCACGTTACTCACTGCAAGTATCACAGATCGTATGCAAGTTTTAATGATTAATAGAATTTTTTCCCAGAGACTACAAAAGTTAGAGAGAACTTATGCAATTATCAAGTGCAAATACGAAAGCTAGAATAATAATACACAAGAAATAAAAGACAATAATTTTTGTTTGGTTTTTGTAAATAGAAATTAACTAATTGAACTAAAGATAGAAAAATAAATAAGAAAATCATATAGTATGAGAGTTTAGCTCGAGATATAACAAGTAATCCCCACTAGCCTTGTTTATGCTAATCATGTAAAGGAGAATTATTTAGAATTTCAATAACCAGGATTCTAATTTCCTCCTAACCCCCTTTTGGGTGGACTTAGGTAGCGACCTCACAATCACGAGGGGGCTTATCTAAGGGGCTCCTACGCCACTAGGTTCTTAGATGAGATTGGCCTTCTAAAGATGATCGGTGGTTAAATCAAACCCTAATGGTCATCTAGTTAGGCAAGCCAATCAGGATCACTACTGCACACTATACGTTTATGTGATGTTTCAATAATTAGACACCCCTTCCGGGTGACTATCTAACTACTATTAAGGTAGTCCTATATGTTGTATACCGCAAGGAAAACAAACAATAAGTCAAAGCACATAATACAGAGAATAAAATAATCATTCATATAAATAATGAAAATATCAAATTAAAATAGATGTAAAACAAGTATAGGGTTTATACCCATATGCTAAACCTCAAGCCAAAATAAATTAGTTCATACGCGAGAAAGAAAAGAAAAAAATTATAAATTTGAAGGCTTGAATTTTTTTTGTTTTCTGGAAGTCCATTTTCGTTTTATCAAAACCGGTGATTTTTTAATCACAATTTAAAAAGATATTCGTTTTCTTTACTCACTGGTTATTTTCTGAAATGGCTCTTCCTATTTCGGATGTTGGTTCTACTTTGAACGGAAAGCCACTTCTCGACGTGAACAAGTTGGAACCCCATAATAGTTCTAACTACAAGCGTTAGGCATAAAAGATTATGATTTGTCTTGATCAGTATGAACTCGACTTTGCTATAGTCGAGGCTCCTCCACTTATGAAAATTGGAGCTCATACTGAACAAGAGCTAGCTAGACATCTTTCCCTCGAATCTCGGTTCAAGAGAGATAATATCATGGCTCTGGGCTGGATGATGAACAAAGTTACTAATCCCATATTTGATCTCCTTGCCAAAGAGAAATCGGCGAAGGTCATATGGGAAACTCTCGAGAAGAAATATGGGGTTGATGATTCTGGTAAGAAAAAGTACGTCACTAGAAATTGGTACAATTTTAGACTCGCGGATTAGAAACCCATGACTGAACAACTTCATGTGTACGAGAACCTATGCGAGGAGGTAATCGCCGAAGGCATGAAGATGTGCGAAGTTTTTCAAGCCAACATTTTGCTTGAGAAATTCCCCCATCTTGGAGTGAATACCGCAACGACCTCAAACACAAAAAGAAGAAAATGACCCTCCAAGAACTCATCAGCCACATACAAGTCAAAGAAGCCAATCGACTCAAGGATAAGTCAATCTCTTTTCCTTCTCATTCCTAGAAAGCTAATCTCGTCGAAGGTTCTGGCCAAGGTAACAAAGACAAGTTCAAAGGGAAGGGAAAGCAACAAGTCTCCAACAAGCCTAAGTCTGGGGGAAACAAGAACCGCGACAACTCCAGCAAACAAGGTGGAGGATTCAAAACTTATGGTAAGATTCAAAAAACTAAAGGGGCCTTTTATTGTTGTGGTAAAGAAGGACATAGAGCTTTCAAATGTCCCCTTAGGGCTGGCCAGGGTCCCAAAGCTGCCGTTAATCTGACTGAGACCGAAGAAATAATTGCCTCGGTAATGGTTGAGGTAAACTTGGTGGAGAACAAGAGTGAGTGGATCCTTGACACTAGAGCTTCTCGACACTTCTGCACAAACAAAGCCCTGTTCAAGAAATTTGAAAAAGCAACTAATGGTGAGTGTGTGTACTTGGGTGACTCTTCCACCGCTACAGTTCTTGGGAAAGGACAGGTTCCCCTCAAACTCACCTCTGGTAAGCTTCTTGAACTGAATGATATTCTCTTCGTCCCCTCTCTGTGTAGGAACTTATTTTCTGGGGCGCTTCTTAACAAAGTGGGTCTCAAACTTGTTTTCGAGGGGGGGAAAGTCATTATCACCAAAAATGACGAGTTCGTGGGGAAAGGGTACTTAAATAAAGGCTTGTTTGTTTTAAACACTATAACCCTTAATGAGAATGCATCTAATTCCGCTTATATCGTTGAGTCTGTTCAAACGCGGCATGGTAGACTAGGTCATTTAAATGTTGCGTCTATTAAAAGGCTTAAAAAACTTGGACTAATACCCTTTCACAATGTGGATGACTTTGAAAAATGTCAAATATGTGTAGAGTCCAAACTTGCGAAAAAAACCTTTAAATCCATTACCAAGAGACAAACTAAATTGCTTGAATTAGTTCATTCGGACTTAGCTGATTTAAAAAAATCCGCTAGTAGAGGAGGAAAACTTTATTACATAACCTTCGTAGATGACTACTCTAGGTTTACTAAAGTGTATTTTCTTAAAACTAAAGATGAAACGGAAAATGCATTTTTAAAATATAAAGCCGAAGTTGAAAACAAACTAGACTGCAAAATCAAACGACTTAGGTCTGATAGAGGAGGCGAGTATAGTTCCATTTCCCTTAAAGAGATTTGTGAAACCGATGGGATTATCCACGAACTTAGTGCCCCTTATACACCCCAACAAAATGGCATAGCAGAAAGAAAGAATATGTCCCTTAAAGAGACCATGAATGTCATGTTAATAAGTTCAGGTTTACCAACCAACATGTGGGGGGAAGCTGTTTTATCAACCTGTTATGTACTTAATAGGGTACCACATAAATCCCTAGAAAAAATCCCTTATGAGATGTGGAAGGGTTTTCCACCAAACCTGAAATTTCTAAAAGTATGGGGGTGCCTAGCCAAAGTCAAACTACCTGATTTTTAAACTGTCACCATTGGACCCAAAACCGTTGACTCAATTTTCATAGGGTACACTCAGAATAGTGCGGCATACAGATTCTTGTCCTTGGATGATAACTCTATTTGTGAATCTAGAGATGTTGAGTTCTTTGAATACGTTTTCCCTTTAAAAAATTTAAATATTGTCAATGCTTCTTTACATGTTGATAACTTATCTACTAATGATGTTTTACCTATTTGTGATTTTTTCCCTGACCCCTCCATTTCCATGGAGCCTAGTAGTATTCTCGAGGAAGAACCTAGGAGAAGTAAGAGGCGTAGGATCGAGTCTAGCTTCGACCTTGACTTTATAACAGCCTTTATGACCGAAGGTTTTCACATTTATCTATTAAACGAACAGGTAGTCAGCTGCCTCCTCATGGAGGAAGACACAAAAACTTATGACGATGCTTTAAAATATATAGTTGCTAGTTTTTGGAAAGAGGCCATTAATAGTGGACTTAAGTCTATTAAAAGTAACCATACATGGGAATTAACCGACTTACCTAGGGGTAGCAAACCTATTAGTAGCAAATGGATTTTTAAGGAAAAGTTGAGACCTGATGGATCAATAGAAAAATTCAAAGCGAGACTTGTTATTAAGGGCTTTACCGAAAAGAAAGGTTTAGACTACTTTGACACTTACTCCCCAGTGACCAAAATTGCCACGATAAGAACCCTTATTGCTGTAGCCGTCATTCACGAACTTGTAATACATCAAATGGATGTCAAAACTGCGTTCTTGGACGGAGATCTAGATGAAGAGATATACATGGCTCAACCTGAAGGGTGTATGGCCCCTAGTCAAGGGGACAAAGTGTGTAAATTGAAAAAATCCTTGTATGGTTTGAAACAGGCACCGAAAAAATGGTATGAAAAACTAGATAGTACTCTTATTTCAGATGGTTTTGTAGCTAACACTTCTGATTCATGTGTTTACTCCAAGGTAGCAAATTCAGAGTGTTATCATCTGCCTCTATGTAGATGACATGCTCATCTTTGGTACTACTATTCATATTATAAATGAGACTAAACGCTTCTTATCTTCCAGATTCGACATGAAAGATATGGGAGAAGCTGATGTAATATTTGGGGTAAAAATCATTAGGAGCAGTAATGGTATTACCCTGAATCAGTCTCCTTACGTAGAAAGGATGCTGAAAAAGTTCAATCCCTTTGAGGTAACGCCTGTAAATACTCCTTATGATTCCAGTATTCATTTATCCAAACATGTTGGAGATGCTGTATCCCAAAATAAATATGCTAAGACCATAGGGAGTGTGATGTTCTTGATGAACTATACTCGACCCAATATTGCCTATTCCTTTAGTAGACTTAGTCGCTATACTCATAACCCGAGTAGTGACCACTGGGTTGCACTTTGCCGTCTATTGAAGTACTTAAGGGGTACCATTGATCTAGGCTTGCACTATAACAAATTCCCTGTAGCCCTTGAGGGATTTTGTGATGCAAACTGGATCTCTGACAATGACAAAGTAAACTCCACCAGTGGCTATGTGTTCTCCTTAGGGGGAGGTATTGTATCGTGGAAGTCTTCCAAACAGACTTGTATAACACGCTCCACCATGGAGTCTGAGTTCATAGCACTAGAGTTAACTAGGAAAGAAGCTGAGTGGTTGAATAGTCTCCTATCAGATGTGCCACTTTGGGAAGGAAGTGACACACCTGTGTGTATCCACTGTGATTCTCAAGCTTCCATTGGAGTCGCTCAAAATAGTGCTTATAATGGGAAGAAGAGACATATTCGCATCAGACATGGGTCAGTAAGACAGTTACTGAAAAATGGTGTGATAGTCTTGGAATATGTACGATCAGAGAACAACCTAGCTGATCCATTTACCAAAGGCTTAATTAGGAGAGTAGTCCTGGAGACGTCGAGGGAGATGGGATTGAAACCCATTAATGGGGAACATGTGACTAATGAGTCAATGTGATTCTCTCCATCCCTATGGCTCAAAACAAAATCGTCTTAAAAATCATAACCACTTGTGGTGATCCTATTGAGAAGGATTTGATGAATAAGACGTACTGAGTGTTTAAACTCATAGAGAATTCATAGTCTAAATGGTGGTCCTTTCAAGAAGGACTTGATGAATTCACGGGTAATCGCGAGACCCAAACTTCATAATAGAATATTAAAAAGATACATCCTTAAACAATCTTAAAATGAAGAAATACACAAAGTTCATAGTCCATAAAGGGTGGTCCTTAGAGAAGGACTTGGTGAACTGAAAGGTGATGTTCGAGGAAACTATAACTTTCAGCAGGGTAGAGTATGTGTTGTAAGGGTATCGATCGAAAACCGTTAAGTTCAAGAGTAAGTTCACTTAAACGGAATTCGGTGGTTGTCTCACTTCACTACGTGTCAATTCAAATCGCAATATATTGCCACTTAAGTACAATTCACCCAAATGCTGATAGTTTTGGAAATCTGATCACTGCCTCTCCAAAAGACCCTGAGTGGGGGATTGTTGGATTAAAGTTATACAATTATTAATTTAAGAGTATAAACTATAATCCGATCATGTTCTTTTAGGAGAAGTGGAAGAGACTTAAATTAATATAGAGGATTAACTAAGACTCTTCCTATTCCCTTTGGAAAATGGAAAAGACAAATTTTGTGAAGGATTTTGTCTCACATAGGAGGTGAGTAAGAAATTTTATCTATATAAAATAACTTACCTATATATTCCTATCAAAATAACTAGTCACTATGGAAGCTAAAAGGGAATAATAAAGCCCCACACGCGCGCACCACCACCACCACCACCCACCCGCCCGCCCCGACGACGGCGTGGGTCGTGGGTCGTGGGGAAGTTTGGGGAGTCAAAAAATAAAAAATGAAATAGGCTTTCCTATCAGCTCTTATAGTGGTTGTTGACAATTCAAACTCAACCAGAAGATAGTCAACACGTGGATAAATCAAGTCAACCAGCTGTTACAAAATATCAAAATCGTGGTGATTAAGAGCCAATCAAAACCGTCAACCCAATCAAGTCAATTGCGGGAGGTAATCAAGGGACTTAATGGGGATGTTTCTGCTGGCAAAGGATTGACTCCTCACCTCTCCTCTATATAAAGAGCTCCCACTCTACCAATACCAGCTACGAAAAGAAAAACTCTACCTCTCTTATTCTCTGAAATATTATAATAGACGTAGTCTCTCCGTTAGAGGTAACTGGTACGCTGGAATATCTTTTTAACAATATTTTTTGTGTAATTGTTTTCTTTTCTAGTTTCTGTGTAATTGTTTCGTTTGCGTGAGTATTTCAATTCTTGTAATAGTTAGAGTTTACCTTCATTGAATTTTATTTTTTCTGGAAATACATTTCTGTTTTGTCAAAACTGGTGATTTTTTAATCACAAAATACCCTCATGGGATTGGTGCAAGTGCAATTGAAGGTTGGTATGAGAGTAAAACATATTACAGTTTCTGAACAAAAAAAAAGACATATTACAGTTTGGTGAGATGATAGGACCATGCACACGTGCATAATTAGGTCCACACGACCATCGTAACACAAGGGGATTTTGTTCATTAGTTAAGGTCAACATCTCAATCATGGAGACATTATTTGGGTAGACAGACAAGTTTATATTCTCCACTCAAAATAATATTATAAATAAAAACCAAGGATAAGAGATCCATGAAGAACAAGTAGAAGGATTGCAAAGCTCTTGTCTTATACTATGTTGCTTGCTGGCTAGTCTTCGTAAGACTCTTTCTTGTGCATGAATTTGAATATGATTGAGATTTCTAATGGCTATATAATTGTGTCAAAAAGTGGAAACCAAAAAAGGGTTTTCAATTCCCACCAAAGCGATCTTTGATTTGGAGGATGACCATGACCATGAAGTCCTTGTCTTTCTGTCTCACACACCATACGGACACATGCATGGATTAACTAATGTTTGGAAGAATCACAAGAAGAAGAATAAGTCCATAGGCTAGATACTACAGTGTTTTGATATGGGTAGTAGGGAAGCAAATGAAATGAGAGATTTTAGCATCCCTTCATCTTGGTTAATATTAATATATGGATAATATTACAGTGAAACTGATATGTAGATCATTTAAGATTAAAAAAAAAAACATGAGTAATGGATTATCTAAAATGATATATGAAAAACAAATTACACATCAAATTATGATAAATTGAAATCTTTAAATAGAATGAAAATCAACTGTTGATTAATTTTTTAGGTCGAGTTTTTCCCTTGGTACCTGGATATAGAAGTTTATTTTGTAGATCTTTATTCTTAAATGTTAAGATGTTTGTTTTGAAAGGCAGCCATGAATGCACTACTAACCCGAAAGAACTGGTGTTCCATAAAATACGACACAAAACCAACTTGCAATATATGTTACCGATCGAAACATTAGAGTATATGCTTATAAAATACAAAAGAATATTCCAACGCAATCCAAATTTGATGTGCATAACTAACATCCCCAATAACCCAATACAAATCAAGATGATCATATGCAAGATTTTCACTTTAATGGTCTTATGTTTAATTTCTTTTTCTTTTGCAAGTATATCTATGTCTTTTTTTATGTGAGATATCATACTACTTCTTTTTCTCATGTTTCTTTTTTTTCAATACTTTCTTTTACCTCGACAAATGATTACAATACTACAAGTGTCCCATCAACATAACACATATAGATAAGCACACAAACCCACCCAAGTGTTTCCCACAATCATTCCCATTATCCCAAATTCAAGATTAAATGACGAGTGTCTTAGCATCACGATTCGAGTACGGGTTATATGAAAAAGTCCTATAATCTAAGGGACGTGTCTTATAACATGACTAATAAAAGGCTTTAAAAATGTTAGAAGAGCAGAGTAGGATATAGTCTAATGAAATTTGGCCAGCAAACTAAAAGGCAACAAGGGGCTTATCAAAGAACCGCCTTAATCACATTTCTAACTATACAATTTTGTTACTTTCTCAATCTTTAGCACGTTCATTAAATGGGTTATTAACTAGCTCGGATCTCACGTTATACACACCACTCAAGGCTTTCTAAGATCAAACTTACTTTTTTAGCATTTTTTACCAATTCTTTCTTTACTATTAAGGTCTGTTTTCATGTTCATACTTAAAGCACACAATACAACTAGTTCATAAACATACTACTTACATATTAACTCACTAAAGTTTATACTTTTAGGCCATCATACAAATTCTAGCTACTAATTTTTTTCTATATTTTACCTAAAAAGTAAATCACATAAAATGGAAATGAGGGACAACGAATCCTTACACTCCCAACTCAAAAATGGACCATGTCCGCATGACTCAAAATAGACTCGATAAAAAATTTAAAAACTACACATATATTATAAGTAATGAAATGGTTAGGAAGAAGAGGCATACTCTCAAGGCTATTGCCTTGTATGATCAATACCCAAGGTAGGATTTAGTGGATCCTTTGTTGTATCAGGATTGTAATTATGTGTGCTTGTTTTGCTTTGATTTGTGCTACATCGTTTGCCAAGAAAGTTTGAGCTACTTCAACTCGATCAAATCGCTCACTTACACTTTCTTTCCATACTTTCAAACTCGGTCCCTTCTCGATCTTCTAACAATAATTCTCTACACTCGAAGGAATCTTTGCACATGCTCCTCTAAGAATTTTCTTAATCCACTCGTTATCGGTGGTGTTGAACGATCGGTACACAAACTTCTCTTTCTCACCACAGTTTACATTTATCTTTATCATTAGGCTTGTGATCATTATGGGGTACTTTAAATTAAACACCGACTGTTGTGCACTTGAGAATCTCATTACCCATCAAAGATCACTTGCGCTACACCTACTATCTCTTCTCGCAACATGCAATTCAAGAAAATAGCAAATTTCTTACTTACTTTTGAGGTTTAAACGTCCCCAAAAGATGATGGTGTGAGGAAGTGGTTCCATACTGTAGCATCGGGTGGAAGGTACTTGTAAGGCCAAGGTACCTTCAACCCCCTTTGTGTTATTGTGAAAACCCTCTATTCAACACTCGCTCAGATAGTACTTCTCAATCACAAGTGTTGATATTCTTCACCTCTTCTTGATACTTGAATGGTCCAATTAACTTCTTAAACTTGAAGTGGCTATGAATCTCTTCAAATGTGAAACGAATTGACTTCTCTCTAACGGTAACTTCACCTTCACTATCTTGACTAAATAAGCTTAGATAGAAATCGGATACGAATTCAACACATAAACCGCCTTCCCTCATCATGAATGTGATCCATCCCAATCTATCACTCATTTCTAGAAATGTCTTGCGTTCACTTCTCTAATTTCTTCGTCGAATATTCTCACATGTGGAGGTGTTAATTCCAGAATATTTGATTTGGAGATATCTAATAAGAACTTAAAAGTTTCACTCATCACGGGTGTAGGAATCTTGACTTGGAGAGGTTATGGTGTCTTCTCTTTCCTAATCACAACTTCTTGCCTTTGAGGACTTGAACTCATCATCACTGGTTCCTCTTTATTGTCTAACTCGAATTACCCTTTACTTTTTCCTTAACTTACACAATTCTCACTCGTCTTTTTCTTTATTTTATCGAATACTTTTCCTTGATTATTTTCCATCTCCCTAACACTTGATAGTGTTTCCTGTCTCTTTATCATCTCTTTTGACTTCCAACTCAAAAATTTAACCAACCTTGAAAGTACCCCTTTATTTTAGGTGAATATCGTGTTATTTGGGTAAGTAAATGTGTAAGGATGATGTTTCTTGAAGTGAGTATGATGGAATCTAGCTTGGGTGAAAAGGGTGTAAGAAATTTGGAATAGGGTTTTGAAATTTTTTGGACTTTGATTGAGGTGTTTTGGAATGATTTGGGTGGGTAAAATATATTCTTTGTAGCGTAAGGATAAATTTGGATGTGAAATTGTGGACATCGTGGTGTTGTTTTTATGTGTGGTGAAGGCTTTAATGAAATTTGGGTGCTTCAAGAAAAATGAGGCTTAATGTTTAAATCGTTGGTATGAACAAACCCTCCTATGCATAGTTGATGCCACGCTGTGTGTGGTATACCGCCTGTTGGGCGCAATATACTGTGCCTACTATAGCCTTGTACCATGTTACGGTCGTCGTGTCTTTCGATACAGGTCTTGGCTAAAGTATACAGCCCGTAGGGCGCGGTATATTGTTGGACTGAACTTGCTCTCGGTATGGACCACGTAATTACATACTGTCACGATAGTTTTCTTCTCGAGCGGTATAATGTAAATTGACTTTGGTATACCGTTGGACACCATACCATAGTACGGTCTTCGCGAAGATCGATACAGGTGTGGTGTGTGGTATACCGCCCGTAGGGCGTGGTATATTGCTGGAATGACTTTGCTCTCGGTCACAAAATATAATTGGCACACAGTCCGAAAGGTATGCGCACAGTATACCGAATGTTGGGCACAGTAAACTTACCCCAAAGTCATCTTTCGCATTACCTACACATCAAAAACAACTACACCTTCCTCATTACTGCAATATGCAGTATATAACACATGAACTAACTAATCTAAACTAAAGAAAAAAGAAAAAAGACTTTTAAAATATTGTGGGTTGTCTCCCGCGAGCATTTATTTAGCTCCTTTAACGTTCAACAGGTTACCTCTACTACTTCTTGATTATATAGCCTCCCCAACAGCGGGTGAGGCTATGCACATCTACAATCCAAATATTTTAACCTCTTGTAACGACAAACGGACCCATCCATCCATACATTCTTGAAACCCCGTGTCCTATTCACTTGCTAGGGGCTTTTTAAGGGACCTCTTCGTCGGCCCCAAACTAATATTTGGTTCTCTCTTCCACGGATTCATGGTTGACATCCTCTTTGACTTCCTTGGCTGCTCCAGTAATAATAGGAACCCTTAGTGACACTTTCTTCAACTACTTGTCCAAAATAGAGAATGTTTCATACTCTTTCTCAGTACAAATAGTCATTGTTCTCTCATGAATATCTATGATGCTACGGCTCGTAGCCAAGAATGGACGTCCAAATATAACAGGAACCTACTTATCTGCACCATTTTCAAGTATAACAAAGTCGGTGGGAATTGCTAACTTACCGGCATGGACAAGAACGTCCTCTATGAGTCCCCACGACATTGTTGTTGAATTGTCCGCCAACTGCAAGATGACGGATGTCTTTTTGGCATCACTCATACCTATCTTCTCGAACAACAACTTGGAAATAAGGTTCACACTTGAACCCAAGTCACACGTGGCTTTCTCCTAAGATTATCACCTATATTAATTGGGAGGTTGAAACCTCTAGAATCTTAAAGCTTGGGTCGTAGATTCTTTTCGGTCTTCTCTGAGACTCTCTTAGTATGAGCCACTGTCTTGACCTCGACCTCTATACTCTCATTCTTCTTGGAGAGAACCTCCTTGAAGACTTGTTATGGTGTGAGTACCTTTATTATTATCTCAAGTACTTGGATATTAATTCTTACTTCGCTCGACCCCTCAACGAATACTTTGTACTCTTTATCACCCTATGGATACTATTTCCACATAGTAATGGGTGGTGATAATGTTAGCGGTTCCAGGTGTGATAATAATTTGCTACCTATGGGATTATGACTCCCCACAATCGTACGGGTTACCATCAAGTAAAAATGTGATAAGCTCAAGGTTATCGTTCCTCAAGGACTACCAAGATCGATTGATTATGTTAGAATGTAAGGTATTGTAGAGTGGTGCAAGGAAATTAATAATAATATAAAGGATTTTGATTTGGCTTTTAGTTAAAGGACTAAATTGGAAATAAAATAAATGATTAGTTAAGGTGCAAATAATTAAAATACTGAAAAGAGTATAAAATATGAAATGTATTGCTTGATCCTCGCGGGTAATCACCCTAATCAATTATTACCATGTTATTGGCATAATGGCGAATCTAATTGGCCGGGATTCAACTATCCATCTAAATCCCATCCGGGTAGACTTAGAAGGCAACCATACACGCCTAAGGTTTTTGGGTGAATTAAGTTCCAACCCTAGTGACTACCTAATGGACAAGACCTTTCGGTATACTACCTCGCACTAGGCGTTTATATATTACGTCCGAAGTCCGGTCCCCCTTCCGGGAGATAGCCGAAAGTATCAAACTACCCATACGTGATCAAGACATAGATAGACAACAAGCATAAATATATAAAACAATAAAATAATCAAAATTACAATTTATTTCAATAAATTGATATCCCAATATCCAACATAAAGCTAATAATCAGTAAGGGTTCATACACACTGCCAGTTTCAAGCATAATAAGTTCGGATCATACTAAATAAATGAAAATAAATTAAAAATAATGATAGAATCATGTTCAAAAGATGAAATGGACTCGAATTAACCAAAGATACCGAATAATTCGGTTGTTCAATGGTGGATAATGGTGAAATTTGGGTGGAAACCCTTCTTCCTCCTTCTCCAGACGTGTAGCTCCTTTTCTTCTAAATAAAATGATGTCTGGTGATGGATAATGACAGATAATGAAAATAGGAGCTCTAATATGTTTATATACTAGGTCCAAAAACGTTCTGGACATAATGGGCTCACTTAAGTGGCTTAAAATTGGCCCAACCCGTTTTTGACCAATGTTGTCCAAGTTCGAGTCACGTTGGTAAAAATAACATAACTTTCTCGTCTCAAATCCGAATTGACTTTCGTCACCTCCCACACGACACTAACTTCAATATCTATCTTAATAAATTGTAATTGCTTCAAAATCTCTAACCAGTTTTTCGTGGTGACTGAAACAATGTGATGTCAAGGCTTTTCCGGTAAAAGCTCTAACTTTCCAAAAGTGACTTTAAACTCTCTTTATGCCTTGGCTTGGGTTTGGACTTCAATTCTTGACTTCATCTTATCTAATATGTCAACCATGTAACTAAAAGCTACACACTTAACATACAATTACAACACAAAAACTCTATAAATAGCCTAATATCCACAAGAATGCAGAAAAGTAAGATATGGAAAATATTAGGAAAAAATCCATCACTTAGGTCCCATGAACCCTAAAAACAATGTCTCCTGAGTAGATTAATCTATCAAAAAATAAGAGACATCAGATAACAATGAATTGGTAGGCGGCGACTCCGCCCTTCTTTCTTCTTCTAGCACCTTTGGTGCGAGAACCTCTTTCTCTTTCTCTATCTCTTTCTCAACTCTTTATTTGACCAAAATCTCTACATCCGACTCTTCCAATCTTGTCTTAGTTTCATCGATGACCTTTTTAATCTCCACGACAATCTTTGCAGCAGGGTGATTCCAGATTATCTTAAGATTGAAGGTTGATAGCCTTACACAATTCAATCCCAAATATTTCTCTCACCATCTCTATGGATCTCCCTTTATTCCCCGTACGCTGGCCTAATTGTGGGAGATATTATTGAAGTTTCTCAAAAACATAAGCTATATGGGTGACTTCATCACCAATATTTTCAACGCAACGGATTGGTCGTTAAATATTTTGTCAATCCCTCTCATATTATCTTGTGTCAAAGTCCAGAAAAATTGCACAGCTTGCTAAAGCTCGGTAATGGAGCCTTCTTGTGGATGTTGCGGCAAAGCTTCATAAGTAAGACTCTCGACATAATCATCATAGGTTGGTTATGGTAGTGGCATTGTCTTGACAAAAATTTGTCCCCTTGATAAGGAACTTGATATCTCTGTTGGAAATTTTAATGTTGAGGTCGTGGTTGGTATGAACTATCTTAATTATTTACCCTATTTGGATTAGACCATTGAAGGCACGGATGATTATGATTCCCTTGCTGAAACCTAGTATTACTCTTTTGGAAATTCCCATGATTCGCCACAAAAAACACAGATTGTGGATTGCCTTGAAACTCTTCCCAAACATGATCATACACCCCACAACTGATGTCTCCTCTTTTGTTCTAATTATATGCCCTTAGGAGACATCAAATTTGGTGATTATTTGACTAATTCAATAGACTTTTAGTGTTAATTGGTTATATTTCATTTTCCCTCCTTGGATTTTAGTATTTTTCATTTATTAAACTTTTGCGCGTTAAATGGTTTGTTTTAGTGTAAAGTTTATAGGTTTCTGATACTAGCAAGGAGAGGAATCAAGAATGGAAGTCTTAGATTTTGTAAAGAAGTCAAAGGCGAGAAGAAATATCCCAAAAAGTTGACAAATTAGAGCTGCAAATATGGAAGGCTGGTGGTAATTTCTGATTTCAAGCCACTTAAACATGGATTCAGCCTCTGAGTTGTAATGAAGATTCGTTCCTTATCGAGTTACGAAGAATTAGCAAGCTGAATAAGTCAATTCGGAGTTAAATTGAGAAAGTTACAACCGTTTTAGTGGAGGGTGTACAGCAGTTACGAGATTTCATTTAAGGATTGAGCTTTTATTCATTTAACCTAATAATCTTAATTAAAAATCCCAATCTGATTTTCTCCACTATAAATACACTTTTAGACCTCATTATTCAGTACCTCTCACTTTATTCTTCAAATTAAATCATCTTTAGAAGAGAGCGTCAAAAGGAGAAGCAAGAACAGGAGCTGGAGAAAGTTATTCTTCCAACTACAATCATATTCAATCTTTCAATTAGGTTTTCATTTTATTTCTGTAATTGATAATGAATACTTTCTATTTAATTTTAGTTTTTCTTTCAAACATGAGCTAAATTATTAAGTACTTTAGAATTGCGTAATGCGTTGAACCCAAACTAGATTAATTTATGTTTTTCCAATTTGAGATTTTTCAATTTAAATTGAATTTGCTATTTGTGTTGGCTTTTATTTTATGCTTGAACCATTATCTTTAGTGTCGCGAACTAGGCATAATTATTAGTATCTAGGCTATTCAATATAGTGGCGTATTGATCACCTTGACGGGGGTTTTAGATAAAGAACTAGGTAATTGCCGTAGCTATCTGCCAATGACCTTGGCAGGCTTGACTAGCCAATAGCCAATGTGGTAAGTTTTAATCATCTGAAAGTGGTTTTAATCACCCTGACGGGGTTTAGAAGACCGTAGGAGAGCTCCTTAGTCCACCCTGGCGGGGGTAAGGAGACTTTAGAATCCCGACTAGCATAAATATAGCAATTCATCCCTTAATAGAAAACATTAATTAAGAAGGTTTGAGATGAAACCCTAGCGTGACTCAAGTACTACTTCTTTTCTTGCGTCTACCCTATCTATTTGCATTATTTTCTTTTCAGTTTAATTATTTAATTATTAATCTATTTTTGCATCTTAGTCCTTAAAACAAAAACCAAACAACTTTATATTTTATTTTCCGTACTTGCAGTTACAACTACTTATCTATTGAATACTTGGGTTATACCAGTCCAATCCCTTGAGAACGAATCCGACTTATCGGTTTATTACTTGGAAAACCGTACACTTGCCGTTTGTGAGTCCTTATCTTTTGCATTTTATTTTATAACACACAAGGACCCACCAAGTTTTTGGCGCCGCTGCCGGGGATTGCAGCGCGTGACCCCGGTTTTTAATCCCTAAGTAGTTTTAATTGTTTATTTTTTTCAGTTTTACGCTTGTTTTTGTTTGTTTTCTTTTACAAGTTCTTATATTCAGGTAATGATCAAGAGATTCAATTAAAGATGTATGGAGGACATTACCCAAATCCCGGTCCATTTGACTATTGGGAAGACTCTTCGGGACAACAACAATGGGGTATTAATTCTTACCAACAACCTTATCAATACCCGCAAGAGCAAAGATGGAACAATCAATGGATCGGGAATAATCAACAACAGTCATCATATCAATACCCGCAAGAGCAAGGATGGAACAATCAATGGATCGGGAACAATCAACAACAACTATCATATCACTATCAACACGAGCATGAATGGAACAACCACTGGGTTGAAAACATGCAACAACCTCCACCTTCTCCACAAAGTTCTGAATTAAATAGATCACTTGAAGAACTCATGTGCTTATATGAACAAATGAAGGAGTCAACAGAGGAAATTAATTCCAGCTATAAAAGACTGAAACAGATGCTAGACGAAATGGAGTCCATGTACTTTGCCAATAGTAGCAAGTCTTATGAAGATTTAACTCCCCCGAGGGATGGAAGAGATCAAGAAGAAATAGTTGAGAAAGAGGTGTTGAAAGAAGATATTATTGATAGTGATATGACCACCATGCCAATTTTAAATGGAGACCACCATGTGGTTGAGAATCTTGTTAGCATGGTCGAAGAAGGAGTAGCAACGAAAATCCTAGAAATTGAAACATAAATTTCTATTCCTATGGTGCGTGCACATGATCAAGGTATAGAACGAAAAAAGGAAGAAGAGGTGATCAAGATTAGAGAGATTTCACAGCAAAAATATGATGAGGTAATAGTGGAAGAATGGGTTGAAAGCGAAGATGAATCTGAAGTGGTTGAGGAGTCAATTGAAGAATTAAAGGTTCACATAAAATAGAAGTTGAATCTCTGCCACAAAAAGTTTACCAATTACCATCTCCACCAAGAATCTTAATTAAAAGTAGAGTTGAAGAAGCACTTCCTTTACCAAAAATGATCAATATGTGCTATACAAGCAAGGTGTCACACCGCGAGAGTAAAGCGGCAAGAAGGAGCACCTACCCGCCACATTTTAAAGATGGACAGAAGATTGAACCAAGGAATAAAAATGAGCTTATACCGTTGAGGACGGTCATCAACTATCATGTGGTGGAGAATGAGTTTCACCGTGAAAGTAAGAAGGCGAAAAGAGGTACTTACCCACCCCTTTAAAAGATCAATTGAATCAAATGTTAGGTGGGAAAGTATCAAAAGTTTCATATCAAGGAGGAGGCGAGTTTAAGCGGAGGAACACCGCAAAGGCCTCAATACCATCTTCATGAAAGGTAACGCGTCGAACTTAAAGACGTAATAAACAAAAATGCTTCTTGGGAGACAACCCATGTTTTATATTGCTTTCATGTCTTTTAAATTCTTAGTGTAAAGTAGAGTAATTTATGTATATTAGTGTACAATTTTTAAGAAATGAGAAAGGTTGGTGTTTTTGATGATTACAGGAGTAAAGGTCTTCAGTTTGGGGTAGGTAGCGCGAAAAAGAATGAAAAGTTTGGGTTACAATACAGTAGAAACCGGGAACCCGGTTGCTGGCAACCAGGAACCCGTTTTTGGAGCTGTATCCCGGTGATCAAAACTTCGGAAGATCATAACTTGACGCTCGTAGGTCGGAATTAACTGTTTCTTGAGCCTAAACCACTTATTTTTTCGAGATCTATCCAATGGTGAAGTCAAACTTTTCTGATAAATAGCCCAAAGTTTCTTACCTACGCGGTGGAGACGCAAACCGTTGGTGCGAAATGAAGAAAAATAGAATTTTGAGAAAAATGGTCACTCCAATGGAAATTATGAGTAGTCCAATGGATCGGGAGACTAATTTCAAATAAAAATAAGTATAAATTTCGAAAGAATCCGAGGTGTAGGCAAGGAGAAATCGAAACAATAAGATAGAAATTTTCTGCGCGAATACGCAACCTCTTGCGGCCAGCGAGTTGGCAATTCGCACGCGAATAGCCAACCCGTTTTCTACAAGTCGAGAACCCAGTTTCAAAATACAACTCTATGACCCCTGCGTAACGATAGACGCAAGGTCGTTGCGTCCAAACAAAAAAATCAAAACCGGGTTCCCGGTTTCCGTCGGCGAAAATTGACCTAAACCTTGAGGAAACCTTATTTTTCCCTTTCCTTTGGCCTCCAACACATGAAACACCATTGATGACGAACCAAAGCTCCAAAAACACTCAAATTACATCATCAAAGCACCAAAATATCACCAATCCATCTCTCTAAAAATCATCCCAACACATAATCAATCACAAATCTTTCCAAAAACACCAAGAAATTCAGCTTTGAATCCAAATATTTTCTTCACCAAAGTTTAAATTATATCCTTTAAACCTCTCCAACACCATAATAATGATTACCCATCTCACTACTGTGTCACCTTCAACAACATCCAAAGACACAAATTTCATCAATAGCTTTTGTACTTTGAAGGTTGGAGATTGCAAGTGCAAGGTATCAAATCATCATAAATTCCACGGCCAATCCGGTAAAATTGCTAGAACTCTTCCTTTCTTTCTATTACCAATTGGGAATTAAGATTTGTTTTAGTTATTTATTAGAGGAAATTGTGAATTGTTTGAGCCTACCATTATATATTTTGCAAGTAATCTTTAAGTAGGTGAAAAATTGAGTTTGGGGTCATCAGAGATGACCATATAGGTTGGAAAATGTACGAAGAACATGATGAAGAAAGAAAGTTGGGTATTGAGGGAAGATTTTTCGTAGAGAATATGATAATTTAGAGAGCTAGGAAAATGATGGAAACTTGGAAAATATGACAAAAGAGTTCGAGGTAATGAAGAACACTTTATTCAAGATGAACGTAACAAGTAATGATCTTTAGAGCTTGATAAAGAAATATTCAGAACCTCAACTTAAGACTACACGTAATCGGCCTAGTGCCGATCCAGATATGTTTTCCTACCCTTTTCTCATTTAGTAGTGTATATTGTTTTTATTCACTTTATAGAGTCTTTTCGAGTCGTGGGGACACGACTCGTTTTTGAGTTTGGGGTGGGGTATTGTGGCCTCGTCCCAATTTATGTGTTATGTGTGTTTTTTTTACGGCTTTTCAAAAAAAATTAAAATCAAATAAAAATTAGTTTAAAGAATGATTTAACTGTAGAGATTGTTGAATGGCCCCATAAGCATACTTTTTGGAAATTAATGATAGAAAATAGTAGACCTTAGAGTTAATGTAAAACGCAACTTGAATGCATGCAAACACTAGTTGATTGATAGGAAAAATTAATGAACAATGCAAAAGAAGTAAGCTTGTACTTGGTGAGAATGAGTGGTGTGTAGAACGTGAGATCTTAATGAGTAGAGAACCCATTTAATTATGAACTAGAGGTGAACTATGTAACTAGGAAAATGGTAGAGGCAGTTCTTTGATAGCCACTTGATACCTTTTAGCTTTCTAACCAGTGATTAAATGTTACATCCTTCTTAGACCCATTTTTAAGCCTTTAAGCCTTTCTTTTGAAGCCACATTATAAGCTTATCCTTTAGATGTTAGGACTATACCATATGACCCGCACTTGAATCACGATTGCTTAAGACTAGTTGTCCTTGAGCTTGAGTTTGGGGTGAGGGAATCTATTATTACATCTGTAGAGGGGGTGAGACGGATAATATAACAATTATAATGGACATCAGGTTAAAAGGCACAAAGGGCTAAATAAAGAACAGCCTTAATCATGTCATATCCTATACAAATTATTCACTTCCTGACTTTTAGCACATTCATCAAATGGTTTATACACTAGTTTAGATCTCACGTTCTACACACTGCTCATGCTTCCTAAGATCAAAACTATTTCTACAACATTGCTCACTAATATTTTATTTACTTTCAACATATGTTTACATAAATCTTTTAAGCAAACATAAGACAAGTTCATAAATCTACTATCTACATTCATTAACTCATTAACAATTCCTTAAAAGATATATTCACTAGATTCTACACTAAACTTCACACTTATTGAAAGCAATTAAAACACATAAAAGTGGGGATAGAGACAACGTATCTCTACCCTCAACTCAATAATTACAGATGTAGAGAAGGAATCATTAAGCGTGTTGCTATCACGAGAAATTACGCCAAACTTACTCATCTCTATTTTGCTGATGACCCGTTATTTTTTGTCAATATTAATAAGGCAGAAATTGAAGGTTTCAAAGATATAATCTTAACATATTGCAAAGCATCTGGCCAGAAAATTAATCTGAAAAAATCGTCGATTTTATATACTAAGGGAACCCTAGATGATATTATGAAAGAGTTCTCTATATTTTGGAAATGGAAAGAACTAACTTACTTGGAAAATATATGGGTCTTCCAGTTCCATTGAAGAAAGCCAAATCTAAAATTTTGAAGTACATCAAGGATAGACTTCTCACCAAATCGACAAGTTGAGTTTCAAAACTTTAATCTAAAGATGGAAAGGAAGTGTTAATCAAAGTGGTCCTTCAGGCAATACCAAATTATATAATGTCAATTTTTAAATTTTCTAAGGATCTTTATAGGAAAATGGTAGTGTGATTGCAAAATTTCAGTAGTCTGATATGTGGCTTCTTTGGAGGTCTGATTCCTTTTATCTTCCTTCACAAATTATAGTTATAGATCTTCGGTTGTCCGGTGCTCATCTCTTCATGGTCCAATGTTTCTGTTCAACACTAATTCCATTTCATTTTGAACTTGCAAGATTATACACAAATTTCAACACTTTTGTAAGATTAAGAAGTTCAATGCTCAAAATTTTGTCAACAACACATCAATGAAAATATGGCTAACATCTTCTCCAAAAATCACCACCACATCCGACTATAATTGTCAGACCACTACCACCGCCGATCACCACCGTTGCCATCGAACCACCATCTCCGACCATCGTCCAGAATATGGTAACCGACGGTGGTGGTGGTCGGACAATGATAGTCGGAGGTGGTGGTGATTTTTTGTGAAGGAGTTGTAATTAAATATATGTTTAATATTAAAACTAAATAAATAATATATTACATATAAATCAAAATTATATTATAATAGAAATAAAGATATTTTATATATAAAAAATAGAAATTGTATACAATTAAAATTAGTGTAGAATAAAAAAATTAATTAGATAATAAATCTGCTATACTTTAGAGTGAAGAGAATAATATCCATAATTTGGAACAAGATATTTCTGATCTTCAAATTCTGAAATAGTATATTTTTAAAAACATTTTTCTAATATAAATAATTCTATAAATAGTTTTGAAATTAGTAAAAAATTGAAAACATAAACTCTCTTTTAGATCTTAAAATGTAGATAAAAAACACTAATAAAAATATATTTAGCTAGAGAAAATAAAAACTTGAAAAGTTAAATAAAACGTTATTATTATTATTATATATATATATATATATATATATATATATATTTATATTGAAGAACAGAAAATATTGGAATCTAGTGGTGCAGGTTCGAATCGAGTCAATGACTCCGAATCCAAAGTAGCTCTTCTATGTTGAAAAAACAAAACGAAAATCGTTTCCTGAAAATATACTACGAAAACGAAGATAAATTATATTTTTCACAAACCAAACAAGGCCAGTTCGTCATGACAGACGGTTTTTACATGCGCCATTTGAGTCGTCCTTGTATATGGGATCATGGTTCTCTTGGAGGTCTATATCCCATTCATTGGACAGTTAGACTTTTTTATGGTCTAGAGGTCTGATCTTCTCTCTCAATTTTTGTTATCAAATGGTTTTAGGCAATTCTATCGCATGGCTCGAAAATTTAGACTTCAACTTTTAGCAATACGTCTTTAGTTGATCTTCGGTTGTCCGCTCTAAAACTTTTCGGAGGTGTGACAATTGAGAAGCACTATACGATCTTCGTAGTGCACGATAGATCAGCCAAGAATCATATTTGTAGTGCACTATACGATTCCCATTAATTTAACCGTCTTAGTTTCCCAAATTTTCTGGTGAAAAGAATAAACTTAACCTCTTACAAAGATAACATATAAGTGTCCAACTATATAATACATCCTCAAGGTGAACCACTAATACCACCAAGCCTAGTCTATTTGGTCATCTTAATCAAAATTTAATTAAAATCACCGAAAAAAAAAGATCCTAATAACATAAACTGCATATATGCAAACGAGGAATGGCTATTTGTGATTTATGGCATCTGGGTTTTGAAATCTTGTACAATTTGGACCTTGACATTAGTATTTATGCGCCAACAAGTTATGCCCCAGCTTATTAATATTATTGAGATTAAGGAAGTTGATTCGGAGTTGATGTATGCTATAAAATGGGTTAAACCCTCAGAATTTAACCGATGAAGATCTTTACTTTAATAGTGATGCAGAGGCAGTTGATGAAGACAATTCTTTGAAACTTGAAGTTGCAAAACTAATTTCTAAGCAATTAGTATTTCTATAGATGAATTTTTTTAAAGTTTATTAACCAATTTCTTTAAAAATAAAAAAAAATTGATTTAGTGCTTTGATTTACTAAATTTTTATATTATCATAATTGATATGTTTATCTCAAAACAATTATTTTGGAATCAGTGAACCATGTGTATAAGATTAAATTGCAAGATTTGTTCCTGTTGTGAAATCTGGACTCTTTATCCAAAGGTCCACGTATGACTCCACGCATAAGTGGTTAACAATTGCAAGATTTTTTCCTGTTTTATGTGAAATCTAGACCTGAACTCAAATATTGTATATTAGTTGTAAACAAATAATTTTAATATTTAATGTGTATATTTTATTT
Organism: Nemophila menziesii; assembly: GCA_029959085.1. NCBI lineage: Eukaryota > Viridiplantae > Streptophyta > Magnoliopsida > Boraginales > Hydrophyllaceae > Nemophila > Nemophila menziesii. Next base: position 1,181,482 of record JARWIR010000082.1, on the reverse strand, counting down.
TTAACAAATATTAATAAACAAAAGATTTTTTAAAATATATAGACTAATTATTTGTGTAAGAATAAGTTGCATATTATGACATTTTTAAGGACGATGCATGTCATATATAAACATTTTTGTTTTAAAAAATTATTCAATTTTCTATCCTTTTTCCATAATGTCTTCAAGAATATATATTAAATTCAAGAAGGTCTTAATTTTTGTATTTTTTTCGGTTCGGTTTTTCGGTTCGGTTTAGCATAGAAAAAGCATACCGAACCGAACTTTTTCGGTTTTAAAAAAACTTATGCCAAACCGAACGGTTTTGTCGGTTTTCGATTTTCTCGGTTCGGTTTTTTCGATCGGTTCGGTTTTTCGGTTTTATTTTGCTCTAACATAGTGCGGGAAATAGAGTCTCAAATGCATCTCGCTTCAGGATTTAAATTTTCTTATAACTTGAATTTTAGACTCTATATTTATATCTTGACAAAAGTAAAAACTCTATATTAATATAGAACCTAGGATATTATACCACTAACAAGAATGATCTTATGATCATAAGTATTACAAGAGACATTTGTGGGTACATTATTTTATATATATATATATATATATATATATATATATATATATATATATATATATATATATATATATATATATATATATAAAAGTATGAAACAATTTTGCAAACTAAACTATGTAGAATAATTTATGTAAATTATCACAGTGATCCATCACTTTTCATCATTTTCACTAAAGTCGTCTCTTTAGAAACAGATTTTCAAGTCATTGTCTTTCATTTTGTCACCCCTAAGCTAAAAGAAGTTTTCTATTTGGGCTTAGATCATCAAGGCAAGACGTGATTGTACACCCTTATTCATCATTAAATACCAAGTCATTTTGATCTAACGGTGGGAACTAAATGAAATATAATAGTTCTACATATTCATTTTTCCTAAAAAAGAAAAAAAATTACAAATAGTCAAAGATGAGGGACCACTAGCATAATTTAAGATAATATAAAAATCAAAAAAACCAATTTCTCAAATTAGTAACAAATAAAAAGAATTAGTAGTTTCTAACACTCTTTAACTTCCTTGAAAAGTAATCAACAAATTAATGTTACATGAACAAATTCAATATCATGGTAGTTATCACAAATTTCTGCGAACAAAGAATGACAACTTAACAACTCAATTGACCTTTCTATACGACAAATAATACACCAATAATAGTTATTATGACCAAAAGAAACTAGTATACAGTTGAGTACACACACGATTAATTTACCTCTTCGAGTGTTGTATGTATTGTGCGTGTATATTCATATGATACATCCATCAAGAATTGTTAGAATTTGTTATAGCTATACTGCACATCTTCTCACGACAATAAAGGGTTAAGAATACGATCCTCCTCATCTCACCATTACGCTTCAATCATAATTTTGACTAGAAACACGACTATTAATACTCGTATATAATTCGACTAGTCACTGTCACTATTATATTTCGGAGCTGCAAGAAGGTAAAAAATTTGAAAGCATAAGTAGAGGTTCGTGACAAAAAAAATTAAAAAATAAATAAATAAATCACACCTCCAGAAGGTTGTTTCCCTTCCATTGCTTCTTTCTTATGTTGGCAACTTGAACAAAGGAAAGGACCATCCCAAGGACGCAATTTTCTAAGGTTCGAAGATCCCGCGTGTATCGAAATACCTTCACCACGTTTTATATCCACTTGACAAACCGCACATAGAAATAACTTAAACATATTGCATATCGGGTACTTCGAATCCAACCTGAAATCCACAAAAAGTGTATTAATATATATATATAACTTAGTGTATATTACTATTAAGTAAAAGACTCATGGTTTTGGATATATATACCGTTCTGAGAGTGAAGCAGAACCTTCCTCGAAAAGCTCCTCCACAACATCAGGTCCAATATACTCCTCTTTATCTGTAGCAATACTCGATTCAGAATGTTTTCTACGGAACATCGACTTAAAAACTCCTTTCACTTGCTTCTTATGAACAACGGGTTGTGGAGGATTCGGTTTCTCATGAGGTAAAACATCAACTACAATACAAGTCGTATCATCTCGTAATCCTTTCACTTGTACAGCCTCCTATAATTTCCAAAAAAGAAAAAAGAAAAAACTTAAAACGACAAATTCACAAAAAACAAAAAAAAAAAAAAAACAATTACTTTGACAATATGCGAAGCGGCAGCCTCAGGCGACATCCCGTGACAACATTCTGCCGCCGTTTCAGCAGATACCTCATCCCAAACACCATCACTTGCAATTATAAGTCGTCCACCAGCTGAAGAAAGTTTTACTTGCTTAACATAAGGGACCGAAACTATATACTCTCCCACATCCATATCACCAATGGAACGTGACAAACATAGCCCACCCGGCCAACACCGTAATGGACCAATCTGCAATACATTGTAGTTTTCTCTAATGTTTGACAATTATAGAAAAATCAAACTATATGGAAATAAACTATACCTGTGTACCACAACCCGCATTTAATCGACCAACTTCGCCACCACTTGAAGTTATACGATCTCTCCTATTTAATATAAAAGTATATTGTAAGATACGGAAATATATCCGTAGATGATTAAAAAAGAAATTATATATCTTACTCTTCTTCATTTGTTTCAAGTCTATGATCAGCCGAAAGATAGTAAATACCTCCTTCGTGAGATTCGAGTATACATCGAGAATCACCTACCGATGCAACCGTCACAACCCATCCCTCTATTATTACAAATGTCACCGTAGTTCCCGAAGTTTTCGCTAACGGTCAAATTTATTTAACAAATTAGATACACATAAATAAGAGATTGACTAGATATTATAAAATATGATTACCTTTTTCTTGAAAATCTTTATCTGTTTTAACAAACCCTGCAACCATAGCACGAGGAAGTGCGGATATCCATTCATCTCTATTGAGATCTGGTGGGATAGCACCTAAAACATTGTTTAAGAGATTTTCTTTCGCGTATATAGCTGCTGCTGAACCGTTATGTCCATCTAATAACTGGAGAAAAAGTTTGAATCTAGGGAGTTATATAAACGATATAAAAGTAAAAAGGGTGAAAGGAGGAATTAATGAGAATAAGACGTACCCCGAAAACTGAATAGGTGGTGACTCCATCTCCTAATACCCTTTGACATTCGGTTTTGATCATAGTAAAATCCTCTCCTTTCTTGCTTTGACCAGCTTGACCATGTGTAATCTCGGGTTTTTCGATTTTTTCGCTTGCTAATTCACGTTTTAATAATACTGATAATGGGACCGTTTGATGTTCACCTTTGGACACCATTTTTAGGTCCCTTGCGAAATGAAAGCTACAGAGTAGAATCTAAATTTCTGGTGTTTTCTCACGAACGATGATTGGTTTGAAATCTATGCGTACATTTGCTTTCCTCTTGATTGAATTAACACAAATCCATCAACATTCTACACATACAAAATGCAAATAATGAGCATATGTTTGTATCAAACTATTAGATAAACCTATAGAACATTTCAATGAATATGATCAAGATCTTTGATTTTGCAAAGATAAAAAAATTTAAAAAGTTATAAGATTTGTAATCAAAGTCTAAATGGAATGGAGACGGTCCTATCAAAAAAGAACATAAGATTGATAACTATAATTTAAATTAGATCAAAATGTAGACACATATATCTATCTATTGATAGAAGAATAATGAAATGAAAGAGATAATATAACGTACGAGATGCTTTTTTGACAGAGGAAGAAGGAAAAGAAAGAAAGTTGAAAAGGGTGTTGCAGAAATGGCGGTTACAGTCAAGAAACGCAGATCACGGGCCTTTCAAAGCTGCAAAAATCCATATTTTCTCGGTCAGTTTCTGTAAAAATGTGCGTTTGGTAGAAAATATGAGAGAGATAGAGAGAGAGGAGATTGTATAGTATAATGTTTTGCGCGTGAGAGAAAGGGGGGTAATGAAATATAATAAGCCGCTTTTTGTTTTTTTGTTTTTTTTTTGTAGCAATTTAAGTTTTTAGTAGTTTTTATTGTTGTTTAATGTTATGTAGGCTGTAATTGTTGTTTGTTGTGATTTTATTGTTAGTGTGAATGACTTGTCCATTTGAAAAAAAAAAAATGACTTGTCCAAAAAAGAAAAAGAAAAAACACCCTTGTTGGTTTCTATTAGAGTAATGATATTTGTCACCCTTTTTGTATCACCCATTTATCACCTCCTACGTGTATGTCTACATGGACCAATGAATTGATTTCTCTATCCTATTTAATTTTTCTCTATCTTCTATTCAAGGAAATCAATACATATATATAGAAGGGTGATAAAAGAGTGACATGAAAAAAGGTGACATATATCATTACTCTTTCCATTAGCGTTGTGTGATTAGCTATTTATACAAAATATAATTTGACATTTTTTTACTTGTCCTAATTGTATTGTTGTCATTTGAAATTTAAAGATTATTAGTATATCTTATGAAATTAACTCTTTCAAACTTTATTCAATTTATTCATTTATTGTAAATAAAAGAATGTCATTTTATATCTTTTTCATTATTACACTTGAATTTTTTTTTCCCTTAAAATAAAGAGATCTTTCTTATTATAAATCTAAAAATCAACCTAAAATCTTAATTATCTTTGTCGATCATTCAATTCTTTGAACAATAACGATCACTATCTCTCTTTGTTTAATTTTTCGTCTTCTATTTTGTATTTTTTTCTTTTTTCTTTCCTTTACCACCTGAAATCACATTTTTTTCGATCTATTCTTCAACTCTGATATTATCGTCGATGTCAGGCTTACTACTCTAATTTCGTAGAGTTATGTCCTAGTAATAAGGCTCATGTTTGGAGTCTTTGTTGTCGGTTTTAATCTACATGTGAATTTACAATGGCATTATCATATAAGTTGCTCTATCATCTTTTTCTTGTGGTTGTTGCTTCTTGATGTTGGTGTTCATATGTTGTCGCTGCTTTGCTTCTTCGTGGCTTGGTCGTTGGTTTTTATAGGGTAAAAGTGGTGGTGCATTTGTCCAACTTTTCCTCTAATGCCATATTCCTCCATTTTGCTACTTTAGAGTTCTCTTGGGTGATTCTTTGGAGTTCTCTGAAGTGCTTGTATGATTGTGGTGTGTGGCTAGTTGTGTAAGAGACGGTTGTTTGATCTGCTTGTCTTGCATTAGCCTTTTTAAATTGTTGTTTAGGGAGCTACGTCCTTTCCCGTTGGCGACTCTAGCCATATCAATCTTTGATTTTGCCTTTCTGCATGATGCTTCTTCTTACCTATCTAGATTGTTAATCTTTCTCTATACATGGTTGTTTCCGTGAATTTGTTACTAACTTTGGTTGTGAAGTTTAGTTTTAATTTCGTGAGCTTAAATCTGGTGGAATATTCATGTGAGTTTTTTTAGTTCATCTTATGTTGGGTGATATGCTAGTTATTTTTTTATATTATGTTGTAAGGACACGCTAGTTACTTCTATAAAGGTCAGACAATCTAGTTTAGTTTTGAGTTTTTTGTAGGTTCTATTGTTAGGGTTTTAGAGGTTGTCGTTAGTTGTTTATTTTGGTTGTGATGTGGGTTTTTGTTGTATTTATTGTGTTAGTACAATCTTTTCTTCGTCGTGGTTGATTGGCCACTACTATCTAGCATATCTTTTTAACCACGTCAATGTTGCGTTTTGGTCACTTTATTGTGGGTGGTTACCGTTTATGTGGATTATCATATTTCTCCTCATTTGGGTTAGAAATGTAGTGTTATCACATACTCTATAGCTAACTTTGACCCTGTTACAAATATAGAAACACCGACTTCTATTGGTAGAAATTTTATAACGAGCTTCCATCTGAAAGCTAAAACAAATCATAAAAAATACAAAATAGATTGTGAAAGTGAGTGTTTGAACTGTGTAAGGTATTAATTTATGTGGAATATTGGAAGTATATAGATTGTAAAGTTATTAATTTTGTAGAGTTGATAAATAGATTTAAGTTGGTGATAATAATAGTCGTAAATCAACACCAAAATTTTTACAATATTCTATATCACAATATAAATACACATCTCAATTTTATAAATTCACACCTTAAATAAACCATTTTTTTAATCATGTAATTATCCCTAAACCATATGATTATTTGTATAGTTAGTGATAAATTCTGTTATAAAGGAATGATCATTAGGAGTTTATACTATATATAAATGGGGAATCTCTTTTATTCTAATAAAAAGACATAGATCTAAATTCCTCAATTTATAAATTGCAATATATAGATTTTCAGTTATTTTTTCTAAATCTATTTTAGTTACGACTTTCCTTTTTTATACTTGGAAATAGAATTCATTTTGATGAACCAGTAGGCTTTGAACATAATTTTATTAGACTCGGTAGAACTCGTGGTAATTTCAATTATAACTTGTTTTTACGTAAGAACGAGCACAGTTCGGTGCGTCTCAATTTTGCTCAAAACTAAAACCGAACCGAACAACTTGATTTTTAATAATTTAAAAATCGAATTGGACGATTGTATATGATTTCACGTTTAGTTTTTTGTTCAGTTGTGGTGCAACTCGGATTCAGGTGTTTGGCCCAATAACCTTTGTCAACTTATTTTTTAAAATATATTGTATAATGACGGCTAATATTCTTATATAACTACTATTACATGTTCACATTGGACTATTAATATATTAATTGAGTAAAACTCTATATTATACTTAATAAATTCATAAAATTAAAACTACTACTTACGAATTTTTATCATTACGATTAATAAAAGTTCAAAACATACATGCTTACTAATATAATCATGATATAAAAAAAACTATTCCTTAACAATCCAGTTAAATCAATTTTGTAGCAAAAAATTAAAAAATCCATATAAATAAATTTTCACATAATTTCTATAAAAAAAGTCATACATTCCCTAATTTTTTTCTTTTTCACATCGGTTTTTGTTTTATTATGTAGTTTAGTTTTTGCATTGTCTGCTAATCGAACCATAATTTTTTGGATTTTGAAAAATTAATTCCTGAACCAATATGTTTGTTCGGTTTGTGAAAATATTTTCTATTTCTCTTTTTTTAGAGTATATTTCAGAAAATGATTTTCGTTTTCTTTTTTTAATATTTTCAGCAAATATAGAAAACGTAGATTTTACGTTCTCCAATATAGTTGTATTTTCATTTAATTTTCTAAAAAAAAATTATTTTCCCTAGCCAAATACGTCTATATTAGTATTGTGAAAATTATAAAGAATAAAAACTAGAAAATAACCATTATTTTCATGAACCAAACGGAATCTTAGTTTTTAGATTTTTTGGTTTGAATTTTTCAAATTTTTTTAGTTTGGTTTGTTTTTTTGTTTGATTTACTTAATCCTAATTGTACGACTTTTTATCTTTCTAACAAAGTCAAGACTCAATTATCTAGAACATAACTATAATATTAAATAGAGACTATTTCCTACTAGGTCTTGAAGACACCCTTTCTATGCCCTTTCCCAACCCCACTTACCTTTTCTTCTCACTAAAGACCTTAAACATATTAAATAGAGACTATTTCCTACTAGGTCTTGAAGACACCCTTTCTATGCCCTTTCCCAACCCCACTTACCTTTTCTTCTCACTAAAGACCTTAAACAGATTTTAACACTATAGACAAAAATTTCATTTACAATTTTAACCTTTCTGTTTTCCCCTATACATAATAATATATTTAAGAAAATCTCAAAAACCCTAATCATTTTTTTATTACTCTCTCTCTCTCTCTCTCTCTCTCTCTCTCTCTCTCTCTCTCTCTCTCTCTCTCTCTCTCTCTCTCTCTCTCTCTCTCTCTCTCTCTCTCTCTCTCTCTCTCTCTCTCTCTCTCTCTCTCTCTCTCTCTCTCTCTCTATCTATATATATATATATATCTCTTGTTGATTCAAAACTGGAAAACAACATACCACCGTGAAGCTCATCTCTCTCTATTTTGCTCTGGTCATGAAGCCGTCATTGCCGCCCTTGTTATGTTTCGTTTCAAAGCCGTCTATAATGGCTCCTCACAACACTCAAGTGGCGGCCTACTGAAGAAGACCATGGATCTCGGCCATGGAAGAAGACCATGGATCTCGGCCATGGAAGATGACCATGGAACTCAGCCGTGGAAGAAGACCTATCACAAGTTCCTTCGCACAAGTTTTCCGTTCGTGTTCAGGCGAAGACGCCGGAGATGAAGATTGGTTCTGGATTCGCAAAAGCTTGATGCCGTTCATGCGGGTGGTGAACGGGCTTTTTAGTTTTCCATTGGTGTTCGAAGGTGCATCATGAAGATCGAAGCTCTGAGAAAGCCATAAGGAGTGCGCTTAAGATACATTTGAGCTCGAAGCTTCTAGCTATATGATTTTGAGCTCTGGCGGTGAGAGATTACGGTAGTTTTTGGTGGTGAATTGTCTTCATAGCGATGGCAGCCATGGCAGTTACCTGGTTGTGCTCATTTTGGAGAAAAAGTCGGGCAACAGCTTGCGAAGCTCCGATGAGATATGGTGAAGAAACTGGTTTGCAAATGGTGAAGATGAGCCTCGTTTAATTTTTTTAATTATAAGATCTGGTCAAACACATCTTAGAATTAGTTTTTTTATTATTATTAGGTAGATGTTAAGTTAGCTGTTAGAAGAAATGTAATACTCTATTTTTATAGAGTACTCTATATTTCTTAATGGATACTCTACATTTTTAATGGATACTCACTGTTTTAATTCTGATATTTATTGTTTTTTTTCGATACTCTATATTTTTTCTGATACTCATTGTTTTTTTCTGATACTTTATGTTTTTCCGGTGGTCGGTGGTGGAGGTCGAAGGTCGGTGGTCGGAGGTCGGAGTTTGATGGGTAGTAGAGAGAGATGAACAGTGACATCACTCAACAAATTCAATGGTATTTTAGTATTTGCTCATCGTTGTTGTCTTTTAAAAAAAATTAGATTCCCACTAGTTCTTATAGGAAAAAAATCTATTCTCCAAAACCCTATGTGTCATTCATCTTATTAAATACTTATATACTAAAATGTAAAACCAATACTCTTTAATGTTCATGTATTATTTGGATTACCAACTAACAATTTTTGCTTTATAAAAAAAAAGAATATTATGTAAATTTATATTATTAAAGAAAAATAAGTAAAAAAAAGGGGTTATTGTTGAAAACATCCTCCTTAAACTCTCTAATTGTTTTTTTATGCCTTCAATAATCTTATTTATAAAAAAATGCCTAATGAAATAATTATTTATAGAAAACATCCCCTTTATATTTTCTATACCTTTATTAATTCCATCACATGCGCGCGTCCGTGAAATTTTTTTAAAATCGTCATAACTAATTCAAAAAAAATCAGAAAATTAAAAAAAAAAAAAAAATTGAATAAATCTAATTAATATTTACGTCTATGAATTTTTTTGATTTTTTTTGAATTTTTTTAGTTTTTTCGAATTTTTTTAATTTTTTTTTTCGCAGACACGGAATTCCATGTTTTAAACCATGTTTTAAACATGAAATTCCATGTTTCAAACATGAAATTCCATGTTTCAAACATGGAATTTCGTGTCTGCGAAAAAAAAAATCAAAAAAATCAAAAAAAATCAAAAAATTCAGAAAATTCCGAAAAAAATCATAGACGTAAATATTAATTTGATTTATCCAAATATAATTTTTTTTGATTTTTTTGATTTTTTTTGAATTAGTTATGACGATTTTAAAAAAATTTCACGGACGCGCGCGCGTGTTTATTAGTTTTTTTCTTATTTTTTAATTGTTAATTATAAGGGGGCTGTTTTCAATAAATATTTTTTTCTAGGCACCTTTTTCTAAATAAGTTTTTTAATAGGCATCAATCAACAATTGGCTCTAAAAAAAAACTAATTAATCTTTTGTTTAAATTAATTTTTAATAAAAATAATTAAATTCGCTACTTTCACAATTCTTAGAAATTCTTTAAAATTGTCATTTTCTAAACTTTTTCATATTAATTTAAAGAATATAGAAGAATTGTATTTTAAATATTATACATAACTTTATAGTTTATCCTTATATAATATATTTTATATATTACATAACATAAATAAAGTATAAAATTATTTGCATTTTATATTATTGAGTATGATATTTATCACATTTTTTGGTTCACCTTTATCTCACCTTTTTGAGGTTTTAAATACCAATTAAAGTGTTTTTCTTTCTTAATTTTTTTTCTCTCTCTCTCTTTGATTTAATGCTACATAAGATGACGCATAACGACATAAGGGATAATACAAGAATGAAGCAACAAAGGACGATAATTATCATTACTTTTCTTTTATTTATAGTATTTTCAATCTAAATAATGTGTTTTTTTAATCAATTACTTTTGGTTATTATATCCATAATCCAAAAAAAAATATTTTTGTAATCCTTTACTATGAGGGTTTGGAGATTTTTGTGAAAGTCTATTATTTTGTCATTTGAAATGCCTCATATTATTATAATCGAACATAAACTTTATTTGACTCTCAATGGTTTCGAGGTAAATTTCTAATGGAATACAAATATCTTATTGTTCGGTAGCATATCTACAGTCAAATGGATTAGTCAAAACTATTGATTAAACAGTTTTTCAAGAAATTAGAAAAGGTTTGAAAGTAAATCATGTAGAATGGTTTAAAATAGTACTCCATAAATATTATGAGCATAACATACCACGACTTATTCAGCCACTCAAAAAATACCTTACAACCTAACATTTGGGTATGAAATTGTGAATAGATGTGACTATGTTGAGTTTGAAATCCGCAAACTTCAACATCAAAAAGAATGATTATGGACAAAGTAGCGAATTATATATCGCAGAAGATACGAAGAAGCGAGCTAGAATATGGTCTAATATAGCAAAAATTGTAGTGCCAAAATTTGTTTTGAGACACTTTATTATCAAAAAAAAGAATTGGGACCTAAAGTGGTCGCTTTGATGTCTTGCCCCAAGGGCCAACTCTGCAGTCGGGACATGTTCCCCCACAAAAAAAGTGTTGTAACGGCAAGTGAAGTGTTCCTATGAATTGTAGATTACCCAAGTGGATAATACAATCCAAGGCCCAAAATGTGGGAACTTTCTCTTTTAAATCCTAGTTAAGAAAAATTATTTTTTAAGTCCTACTTCTCACTTGCTGGTTTGGAACTTTCCTTTTTTTACCCCTCTTCGTTTTGGGTACAGACCCATAAAGACTTATTATCACGGGTTACACTATAACGTGATGGGTACAGACCCAATAGATTTTTGCAATTCTTTTTTAGTCTTTTTTATTAAGTCCAAAGATATGGGGCCAGACCCATATCATTCAAATTCTTTTTGGGTTGTACCTAGCACGTTATTTGCAATGCGTTTTAGATAGTCTTTGTTTTATTAAATCATTTAGTGTATTTTGTAGGCATATGGGTTGTACCCATCAGGAACAAATGAAATAAGCCATATATGGGTCAAAATATACAACTTGGGGCTGGCCCAATAACAAAGAAATTCAAAAATTTCAATCACAATTCAAATACAACTGTATGGGTCTGGCCCAATAATGAAGTAAATCAAAAAAATCAAAAATCTCAACTACATATGGGGCTGGACCCATTACGCCTAACAGTACAAAAAAAACCAATGGTACAGAGCACAAAACGCGAGCAACTGGATCGAGGTGGAATGGTGGTGAGATGAACAGATTTCACGGTCGGAGAGGCTCATGACCCAGATCTGAACGGTGCTATAAGGTGGAAGGGTGGTGGGACAGAGGACCGCCGTTCGTTGACGATGGAGGAGCGGTGGTATTCAGCAGAGGCGACCAACTCGAGGTGGGGGCATTTTCGTTGTGCAGCAGCGGTGGTGGGAAGGTATAGTCCAGATCTGATGGGGATGAAGGGGAGGGTTGTGGTGGTGAGTGGTTTGGTGGGGGTGGGGGCTTGGTGGTGATGAAGGTGGGGGGGATTTTGGTGGTGGTGCAGTGGTGCAGTGATGGGGGCTCGGGGTGAAGGTGGTGGGAGCTTGGTGGTGATGAAGGTGGGGGGGAGTTCGATGGTGGTGCAGCGGTGCAGTGGTGGGGGCTCGGGATAAAGGGGTGGGGGCTTGGTGGTGACGAAGGGGGGGGGAGTTCGGTGGTGGTGCAGCGGTGCAGTGGTGGGGGCTCGGGATGAAGGGAGTGGGGGCTTGGTGGTGACGAAGGTGGGGGGAGTTCGATGGTGGTGCAGCGGTGCAGTAGTGGGGGGCTCAGGATGAAGGGGTGGGGCTTGGTGGTGATGAAGGTGGGGGGAGTTCGGTGGTGGTACAGTGGTAAGGGCTCGAGATGAAGGTGGTGGGGGGTCGGGGTGGGTGTTTGATGATGAAGGTGGAGGTAAGGGTGGGGGTGGGTGAGTGGTTAAGTGGTGGTGAAGGTGAGTGGTTAAGTGGTGCTGATATTGGTGGGTAGTAGTAATGGTTCGCCGGGGCTGTTGAAGAGAGAGAGAGAGAGAGAGAGAGAGAGAGAGAGAGAGAGAGAGAGAGAGAGAGAGAGAGAGAGAGTTGGATGGGGTGAAGGGTTTCAGTTCATTAATAGGGTTTTAGGGGTGGGATTTTTGTTTTTCATTGTGAGAAAAGGGTTGGGGGTATTTTGATACAATACCACTCCTAATTGAACTAGTTAAAAGGTTAGTTAGGAGTAAGATTTAAAATGGAAAGTGCAATGAAAGTTGAGCCTTATAAACTGATTTCTTCATTACCCAAGTCCCCTTGTATTAACTCGTTTGGTATTCTTTCATTCCTTACCAAAAATATCAAGCATAAGATTACTAGCATAAGCACCAATTTGATTAAAAGCATTCGAAAAAAATCAATCATTAGGCATCGATAATCTCGGAAGTTGGAAGGAATGGAGAAAGTCATATCATCCAAGGTAAGTCGAGGCATTGTTAAGTTAGAAGACAGAAAGTTTCCCCTTACTCATCTCTTCATTCTCAATTTCTTATAATATATGTCCTCTAAATTTAAAATTTAAAATTTAAAATTTTAGAACACCCAAACTACGTTATGAAGCGGGTATGGGTCAAGCCAAGTATTGGTCACCAGACATAATCCGCGTAAGTTTCATTTGTTTATATTTTATGGCTGTCTTTGTTTAACTGAATTGTTCCAATCATTACTCATTAATAGTTTTCCATATTAAAAAAATAGAGTTTTCCAGATTTTCTTTAGTAGAAAAAACATAAGCTGCATCAATTAGGAGGATTAAATCTGTTCTCAGATTACTAGTAATCTTGCTATAAATTTTATTCTGATAATTTTTTGTTTTCTTGGAAATATATATTAGGAATATATTATAAATTAAAATAATAGCCGTAAACTCTTGATTTTTTTATTTTAGTCCTTTTACTATAGCCGTTTTCTCATTCCCGCAAAAAACATTAGGTTGTGAGATTTTTCCGATACATCCTTATTTTGAATAAAGAAAACACCACGGATTAATAACTTTTTCTCGTAATTTAATCTGACTTGCACCAATTATTACTTGATATATATGCTAAGAATGTTAAGTACAAACTAGCATATGGGAATTTTAATGTAACTCAACAGTGGCAACTAGTGTAGGGTTTTCTTTATGAGTTATGAGAATTTTCGCGTAACTCAATTTTTTTGAGCTATGAGAATTTTTTCGTATTCAACTGTGAAAATTAATGTTAGGGTTCCTCTATGAGTGATATCTCTCCTTATGTGATAGATTAATAGACTTAAGAGATATAAGTTGGTATACTTTTGAGGTTTAGTTGAGGGATTTATCCCTTAATTTGATGTTATTCAAGTTTAGCTTATTTTGGATGATATATGTATTTTTAGAGTATTTTGAGATGATTTGTGTGTTAAGTGTGTAACTCCTAGGTACATTGTTAATTTTATATCCCAATATGATGCTATGTAGTCAAAAAGTCATGACGAAATCCAAATCAAGTCGCTAAAGGAGTCAAGAAGTACATTAAAAGCTCAACAAGAATTTTACCCAAAATGCTTTCATCAACTTCTGAAGGTCATAACTCATAATTGGTAATGCTCATGCAATTTACACACAAGACAACTCTTGTAGTCTAGTACATGTGGTAGGAAGGAAACCCGATTTGGAGTTAAATTGAAAAAGTTATGAGCGTTTTGCTGACAAGACCCAAAGTTGTCCAGATTTAGAAGAGTCTATTGAGTCACTTTGACTCACTTAAGTTGGCCCAATTGGGAACAAACTATTTTTTTAAACTATAAATACATGTTTTAATCAGCAAGGCACCTTCAAGGATGGTGTAGGTGGCCTGTTCAGAGACACGGAGGGCGAGTATTTGGGCGGATTCGCAGGTCCAGTTTTGTCATGCTCGGCGTTGCAAGTGGAACTAATTGGCGATCTGGAGAAGTCACGAGAGAGTAGTTGTCAAAACTGATTCGCTTGCGTTACACACGCTAGTGAAGGGCGGTGGGAACAATGGGGATTGGTTAGACACACTACTTTGGGAATGTAGAGAAATCTTAGTGAATCATTCGGGTTTCGAGTTTCTTCATATCTATAGGGAAGCTAATAATTGCGCGGACTTTATGACGAAAATGGGAGCAAACTTGGAGGGCAATACGGTATACTATGGTGACCCACTGTATGGAATACATAAGCTTCTAACAAAGGGAAAGTGTGATGGACTACTCCTAGAAATATCTTGTGTACTCCTTTGGGAGTTTAGTAAGTCTTAGATAGGATTTAGTGGCTTATTAAGGTCTCGGATGTATGAAAAAAAATGACATATCATAATGAAGAGTTAGAATTGTTGGGAGTAAGGGAAAGAAGTAAGGAAAAGTCATAACAATACTTATTTCTTTAATTATTGTAAATCTTTCTTAAATTATGTATTTTCTTGTTTATGTTATATTTTCTTCCATTACGAACTAAATTATTTAGTATCTTGAGATACTTAATTATGAATCCAAACTATTAATTAGGTCTTATTTTTATAAATTTTGGATATCTTATTTAAATAAACCATGGGTTGGTGCGGTTGTAATTACTTTCATGCTTATTTTTAAATGTTTGTATGGTGTACACATATTTAGGGTTATTAGCTATTAAATTACGTCCGGGAGGGGGATTTGGTAGTGGAAATAGGTTAATTACTCCTCTTGGAGTTGAATACCTGGAAGAGCTAAACTAACTAGGTAATCACATAACGTTTGAACTTGAGGCGTCTAGATAACATGCATAGGATTCACTCGAAAGAGATTCCTAGGTTAGATAGCAGCCCCTTACTTATACGAAAGGAACTTAGGGATACTTTAGAATCCAGATTAGTATCAATGTCATGTTTTACCCTTATAATTGCAAGTAAGTCCTATCTATAGTTAGTGGAGATTACAAGTATCTCGAGCTACATTTCTTTTCCCATTGTCACAACCTTTTAGTTGATTTGCTTTTTCGTTAATTGTTAGTTTAATTTCATAGTCTTAGTATTTTATTAATCAAAAAACAACAAACTTATTTACTTTTCAGTCTTTTATTTTATCAAAGAATAATTAAATCCTAGAGCTAAATTACGTGTTAACTCATTTAATCGATCTGGATAACGATAAAATGATACTTACTTTTATTACTTGGATGACTCGTACACTTGCGAGAGGTTCCCCGAGTGTAGATTATTTATCATACCTTGGAGGACAATAATTTTTTGGAGTCATTGTCAGTGATTAGTAGTTAATTGACTTTTAGTTTTAATTTTAGTTTCCGTTGTCAGTTTTTACGCATCTTTTTCAGGTGTCATCATCTAGTGCATGTTTGACAGTCCTATGAACATGCGTAGACTTCAGTGGAAGCAAATAACAAACTTAAAAAAGTATGACACACAAGGCAACCCAATCTTACCACCTGGGCTAGTCTTGCCAGTTGGGCAAGAAGAGTTGAACGTGAACAATCAAGTTCCTCTAGAGGTCAACCACCACTCAGAGGTAATCAAGGAGGTGCTCAAGTCCAACATGGGAAAGATCCATGGTTTATGCAGTATCCCGAGCAATTCCAATTTTGTTTGCCAGCATAGGGATCTATCCACCAGCTATTCAGGCCTTGAGTTTCAATCCTGGTGTGGGTATGCTCAATCAGTTCAACAACTACAGTAATTATAAAGAGTATGAACGTAAGATCCAGTTATATCTGTTCAGAAGTTTATGCAAATTTGTGATGCCTATATTACTCAGGGAGTCCCTCAAGAATAACTAGATCTCATCATGTTCCCTTTCTTTCTAACTAGGGATGGAAACAGATCGGTTTTTTGCAAAAAATTCCAAAAACCATAACCATAACAATTTTTATAATTAAAAACCATATCCTAACGGTTTTAACCATCAGTTACATTTTTCAAAACCATAACCGTATTATTCGGTTTCGTTTTTTTAAACGGTTTTGCGGTTTTTAACCATATTCAAATGATAATTTAATAAATATATTAAAATTCATAAAATGAAACCACATATATAAAAAAACTACAAGGTTTATAAAAAAATTGTGTTGGTCTTTGATTAAATTGTATATTTATTATTTAATTGGTTAAATCTAGTATTTTGATTTTGCTTTTAGAATCTCAGTATATCTAATTTAACCTAAATTATTATAAAATTTGAAAATATATATGATAATTAAAGGTTTTCGGTTTTTCGGTTTTATTTCTATCAAAAACCATAACCTAACGGTTTTAACCATCGGTTACACTTTTCAAACCATAACTTAATAGTTTTAACCACGGTTATATAATTCGGTTTTCAATCGGTTCGGTTATCATCGGTTTCGGTTTTTAACCGTAACCATTGCCATCCCTATTTCTAACCGAAGGAGAAAGTGAGTGGTATGATCAACAACCTCGAGAGCAGATAACCACATAATATCAATTGCAAACAATATTATTTGATAGGTACTACCCTCACAATGCGGGTTTAAATGCTCAAATAGACTTAGCAAGTTTCTATCATGACCAAGATGAATCAGTAGGGGAAGCATGGACCAAGTTCCAATCATGTTTAAAGAAGTGCCCACTCTATGGGTACACACCAGAGCTACAAGTAGCCATGTTCTACTAAAGTCTGGATAGATGTTCACAAGAGAATTTAGATATTATTTGTGGAGGAGGCTTCATGATGGTCCTTCCAAATCATGCTTTCCCTATCATGGACCGAATTGTCAAGAACGAGATGAGTTGGAAAATATCATGAATACCAGTTTGTGTTTTGGAAAAGGTACGTTCCCCGTAGATGCTGAGACATCATTAAATGCTAAAGTTTTCGTTTCGAGAACAAGTTGAAACAATTGGCCCTAAAACAAGGCGACCATGAGAAGGTGAGTGTTTTTCAAGAATCAGAGGGGTGTTCTTTTTGCGGTGTGTTTGATCATATTTGGGAAGAGTGCCCGAGTAATCCGTAGTCAGTATTTTTTGTGTCTAATAGAGGAAACAACCATATGGGTCTTCATTGGTCAAATTCAAGTGGCGAGTGAATCAAAGCACTGTGTATTAAGGAAATTCATATCAACTACGCCATCAAGGGAATACTTATCAACCTAGGACTAAATGAATATGGTAATTTTATTTTATAAAGAGAAATTCAATTTGGATTGTTGAGAATTTTATGAATATAACAACATATTACGCCAATATTTGTCAAAAAAACTTTAGGCCAAACTAAATTTACGTTTATCTTTACAAGTTTGGAATTCAAAAATTATGCGCGTCAATTCAGACAAAAATGTTAGAATGAGAAACAAATATTATATTTCCTAAAATTATTTAATCTCACAATTAAAATCAATAAATCTCTCTCTCTCTCTCTCTCTCTCTCTCTCTCTCTCTCTCTCTCTCTCTCTCTCTCTCTCTCTCTCTCTCTCTCTCTCTCTCTCTCTCTCTCTCTCTCTCTCTCTTTTCTAGTAAATACCATATTTTTGGATGTACCCTTGATTTTTTTATCTTGTTCAAGATACCCTCTTGGAAATTTACCTTTCATTTTAGATATTTGTTGGGTTGCTTAGAGCAGAGTTGATAAAAAAAGAGAGGTAATATCGAGATTGAAGGTTACGATGGACTTATTCCATGAACTCCCTAAATATAATTTGAGCCCTTTTTGTTCCTCACTATCCTGATTTATAACCAGTAATATATGTATTTTGACTTTTTTACTTATAAGTTTGCATCTATCTTTTGAAAAGTTTTTTTAGTTCAACAATCTTCTTTGAATTACATGCTTTTGCTAGATTTGTTGGTGTTTTTTCCGTGAGGTACGACAACATTTTTCGTCCCAATATATTTTTTACCCTACTTCTACTTAACATTAGGTTTTTTCTTCTTCTAAGCATGTGGTTCAGTTCAATCTTATTAGCTGTATCATAATTTTTTCATCAGTCAAGTTTTTGTTCTGATTGTTGTTGATTGTTGGTGTCTAGAATTATGGTTAATGCTTTTTGTTCCACTTAACATTTGCATAATCATTGAATTTAATAAGAATTTCAAATAAACTTTTTACTACTATTATAACATATTCTCACACATTATTCATATATAATTTTTTTGGGTAAACGATTATATTAAAAATGAATGTTGTACACGACATAAATTACAAGTTTTACCTAGATCTAAAGTTTAAAATAGTAAATATCTACTAGTGGTGAATATCTTAATGAGTAACAATTAAAATTCCACTATCATGCATGAAAGCATGATGAGGATACAAGTTAATTTTTTTTATAGTCATCACTCTCGAAGGTGTATATACTCACATAGCAAGATTGTTCTTTACTTGCCAAATGTGATAAAGTGTAGGGGTAATAACAACTCACCTCACTTTTCCCTCTAATTTTCCCAAGCTTTAAATTTGGTTAGTCATTTCTGTGACCTATATAACCACCGTGTATTGTTCTCAAGGTTTAGGCTTGGATATCCGAGGAATGTGAAAGATAAGCTTACCATCAACCCTACGCGAAGCTAGTAATTCTCCACTTAAAGTATGCTACTATAATTCATATGACATATTGGTCGCTCATTATTAGCAGTGTTGGTCTATGTCGATGGTTTGATCATGGGATGAAATGATGATGAAGAAATTTCCAAAGTCAAGTCCTTCTCCAAAATAAAATTCCGAACCAAAGATCTTGAGTCACTCGAGTATCTTTTTGTGAATTGAATACATCAAAATGAAGGAACACCTAAAGTTATCAACTAAGTCTGACATAATCCATCAATGTATAGAAAAATTCTTGGGAGACTAGTTTATTTTACACTCACTCGACCCGATATTACAAATACCTATATGCATGACCTGAAGAAAGATCACAATGATGTCGTGCTAAGAATTCTTAGGTATATCAGGGATCCTCTGGGACAAGGCATATTGATGACATCAAAACATATTATCAAATTACAAATATGTTTAGTACATGATTATCTGCTAAAAACAAATACCATGGAGTGATTGAGCTACCATATAATGACTTTGGTATTTCTTATCAAAAATCCATATAGGTTATTTAATTTGATATAAATATTCACTTTGGATTGTTAAGAAGTGTATGAATATAACAACACATTTCGCCAATATTTTTATAAAAAAAACTATAGGCCAAACTCAGTTTACATATTTCTTTACAAATTGGGTATTCAAAATTTTCTACTTGTCTCCGACCCCAAAAAAAAAAATCTACTTGTCAATTTGAACGAAAATGTTAGAATGAGTAGTAAATAATATATTTCTTAAAGTTAGAAATCTTGAATATTCTGTTTATAATAATAATAATTTTTCTTCTTCATTATTTTATTTCTGAAATATATTGTGTAGAGCCTTTATTTCAATAAAATTCCATTTTCACAATCTTTTATCTTCGAAGTGCTCTAGTCATCACAATTAAATATCTCTCTCTCTCTCTCTCTCTCTCTCTCTCTCTCTCTCTCTCTCTCTCTCTCTCTCTCTCTCTCACACACACACACACACACACACACAATTTTTTATTTCTTTTCTCTTTTTAAAAGTCTCCTACTTTTTTTAAATCTATTTTCCAATAAATATCACAATTTTTGTGGATGTATCTTTGATTTATTCTATCTTGCTCAATATATCTTTATACTTATTATTTTCAGATATTTATAGGGTTGTTTAGAGCAATTTTGATTTGAAAATGGGAGAGGTAAGATCGAGATTGAAGGTTATAGTGGACTTATCCTTGATCTCCCTAAAGATAATTTTGATCCCTTCTTGTTCCTGTCCCAATTTATAACCGGTAATTTCTTGTAGTTTTACTTTATTTCTTCATGAGTCCACATCTATTTTCTGAAAAGTTTTATTTGAGCCTGACAGTCTTCTTTTAATTACACGTTTTCGCTAGATTTGTTGTTGTTTTTTCCGTGAGGTTACCACGATATTTTCTGTCCCAATATATTTTTACGCTACTTCCATTTAACATTAGGTGTGGTTCAATTCAGTCTTAAATAGGCGCATCACATTTTTTTCATCAGCTAAGTTTTTGTTTCCAATGTAGTTGATTGTTTGTGTCTATAATTTCTACGATTAAATCGTTATGACTGTTGAAATAGTTATAACTCATAGTTTTGTGGTGTTTTGGACCTACTTAACCTAGGTTGTGGATAGTTTTTGTTCTATTCTTATATGTGTGTATTCATGATTTTGCGATATATAAAATATTCATGAAGACAAAGCTTGTGAAGATCCTTACCGGGTTACACCACACTTAGGAGGGTATGTTAAAATTCTTACCAGAACTTTTCAAGCTTCCATGGATGAACACCATTCAAAAAATCGTGGAAAAAGTAGAGCAGGTCCCTATGCTAGGGCAGGTCAAGATCCTGTCAACAAAAGGTCTTTTCACCCACATTTTCAGCCTGCAACAGGTAAAAGCAATAAAGGTAAAGAGATATTTTCTGACAAAAATATCTTTACTTTTAATGCAACCAAACAAGACTATAATCCTACGGATAATACTAATATTCAAAAAGAAAAGGAAATTACCTTTCCTGGTCCAAGTCAATTGGGTTCCACTCTTGTGATCCCACCTCCAACTCAGCATATTCCACCTCAGCAGAGTCAACACCAAATCTCTCCAGCTCAACCTAATCCGACAATTGATATGGAATTTACTATGACTGAAAAAACCATATCACAACCAAAAGTCAGTGAGAGTAAAAGTTATGAAGTCTCTATTCCTAACAAAGAGAATGTTTTGAGCTTACCAAGTTTCAATCCAACAAAATGTTCTCTCATAAACATAGGTAAATCTCCCACCAAACCTACTTATGCTGATATTCTTCAAACCCCACCAGCTCACCTTGTATCCACTGTTATCACAACACCTGAACATATCATTCAAACACCCAATATTACTAAAACTCCTACTATAACCTCTAACCCAAAAAACCCAAAATCCTCTACACCTAACCAAATTTCAGTTACACCAATTAACCCCTTGTTTAAACAAAAAATCTCAATCCCTACCTCACCATCTGACCCAACCTTTTCAACCAATCCCAACACTGAAAGTATACAAACTAACCTGATTACCCAATCACCACATACCACTGAAATTCCATCCTCCCCTTTCACACCAACACCTACCAAAACCTCTTTCCATTGTTCACCTACTGCTACTTATAAAAATAACACCACTGAAACTCAACCCCTTGTTACTCAGAATACCTCTACACACCAGGATCAAGGTTTACCTACAGAAAACAACACTCAAACCATTACTAAAGTTGAAAGCAAAGATGGCTCAGGTTTATTTCAATACAGTATGGAAAAATTTACCTCACTTTCAGACTCAGCTAAGATACACTATGCCAACCGAGTTAAAGAAAGAATTGAACAAGATAGCTGGTCTATCCATATGTCCTTGGCTCATAGCTTCCGTATTGAAGATCAAACTACCCTATCAGATAAGATGAGACACAAAGCTATCTGGGAAAAGAGGAAAAATGCTAAAAATAAACAAAAAAATTCGAATGAGAAAAGTTGGGATAGAAAAGAAAAAGATTGCTTGGAAATTAACAAGAAATCCGGAAAAAAGAAGAGCGAAAATTTGAAGAACAATGACGAATGCTTACCAATCCAAAATATCGAAGAAACAGCAAAATTAACGCCTGAAATTGGGGACAATGATGCAGAATCGATTGAATTGGATAGTGAAACAACAATTGATGATGAAGGAAGGCCTTCTGGAGTTGAGCCCGATCAACTCCATCCCCTTCAATGATCCAAATCGCCTGGAACTGTCAGGGAATCGGCAATCCACTGACAGTCCAGGCGGCACGGGACCTCTGCTCCAAACACCGGCCGGAGGTACTCTTTTTATCCGAGACTAAAAATCGTTTCGATGTTCTTCATAATCTTGCTATTGAAATTGATATGAAATTGCTTCATACTGTTGAACCGAGCGGGGTGAGGGGAGGTTTAGCCCTATTTGTGAAAAACGATTTAAAAATTAGGGTAATTAAAAGCACCGAGTTTTTTATCCACACAACTTTGTTTAATGATAAAGATACCCCAATCTTTTATACTTATGTTTACCTTAGTCCCTATGATAATAAAAAAGAATTAAGCCTTAATTGTTTATACAAACTTAATCCCAAAAACCATGCTTGGGCCATTTTAGGGGATTTCAATGTTATTAGGTTTCTTAAAGAAAAATTAGGAGGAAAAGTTTGCCTTAAGAAATCCATTAAGAACTTTAATAACTTCATTAATTTTCATAAATTGGAAGAAACTACCTCTTATGGGTGTAAATTCACTTGGACCAATAAAAGATCCAATAATAAGACTATTAAAGCTATTTTAGATAGAACCCTTCATAATAACCTTTGGGATACTCTATTCCCTAATGCTTGGACAGCTGTCTTACCTGCAATTGGCTCTGACCATTGCCCTTTAGTCTTACATCATGATAAGAATATGAATCATAAAAAAAGAAGATTCTATTTTGAAAATTTCTGGACAACAGATTCAGATTGTCTCAACATTATTAAAAAGGTCTGGAATGACTTCAAAACCCTAAGGGGCAATCCTAATAGTGTTATTAACTACAAATTCAAAAAATGTAGTCTAGCACTAAGGGATTGGAACAGAAAGAAATTTGGCAATAATAAAGTCCAAATAGATAAACTTATCAAAAAATTAGAAATTATCTCTAATTCTAACACACCCAATTTTAATTGGGATGAGTATAACTCTATCATTAAAGAACTAGAAGAAACTTGGAAAAGAGAAGAAGCCTTTTGGAAAACCAGATCTAGAAACCTTTGGTTAGAAAAAGGTGAGAAAAATACTAAATATTACCATGCTTGTACTAAGGAAAGGAGAAGCAGAAATAAAATCACTTATATAACCAAAGATAATGGTGACTGGTTAGATAACAAAAATGATATTGATAATGAAATCACAACCTACTTTAATAATATATTCACAACTGTGGGCCCTAGGGACTACAAGAATACTATTAACCTCATATCTACTAGGCTTGATAATAAGATTGCAGATACCCTTAATAATCATATTAATGAGGAAGAAGTCAAAAAGGCAGTCTGGGAATTGGGACCTAATAAGGCACCAGGACCAGATGGTTATAATGGGAACTTCTTTAGGAAATATTGGGATATAATTAAACTTGATATCATGAGAGTTATTAATAACTTCTGGAACAACCAAGGGAATTTAGAGGATATTAATAATACTATTATAACACTCATCCCAAAAATTGGTAAACCTACTAATATTAAGCACTATAGGCCCATCAGCTGCTCCAATTTTATCTATAAGATTATTGCAAGAATTTTTGTTAATAGATTACAACCCTACATGAACTCACTAGTAGGAGAAAATCAAAGTGCTTTCATGCCTGATAGAGCTATTCAGGAAAATACTATGATAGCACATGAAGTAATAACTCATATTAAAAGGAGGAAAAAAACTAAAAAATATATGATAGCTATTAAAGCTGATATCCAGAAAGCCTATGAATATGTGGAATGGGATTTTCTACAAGATCTGTTGGTTAAAATGGGTTTTAATAAAGATTGGATTAGGAAACTTATGATCTGTATCACATCAGTTACCTACTCTATCATGATTAATGGGGAAGTCCACCAACTTCAAAAACCTTCTAGAGGCATAAGACAAGGAGATCCTCTTTCTCCCCTTATCTTTTGCCTTATATCTCAAACCCTAAATGACCTAGTAAGGGATAAAAAAGAAAAACAACTACTAAATGGAATAAAAATAGGTAATAATTGCCCTGAAATTTCTCATCTTCTCTTTGCTGATGATAGCCTATTTTTCCTTAATGCTGAGAACATTCAAATACAATCTTTCATTGAAATCATGAACATCTATAAAAATGGAACAGGTCTTTGTCTTAATCTTAACAAATGTGGGGTTATCTTTAGCCCAAATACTCCTATCTTCCTTCAAAATGTGATGGCCAAGAGGCTTAACATGAAAAAAACCCATAACCTTGGTAATTATTTGGGGCTCCCCACAGAATGGAGCAGATCTAAATCTAAGGATCTTCAATTCCTTATAGATAAAGTCTTACAAAGACTTGATAATTGGAAAACCTTATTTCTCTCTGAAGGAGGTAAAGAAATACTTATAAAAGCTATCATCCAAAGCTTACCTAATTATATGATGTCTAATTTCATTTTTCCAAAAAATGTTATAAACCAAATACACTCCATTATTGCACAATTTTGGTGGGGTGATAAGGGTAAAAAAAGAATTCACTGGGCTAAATGGGAAACTCTAACCTCTTCCAAATTTGAAGGTGGTTTAGGGTTTAGAGACCTACACCTTATGAACAAAGCTCTTCTTGGCAAACAAGCCTGGAACATAGCTAATAAAAAAGAATCTCTTCTTTATAGACTTTTAAAAGGGAAATATTTTCACAACTGTGAGTTTTTAGAAGCTAAAATAGGTAGCTCTCCCTCTTGGGGGTGGAGAAGTATACTTATAGGCAGAGAAACTTTTGAAAAAGATATAAAATGGAAAATAGGAAATGGAACAAGTATTAATTTACATAAACATAATTGGATTAATAATAATAAAAGCATTGTTAAACCCAATGATGCTAACATAACAAAGGTTTCTCACCTTATGAAAGAAGACAAAACTTGGAATACTACTCTTATTAGGAAAGTTTTTCACAAAGATATAAGTGATAAGATTGAGAATATGGTAATACCCAAGATTAATTGTGAAGATCTTATCTGTATTAACTTTTGCAAAAATGGTACCTTTACTGTTAAAGAAACTTATCACAAGTTAAAAAATGATGAAATTCAAAAAGATGTAATCAAAAATCAATATAGACCTTCTACCTCTGATAATAGTAGTAAAGATCTTTGGAACCTCATTTGGCACATGGAAACCCCAACAAAAATTAGAAACTTCATGTGGAGAGCTATTAGAAATTTACTCCCTACTGAAGAAAACCTTTTTAATAGAAAGTGTGGTGATAACAACTTTTGCAAAATATGCAATGAAAGCATTGAAACAGTAGAACATATGCTCTTTAAATGCCCTTGGGCCAAGTGTGTATGGTTTACTAGCCCCCTTAATATAAAATCAGATAATGATAGTACAAATAGACTAGATCTATGGATCCTTAATTATGTTCAACAAATTACAAATACTTTCAAGAAAGAAGATAGAATATTAGAATTTATCTGTACCACCCTTTGGCAAATTTGGAAGAACAGAAATAATTTTTTATATAATGGTAAAAGGTGTGATCCTATTAAAACTAGTAACAATGCAATTGATAGCTGGAAAGAGTACTTTAAAATTTCAAACCCAAATGAGGTTAATTATCTGGATAAAATGAATAGAGTCATCATTCCAACTCAACCAGTTGCTCATAATAATAATAACAATGGTCAACATAATATGAAATTCAAAGAAAAATGGAAAAAACCCCCTATAAATAAATTTAAAATAAACTGCGATGCAGCTTTTTCTGATAAAGGAGCAGCAATTGCTTGTTTAGTTAGAAACCCTAATGGTGAACTTGTAACAGGTAAAAGTTGGAATATTGAAACTGATTCAGTGTTGGAAGCAGAAGCCACGGGGATCTTAAAAGCAACTGAGATGGCACTTAACTACCCTTTTGGAAGCGTTATCATAGAGAATGATGCTGAGCTTATCATGAAGCCCCTTTCTTCAGGATTACCTGTCTCGAATCATTCTATTAAGAACATTGTTTGTAATATTTATTTTTTGGCGGAACTTTCGAGTCCTTCTTTTACTCTTATTTCTAGGAGTAAAAATCTTGCAGCTGACTGGGTTGCTAAACAACAGCTTTTAGGCAGTTTGTTTGGTGACTGGGATGTGTGTATCCCTCCCCAGTTAGCATCTATCATGTTAGGTGAATTGGACCCGATAGGGGTAGGGTAACTTTGTAACCTCTTTTATTCTATCTTTAATATATTATGCTTTGAACAAAAAAAAAAAAAGAGGTAGAGGTGGAGAGAGAAAAATATATCTCTCTCTCAAAAATCTCTCTCTCAAAATGATTATTCTAGGATTTCAAATATTTGATTTCCTTTCTCTTTCCAAATATTTCCTACTTTTTCTTTTCTAAAATATATTTTTTTAGTAAATACCACAATTTATTTAATATATCCTTGATTTTTTTTATCTTGTTCAAAATATCTTCTTGGTCAGGTTTGATTTCCTCTATCTTGTTTTGAGCATATTCGATTCAAAAATGAAAAAAGTGATATCGAGATGGAAAGTTTTGGTAGACTCGTTCCATGAACTCTCTTCTCCCAGGTAATTTTGAACCCTTTTTTGTTTTTCACTGTACTGATTTATAAACGATAATATCTTGTATTTTTATTTTATATCTTTATGAGTTTGTATTTATTTTCAGAAAAGTTTTATTTAGTCTAACAATCTTGTTTTAGTTACATGCCTTCACTAGATTCCTTGGTGTTTTTTTCGTAAAATACGACCATATTTTTTGTCCCAATAGATTGTTACGCTACTTTTCACTTTAACATTTTTTTTTTTGTCATTCACTTTAACATTGAAATTATCCTTATTCTATGGATCTGATTCAATTCAATGCATTTGGAACAAAAAAATTAAAAAACAATTCAATGCATCAAAATTTTTTCAGTCAAATTTTTGTTCCCAATGTTACTAATTGTTGGTGTCTGTAGTTTCTAACATGAAATTGTTATGACAGTTGAAGTAGTTAGTAATCATAGTCTTGTGGAGAATGCTCTACCTGCCTAGTTGCTTTTGGTCATTATTATCTAGTGAATAGCAATAGAGTAATGTGGGATATTACCTCATATCACAGTCACTACAAAATTCATCACTAGCTCGAGATTTTTTTTTTTGCAAATTTTCTTTTTGGTGCTTGTTTCTTTAAGAGACAATAGAGAGATTATTCTCTATTGTTTACCGACGACTAAAACAAATTTTATCAGGCCCGATTGTCACAATATTATTATGACAACAAATTATGGACAGAGACACTCCATAGTCATTTTGTAGCTAATTTTCCTTGGTTTGGTAGGTTGAATTGCTAATTTATTTTATGGGTCCAGCTAGCAAATGTGTTTTTATTGTCAACCCAGCCTGTGAAGAAGGAACTAGTCAATCTCCCCAAAAACATGTATCAAACTATGCTTCTACAATGTTCCGAATTTAGACTGCGTGATTTGTGGTACTCCTCCCCTTTGTCTACTAATTCCCTTCCCCACCATATTTTATATATCTCTTAGCTGTCACACACATATAAAGAAGAAAAAATCCCTCCATTTGACAGAAAGATATGAGAAGAACAATATGAAAATGACGCGCACCAAGTTTGGATAACATGACTTTTTGAGGTAAATGATTTTCATATATATATATAAAAGATATAAAAGATCACCACATACAAAAAAACAAGTAAACATAGTTTTTTTCAGTTTTTCTTCTTTCAACCCATGACTCTATAGCCAAAATTCTCTGATCTAAATAAATAATATTCTAAATAATTTTCTAATTTCCCTGGACCACATGAGTAGTAGTAGATCCGCTTCTAGCTCTTTCACAAACTATCTTAATCATCAGCATTTTTCACCTGCAATTAAAAAGTGAGACATTACAAATCACAAATTAAATTAAATTAAATTAAATTAAAACTTAAATAACAAAAATGACATTACCTCTTGCTCATCATCATGTACTTTCACCTTCAAATCACTTCCCTTTTCAAAACTACTAACCCTTACAATATACACCTATATAAAAAAAATTCAATTTTCAAAAACTTGTCTCTAATTAAAATATTAAAATTAAATTTGGAATTTTGTTGTGACCTTAAACACAGTAGGCCTTATAAGCTGAAAAACAACAGCATCACCATCAACTAAATCATGATCACAAGCAAATTTTTTCCATCCTCCACTAAGTCCATTTTTTCTAAACAAATAAACTGTTAGCCACTCTTCTCCATTTTCATCCACTAATTTTACCGTATCATCTTTTTTTGGCAAGTATGTTTTGCAAAAATGCGATGGAAGCCCCTAAATAAAATCATTCAAATATTAATATTAATTATATTAAAAATTAAATTAAATTAAATTTTGGGTATAATTAAAATAACGAAACACAACGCAACTTTCAAATTACTACGATTAATTTTATCAAAAGAAGAAGAAAAGGGTATAATTACCAGCCAAAAACCACCAGTGACGTGTGATTGCGTCATGGGTTTAACAAATGACGGATAAACCGAACCTAAACTTGCTTCAACTTCCTCAGCTTTTAATGTCGCTTTTGCCCTTCCTTCATCTGATGCATAAACTCGATTAAACAAGTCCATCCTAGGACGCACTGATAGCCTCCTTGGTAGTTGCACGCGCTCATACACAACAATCTTAATTTTCACAATCAAATTAAGAAAATCTTAATCCCACTTTTTATTTTTTCGTTTAATAGAAATGAAAAATGGGTT
The DNA here is from genome assembly GCA_029959085.1 of Nemophila menziesii. NCBI lineage: Eukaryota > Viridiplantae > Streptophyta > Magnoliopsida > Boraginales > Hydrophyllaceae > Nemophila > Nemophila menziesii. Next base: position 1,152,442 of record JARWIR010000082.1, on the reverse strand, counting down.
TGGCTTATTAGAAAAATGGGGTTACCTCTTTATACTCAGGGGTTGGTTTATTAGTAAACCTGCTTGATCTTCTTACAGGAACTAGCTCGGTTCTGAAGGTACGAGGTTTCGTTCGCTTCATCTATTTAGGGTTAAACAACAATAAATTAGATAAAATTATTAGTAAGAGAAATAGTTAAATAGAAAAAGGAGAGAGCTTTACTGGAGTGGTTTTGGGAGAATGGATTTTGTGAAGAGCTTGCTTAAGTAAAGGGAGATTAAGTTGTTCCATTCTTTTCAAGTTTTCTTCGACCCTTTGCCTACGAACTTCTTCATATTTCTCTGCAGATTTGACCACTTTGAACAAGGTATTCATTTTCGTCTTTTGCTTCTTCTTCACTGTGAAATGGCTAGTGAACAAAACGAAGAATGAGAGGGATTAATGGGAGGGGTTTTCAGTGTGTGTATATATATATGTGTGTGTATGTAGTGGATTCGACCGTTGGAACCGCAGTATGTTTAGTAAGAGCACGATTGCACGTTTTACGATTTATGTGATTAGTGTTTGTTAATGGGCTTATTTAGGGTATTAATCTTCATATTACTCATTATCCTTTAGTATTATGGGCTTTGAATGTTTTGATTAAGTTAACGATGGTCCTTTGTTCGATGAGCTACTTATTCAGTCCTATCCAGTCCAGTCAAGTCAACCCCGCCTATTTTTAAATTTAAATGAGAGCATTAAGAGTAATTTAAAATTTTGGCAAAGGAGAAGGTTTAAGAGTACTTTGGGACCGTTACCCAAAAAGACCCTATTACTCTTAGAATTATTATGATTTGAATAGGAGAGAGTTTTCAATGTAATAAACAATTTTTTAATTATAATGTAAAAATCAAAATTATCATTATTTAGGGACTAAAAGATAATTTGTGTAAAATAAATTGATAAAGTAGCTATATTTAATACTAACAAAGTATGTATATATATATTATGATGAAGTGCAGGATTGCCATTTATGTAATTGTGAAGTAATATTATTATATTCTAAACATTGTATTTTCAAATAGTGCAAAATAAACCCGGTATTTATCTAACTTATTTTTTGACTTTCGTTTTTTAAATGCTATGTACAAAACTTATGTTATATACCAATCCTGCTCTTTATTATATCTATATTCTTTTATTTTTAAATTTTTTTACTTTAATGGATCCATAATTGGATTGGAACTGTAATATTTAATTTGGAATTATGATCTGGTTTAATCAGTTACGTTTTTTCACTAAATTGTTCATTTTTCTATTAAGTTGTTCACTTTACCAACTAATATTCATTTCAGAACTCAAAAGAAAGGACAAAGAGGAAGACGAACAAGAACTAGGCCTTTATCGATAGTACAAACAAGAAGAACATAATTCTTCTTCCACTGAACAAAGACACATCATTAATCTTCACACTCCAACTTTCGAAGCTTTGAATTACCTCAAACTTTGCGGCCTTCTTTTATATCTGAAGTTTTCTTTTACACTAACTAAATGGGTAAATTAGGAGATAAGAAAAGGTTAGTCATGTTCAAGGATTTTTACTATATACTTTCGAGTGAAGTATTGTATTTGTGAACTTATGAAGTTATGATATAGCTAAGAATCTATACATGTAGTTGGTTTTACTATGGTGAAGTAATGAATTTTTGTTTGTGATTGACGCAAGGTTTTGGTTAAGGCTTATGGGGACGGAATATTCATTTAAGGAATTGTGAGGACCGAATTGTGGGCCTTTAACATTGGTGCTCAATCATTCGGGTGTTTTGCTGGAAAAAAGTGTATTTTCAACTAAAATTATAAGGACCGGGTTGTTAAAGGACAACTATATACCAGGTGTTTGTTTAAACGAGTCAAGGTTTTCTTACTATGCATTCAGAAGACATTTTTTTTTGCTTTAAGTGTTGTTTGAAAAGGACTTGATTGGTATATACTAGCAGGTTAGTATGGGTTTTATATGAGTTGTTTACTAAAGACTTTTTTTCAATTTAGTTGACTTGCATCTGTTATGTACAAGTTAGTATGGTTTTATATGAGTTATTTACTAGCGGGGGTTAATATGACTACATAAGTTGGTACTAGATCAGATCAGAATAAGTTAATATGAACAACAATAAGATAACATAAGTAAACTATTATCCATTAAGTAAAACTAGATTAGATTTTAGTAGTTTCGTCAAATAATTTACAGATGCATCTATTATAATCAAATGCAATTGGTGAAGGAAATGTAATTAGTTTCTAACTGGTTAATAACAAGGACCTTTTAATTAATTTTGAACTGATTGATACATAGGGACCTCTTAAGTAATTAATTGTATATTGTAGGTGCTCGGACGTAAATGACAGATTAAGTGGCAAGATTAAAAAAATCCACATCCATGTTTGGATATTTCTTGTCAAGTTTCAAATAGATACTGTATTATGTTTCCTATTTTTTGTTTCCATTAACTAAAGGTATGCAATTGTAGGAAAAAATGTCATGTGTTTGTAAAAAACAAATTTGATGTTACAAAAAGCTACATTTGTTAAGGCGATGCAAGCAAAGTCCAATTCCCTACCTCCTAGCGAAGACCTCTGAGCTAACCAAAAGCTCTAAAGGTTGAGGCAAAAAATGAGGAGCTTGTGAGTTTGGTTGACCTTATTTTAAGTTCATAATTCATACATTTTTGTGCTAATAAATGACATTTGTGAATTTGTCTAGTAGTATTTATTGTTTGATATTTATGAATTTGTCTTGTAGGTAAAATTACAATCTAGGGCAGGAATCAATAAGCTTAAACTTATTAATAAAAGACTATCCGTGAAGCAAAAAACTGTTATAGGGCTAGTTGAATTCCATGTATATATTAAATGTCGATGTAGGTGATTTAAGACACGATATTATTAGGTGGATGGTAGAGAGGTTTGATGGTGAATGCAACATATTTGTGTTGCACAAACATAGGATCTAGTTTGATGCTTCAAGCATGGAGAGATTGATTGGATTTAGGAATGTTGGTGTACAAGTCAAGTACCATCATATGGCAAGGAAGACCAATCATACATGAATTTGGTTGACAAATTTGGTAAGGTTGAGGTAATTCCTTGTACAACTTTGGACCGGAATTTAGAACAATGTGACGTAGAGGCAGATTCATTGTTCGCTCAAGCTTACTTGCTGAACATTATTAGTAATTTCTTGTGACTGATTACTAATAAGGCGATGAATAAGTGTTATGTACATATTGTGAAGGATTTCCATATTATTTCTGAGTATAATTGGACTACTCACGCATTCGATCTATTAAGGAGTGGACTCCTAGATTTTAAGAGGGTTTGGTCAGTTTATTTTGTTAGGTGTCTACATATTATATTTGTAAGTATTACTTAACCCGGTTTAAATTTTTTTGCATCTTTTATTACTAGATCACTGAAATCTTCTTAAGAAGATTAAGATAGTGCACAGTGTGACACCTTCTATCCTTCACTGGACCAACAAAATATAAAAAACAAAGTGAAGAGCTTAGGTGAAGACAATTTTCCGCATTAGAAGTGTACAATATTAAGTGAATGTGGTGAAAGTGGAGTTTCTTGTCGAGATCCCGAATCTAAAAAATGGTCGAAGATAGAAAAAAAAGTAAGTAACTTGGAAGAACTACATTCTAGGTGGGCTAGTAATTATACCGAAAAAAGACTTCAAAAATAGGATGTAGAGAATAAAGTTTATGATTCAAATGATAATCGGGGACGTGTGGAGTTATCAGATGATAATGAATACGCGGGTCCATCTAGTCCGATGATCCAAGAAGTTGTTGACGTTGAGCGCTTAATGGTTGACAGTCAAACCATATATACGAATCTCTCGGCAGGATATCTCCGGTAATCATTTCTCATACTGATTCGTATGCAGTTATTTGATCTAGACAATGTTGAACTTGTGATCATTTTTACAGGGTCATTGTCTGTTAAAGCGATCGTGGCTTCATTAAGAAAAAATATTTGAACCTGCTTCTTTTATCGGGGACAAGGTACGTTAGTAATACCGTGTGCACTTATATTATGTGTATAAGTAATATTGACTCACTACACCGTTTTTCATACATATGATAAACACAGTGGCTAATATTTTGAACTTTGAGAAGATAAGTCTTGGACAAGATAGGTGGGGGTGTGAGTAAAGGGTTTGGGTATAATTCTCAAGCTTGATGTTTGTTTGATTTGAAAATTTGTATGGTTTATCTTTAACATGTTATGGTTATTCTTAAGGATTATGGGGTATGGTTAAGGGTTACGGTATATGGTATATAATTAAGGTTAAGGGTTATGGTATATTGTTATGGTTAAATGTTGTGGTATATAAATTAGGGTTATGGTATATGGTTAAAGTTAAGGGTTATGGTATATGGTTATGGTAATTGGTATATGGTTAAGGCTTATGGTATATGGTTTAGGTTAAGGGTTACGCCAAAAATACAAGTCCGACGATGATTGTTTACCCCATCAAGAACGATAAGCGGAAATTCTTACGAATTTGTCTTGGATGTTACGTCAAATATCAAGGCACTTCCGAAAGCTACCCAATCTTTCCTTGATCTACCGTCGACCCAACATATCCTATCCAGTTGGTTTGATTTGTCAACAATATAGTCAAAGTAGAAAGAACCATCTTTTTATTTTTTTCTCATTCAGGTAACACAATGTCGCATTAGCATATATGATGCTAATTTGCGCACAACGTACCCTACCTTGGATGTTGTACAGGTCCTTCTTAAAAAAGTCAACGTTATCATACCCACCGACCTGAGACTTAAAATACATCTATGATATAGTTAGTGCTTATTCCCGAAGCACACATGGTCAACGCTTGAGCGAGATAGGGGCATCAACTTTCTGTTGAGAGTGTAAGTACGAGATACAAAACTTTGAAAGAAGTGCATGATAGGGGCATCAACTACTTTTGAGACCGTATCCATCTGGAGATCTATATTCCATAATAATCTGAGATAGGTAGGATGTTTGCATCTCGTCAAGGACCTGTGCTCTCTTTGACTATTTTCAATCTGGATATATTGATTACTCTGTGTACCTTTATTGGACACGTAAACAATCTATACCGTATAATCCCATGTTGTATCCCGATTGTATTTCTCCTTACACTAAAACCCTTAACATTAGTGTAAATATTATAGAACCTGTACGCTTTGTCATCGATTTTGAATCTAAAAAGCATAAAATCATCCACACTAAAATCTTGTAGTGACTCAACTGCATCCTGGTATCTATCCATCCTACATATTCAACCCAAATGGAATCAAAATTACAGATGAGTCAACTAATTATTCAGATTTCCTTAACTAAGAGAGGTGTATTCAATTGAGAGTCTATAGAATTTATTTGGACTTTAAAAGTTAATAGGTATTCAATTAATAGTCTAAGAGTCAGTTAAAATACCGGTGTATCCAAATAAGATTCTAACTAGTCTTTTGATTTAGTGGTATTTTCAGTCTGAAATTTAAAAACCTTTATAATCTTATGGCAATCAAAAGCCTATGGATTTTTATGGATTTCATTAACTATTGGATTCTATAGAATTTTAATAAACAATGTTTTTATTTTGAAATCTATCCTTTTAACTAAAGATCTTGATGGATTTCTTTTTTAAACGATCTCCTAAAAAATTGGAAAATGCAATTAAAAATAACTCATGCTATATTCTTCATATGCGACTTAACTAAAAAGAATCATGAAAAAAATTAGTCGCAAAACTATTGTTTAAGTTAAAAAACTCATTCATGCTATTAATATTTTTCATGTAAGACCTCAATTAAAAAATTACATGAAAAAAATTATACGTAAGACGATTGATTCAGCTAAAAAATTCATGTGACATGTTCAATTAAGAAAACTACATGGAAAGTCAATTGATTATTATTTTTTTGTTAATTTTTAGGTATATATATAGAAAAAGTATTGTATAAATGAGATTAGAATCTGACAAAGTTCATGAAAATCCTGATATAAAATATGTTAGAATCCGTCAAAGTTTATTAAAAGACTCTGAGATTTCATGTGGAATTAAAATAGTCAATGAAGTCTGAAAAGTCTATAGATTTTAAAGACTCTGAAAATATCCTATAGACTCATGATTGAATACATCCCCTAAGTTGTAAACTATAATGGTTTTGCAAAAAATAGTAATTTCCCATTTAAAACGTTTCTATTAACTAACGTAATAATGTTTTTAAGCGATTATATATATCTTTATTCGAAATATTCCAAAAATTAGTATAAAATAGAAAATATCTCCGTTATTAGTATAAAATTAGCTAATATCTCGGTGATTAGTATTAAATTAGTAAAAATAAATTAATAGCATTATTAGTAAAAATTAGTATGTAACATTATTAGTATAAAAATTAGTAAAAAATCAAATAATTTAATAACAAATTTCCAAAAATATATATCTTTATTTGAAAATCTCTGAAAATTAGCAAAATTAGTATAAAATTAGGAAATATCTCGGCTATTAGTACAAAATTAGTAAATATCTCGGCTATTAGTATAAAATTAGTAAAGGTATATTAATAACATTATTAATATAAAATTAGTATGTAACATTATAATTAAAATTAGTAAAAATCAAATAATTAAATATCAAATTTCGGATAATATCTCCAAAAATAATTCTTTGTTTTTTAGATAATCTTTGAAAATAATATGTAATATTAATTTATGCATATAAATATATATTTCTAAAAATATATTCTATCATTGGCTTATATGTAATATTAATTTATGTATATAAATATATAGTTATTAGCTTATAAAGATCAAATACTCAAAATCCAACTCTTAACAAGTTCATTATTTTCTTTTTACTTTCTTAAAAGGTCTAAAATATTTACTTATTCCAATATTATCTTTTATTAATACTTAATCAATTATTTTATAAACATATGATATAAAAGGTAAAAAAATTTAATAATAATCAATTAGAATAATAAAAAATAAAAAATTATATATTTGGAAAAATGAAAAGTAAAATTCAACGTTGGTAAACAAAGAGAATGAAACCTAAAACTCATATCTTTACACAACCTCATTCATTCATACATTAGAATAAGAAAAAAACATTAAAAAAAATAGTTCACGAGTTGGTGATGGATTTCATGTGTACATGCCCCGAACAACTTAGAAAATAGATTAAAAGTGTGGGATGAAATAACTATATGGAATCAAAATGTTAACAAACCGTGGATCTTGATAGGTGATTTTAATGAAATACTTAAACGATGTGAAAAACTAAGTAATACACCTCCGGATAATAAAAGATTATATGAATTTAATAAATTTATCTCGAATAATAATTTAAACGAAATTCAATCTCATGGTTGTTATTATACATGGTCTAATCGTAGAACTGATAAGCCAGTCAAGGTAAAACTTGATCGGGCATTTGCGTCATGTGATTGGTTGCAGAGATATAGCAATGCACAGGTATATATACCCCCAGCTATTGGATCGGATCATTGTTCGCTAATACTACAACAAGAGAAGACGCAAAGCAGGGGATTACAATGGTTTAAGTTTGAGACAATGTGGACAGAACACCCGGAGTGCGAAAACATAATTAGAACAGCATGGGGGGATACAGGATCGGTGGAATCTTTACCAGTGTTCGTGGAAAAAAGAGATCACACAGTTACAGCGTTAACAGGGTGGAGTAAGAGAACGTTTCGTAATAATGCATTAAGAATAAAGGAATTAACGAAGAGATTGGTGGATTTGGAGGAAAAAAGGATAACCAAAGAATTACTTGAGGAGCAGGCTCATATTAAGGAATTATTGAAACAAACGTATATAGCAGAGGAGAAGTATTGGTATGACCGTGCAAGACAAAGTTGGATAAAATATGGGGACAAGAATACGAATTTTTTTTACTTGGCAACAATTAAACGGCGCCACCTAAATAGAATTCTTAGGATAAAGAATGAGGAGGGGAATTGGATGGAGGAAGTCTCGGAGGTTAGAAATAGCTTTCAGAACTACTACGAAAATTTATTTAAAGAAAATAACAGGGAAGAAATTCAAGAAGCAACGAAAGCTATTCAATGTAAGGTCACAGACGAGATGAACGAAAAATTGATAACGATACCAACTTTGGAAGAAGTAAAGAAGGCAGTGTTTGATATGTCTCCATCAAAGGCACCAGGGCCGGATGGACTGAACGGGAAGTTTTATCAGGAATACTGGCATATAATACATACTGATGTCCATCTAATGGTTCGGGATTTCTTCTTGAATAATGTATCTCTCGAAAAGTTAAATGAGACATTGGTAACCCTAATACCGAAAGGGGAAACCCAGGAAGGTATTGGGGATTACCGACCTATATCTTGCGTAAACTTCGGCTACAAGATAATAGCGAAGATATTGGCCAATAGATTACAAGGCATTATGGATATTATTGTATCTTCAACTCAAGCTGCTTTCATTAAAAATAGAGCTATACAGGACAACATCTTGATAGCCCAAGAGATATCCTTTTTCATGAAGCGCAAGAGAAAGAATCCTAAGCCCATGGCCGCGGTGAAACTGGATATGGCGAAGGCATACGATCAGGTACGTTGGGATTTTCTTATTTTGGTACTACGGAAATTAGGTTTTTGCGATACATGGATACGGTGGATAGCAAATTGTATATCTACTGTAACTTTCCAACTTAATTTCAATGGAGATCGACTACGTAAATTCAAGTCTGAAAGGGGCCTTAGGCAAGGGGACCCGCTCTCCCCTTTTCTTTTTTCCCTTATGTCTGAGGCCCTAATCAGCCTTATTGATCAGAAAGTTGAACAAGGTTTACTGAAAGGTATACAAATAACTAGAAACTGTCCGACAATAACCCATTTACTATTTGCGGATGATTCACTATTTTTCTTAACGATTGATGATACTGAAATACAAACTTTTCGAGAATGTGTTTCTAATTATTGTGCAGGGTCAGGCCAGAGAGTTAACTTTATGAAATCCTCAGTCAGCTTTAGTACAGATACACCGGCGGAGTGCAGGTCACAGGTATCTTCAGACATCGGAATACAGGAGAAGGACGATCTGGGGAAATATTTAGGAATACCACTATGTCACAAACGATCAAAGATACAATCTCTTCAATGGATAGCTGAAAAAGTGTTTAAACATACTGAGGGATGGAAGGCACAACTATTATCCGATGGTGGAAAAGAAGTACTCATTAAAGCCATTCTACAAGCTATACCGATATATACTATGTCAATCTTTTCTTTTCCTATAACCTTTTGTAATAAATTAATATCGGCAGTCTCGAATTTCTGGTGGAACTCTGGAGAAAAATCTCGAATTCACTGGTTATCTTGGGAGAAACTAGCGGTAACCAAGTTGATAGGCGGAATGGGGTTTAAAGATTTTAAGAAAATGAATACAGCATTGCTTGCAGCCCAGGCATGGCGAATGTTGAATAATCCGGACACTCTAGCTTCCAGGCTACTCAAAGGTATTTACTTTCCTAAAGGTAATTTTCTCGATGTTAAGTTAAGACAATCTCGAACATGGTCATGGGCCAGTCTGATAGAGGGACGTGACTTGCTAAAAAAACATGGTAAATATCAAATTGGAAATGGAGAAAATACTAATATTTGGACAGATAAATGGTTAGACACAACTTGGAAATTAGAAAGACCAGAACATTGTACGATATCAAAGGTAAAAGATCTTTTGCACGAGGGATCAGCAGAATGGAATACGGAAGTGTTAGATGAATTGTTTCCAGCACCAGTCATACCGATTATATTGAGGGAAAAAGCTGGTGGAGAAGACTTACCAGACAAGTTGATATGGCCATATACAACAAGCGGTGATTACGTTACAAAGTCAGGATATAGGATGATTGCGGAGGCAGAAGCCAGGGAGGCACCTGGAAGCTCTAATACAGGTGAGAATGAGAGCGGGTTATGGACTACGGTGTGGTATTCAAATATACCTACCAAGGTTAGAATTTTTGCTTGGAAGGCTTGTACCAATGCTATACCAACAGGGAAGAATCTGACCCAGAGTCATTGCGAAGTAGAAGGGGAATGTATGTGGTGCAAGACGGAACAAGAAACGGTGGAACATTTACTGCTCTCGTGCAATATAGCTAAACTTGTATGGGCAGGGTCCGCGCTACAAATAAGCATTGATCAAAATGTGGAGAATCTGGGAAAATGGATATTAACAATTATAAATACATTTGTACAAGGGGGATGGAGAAGAGAGGTGGTCATATCTTATGTGCTGTTGATAATCTGGAACTTATGGAAGTCAAAGATGAAGAGTCGGCATCAAAATTATATTATTGACACAGATGACGTTATCAGATCAGCTAACAAACATATGGATGAAAGGTTTGGCGGAGATTGGGTGGCAAGCAAGAGTCCGGGTAATAGTCCAACTAACATAAGAAATAGAGCAGCAATTGATTTAAGCTTCAATACGCAAATAGCTTATACGTGTGACACATCTTTTGAGCAACCTCACTTACCGACTGGTATTGGCGTGGTCAAGATAGTCAAAGATACGGGCTACAGAACAGATCATTCCGAGACAGCTATGTGTAATTCGAGTTTAGAGGGGGAGGCTCAAGCAGTGGTTACAGCGCTGAAACAGGCTATTAGGGACAGAAACGAGGGGATTACGGTCTTCTCGGATAACCTCGACTTGGTTCGGGGTATTCAGCAGGTGTCGGCTGGCAATTGGAGGCTTAGACCATGGATTCGGCAGATTAATAGATTGGCAGCAATGGTGGCTCCAGACTTTTTCAAACACATCCCAAGGCAATTCAACGGTCAAGCAGACAAATTAGCCAAGAAAGCCAGGCACAGGGCACAGCACGCGGGAGGAAATAACTATAAGATACTCGTTACCCACTTTTCTCGATTGGGAATCGGATAATTAGATTGTTACTTCAATTAAATGTATTACGCGTCCAAAAAAAAAAAGAAAAAAAGAAAGGTGAGTGTGAAGAAATACTTTTTGTTTTTTTTTTCCATTCTGAACGTAAAATAGATGGGTTTCAGGTTCTATCGTGTTTCATTGTTTTTTTCCAACATATAAAAAATGAGTAATGCTGGATATCACCAAAAAAGGTATTACGTAAACATCACTCATGATGTGGTGGTTAGGTGGACCAATCATAAATTTCTCTTTCCAGATTTATTTTTTTCTCGTGTCTCCATAATTGGTCCACCTAACTGTCACATCAGGAGTGATATTTAGGTGATATCTTTTTGATGATACCCAGTATTACTCATAAAAAATGTTTCAATGTTTTTCAGCATTTACTTTTTTTTTCTCCATAATTGTTAAAGAGATGAAGTTTAATATTCATGTTTATTGTATATTTTTTTACTATTTTTTTTTTCTATCACTTTATTGTTTTTTATTGTCAATCCACTATTTTGTACTATCACACCATTGTTTTTGTATTGTCACCCACTGCTTTTGTATTGTCAATCCACCGTTTTTGTACTGTCAACCCACGTTTTTATGGTGTAAACCAGGGGCGGAGCCATGATTTTTGTTCGAGGGGGGCCAAGGGGATTCGGGGGCAACGACCACGATTTTTTTTGGTTAATTACACTATGCATCCCTATATTTTGCAAAAAGTACGTAAAGGTCCCTATATTTTTAAAAGAATGCTCTAAAAGTCTCTATATTTTGCAAAACATTATATTATTAACTTAGTGTGCTTAAATAGACGAGTCTGTGGTGGATAAATGATTGGCTTTATGGGCTTAGTAGACGATGGTTAAGCAAATGTGGTACTTAGCAGATGTTTTATAGAAGGAATTTAAGAAGGTGGGATATTTTATGGGGAGGTTATGGTATTTCATGAAAGTTAGGGGGGGCCAAGCAAAAATCTAGAAGTCAATTATGTTATATATATATATATATTTAAATTTTTTTAAAGGTTATAAATTATTATTTTTTAGAAACTCAGGGGGGTCCATGGCCCCCCCTCCTACCTTGGTTGTGGCTCCGCCACTGGTGTAAACCCACTGTTTTTGTGGTGTAGACCTACTGTTTTTGTGGTGTAAACCTACTCTTTTTGTGGTGTACCTACTGTTTTTGCACAGTTAAAACACAGCATTTTATTCATACCTTTAGTCCTTAATTTTTAATTAATTTTTTTTTATTTATATACAAATGCAAGTTTAGCGATTCAAGAAAATGATTAATTTTTTGTTATGAAATAGGAATATCACATGTTTGTTTAGTTTTAGAATATGGAATATTTTAATTGTAGAGATGTACCAGTTTTATAATTTTGTAATATGAAAATGCATTAATTATATAGTTTTTTAGTTATGAAAAGTAAATATCTTCTTATTAATTAATTTGTTTGAAAAAAAGGGTATTATCGACATTTGTTTGGATTAGACTTTTTTTTATTAGAATTGATGGGTCATGGACTTTATACATAAATCACCCATAAATATATATTTCTAAAAATTTATTTTATCATGGGGGTATATTAAGATTTATTTAGTAGACTGTATTACCATATATTTTTATATGGTCAAGATCATTTATGTTTTATATACCGCAATCTTTACTAAACTATTAATATTTATCAAATACATTATTTATATGATAAAAATATTTTAAACAATAAATCCATCTTTTGAAAGAAAAAACAAAAAATGTATATATTCTACATTATATCCTATTTAATATTCTATTGATATAAAAAAAACTATATCTATATTATAAAGTAAAGTTTTTATAGAATACAAATCTTTTACATATTGTACCTCATTTATCATTAATATCATTAAGTAATACCTATTATTTAATAAAAAAATTACTATTCCCATTCCTAAATTAATTTTTATTACTTAATAAAAAATATTACCATTTCCACCCAAAAATCTATATTATAAAATAAATCTATATAGCAAAGAAGAAAAAAATCGTTTGATCTATTAACCCTCAAAATTCGCCTATCATTTTCCCTCATTTGCACGTTAAAGATAAAAATTAAAACTCATCTTTTCACACTCGCATGCATTCGAATAGAAAAGAAAAAAGAAATATCTTCACACTCACCTTTCCGCACCAAGCCGCTCTCCTGCACAAGAAAACCGCTGCCACTCTGGACGATTCTCCACCATCATCAACGGGTTTGGCGAAGAACCCAAAGTAAGGTAAAAAATTGTATTATTTTTAACCTAGTCTAATTACTTTTATAATTAAATTCAATGATTTAAGTATAATTACAGTCGTGTTATCTATTATATTTGTATACAAATCATACAATGGCCACTGGTGATGATAGTTTAAGTCAAGATGTGAAAGTCTTTTCCCTCAAAGTCTTCCGAGTACTGAAGAAGAACCAACCAAGTCTAGCCACGTGGAATCTAACTGTTCTGAGAGTGATGTGGAGGACGATTCAGAAAAATCCGAATTTATACAGCTTCTGAGGCATATGTAAGAGGTGATTAGATCGGTTATGGATTTTCAAGATGAACTGGCTAAAGAGAAAGAGGAAGAAGACTCAAAGGAGGAACCAAGAGTTGAAGTTGAAGTTGCACCCGCTGTGCAAGAAGAGAAAGAGGAAGAAAAGGTGGAATCGCCACCTTTTGTTCAAACAGTATCATCAACTATTCCTGATACAAATCTAAAGGATGACACTGAACTCAAGACATTTGTAGAGGCATACACTCCTGAAAATATCAACGCCCAAATGCTTGAGATTGCAAAGAAAGGGCTTACACTGCAACAAGTTTTCACGCAAGTTATCCCTGAGAAAGAAGCGAGTGTAGAAGCCCCAAGAGAAAACTTGAGAGTCTCAAGAAGAAGCGAAAGAGAGTTACCATTAAAACTCAAAGATTCGGGAAGTTTTAACCTTCCTATTCAAATAAATGGTATGCTCAAGGTAAAAACTATGTACGATGTGGATTCTGGTGTGAATCTTACGCCTAAGCCCGTGTTCGAGAGACTTGGACTTCAGAAATCAGAGAAAGCTCCAGTGAAGTTGCAGTTCGCTGACAACTCAGTTACCAAGACATGGGGAACAGTGGAGGACGTTCTAGTCCGAGCAGGTAGCATCGCCATCCCTATTGACTTTGTTATACTTGAGTTTGATGCAGATAAGAAGGTTCCAATCATACTTGGACGGCCTTTCATGGCCACAAGTCAAAGTGTCATCAACTTCCAAGAAGGGACCATTACCCTTCATGATAAGAATGTATCTGAGACCTTCAATGTCTTGGGGAAGAAACCGAGGAAGTTAGATCCCATCGTTCTGTCATCCACAGCCTTTCACATCACAAAGTCCCTCCAGAGAAGATCCACTTAAAACCCGTGGACACTGAGCAAAACATTGAGTTTGGGGTTGGCCATGAAGTTCTATGGAAAGCTCACAAACTTGAAAATAGGCCACGAAGTTTCAAAGACTCGTGGATGGGACCATTCATTGTCACTAAGGTTGTTTCAGCCAAGGTGATAGAAGTTCGACCCAAGAAGGGGATCAAGCGCAAATTAGTTGACGTTCATAGCCTAACTCGTTGTTGGGGAGTCTATATTCGCAAATCTTGATAGAGGTAACACGTCTAACTTTAAAAGACGTTAAATAAAAGTGTTATACGGGAGACAACCCACAATTTTATATGTTTTTATGCTTTTTACGTTTTTAGATTGAGTTTAGTTTAGTTGTTTTTAGTTGATATTGCATATTTGAGAAAGGTATTAGTGTTTTTGATGTTTAGGTGTTAGAAAAATCGAGTTTGGGAGGAAAAACGCGATTTTATGGAATATTTAGACTGCCTCACCGGCATGCCGGCTGATTTTTCCGGTGTACCGGCGAGCAGAAACCCGAGCCCACGGGGTAAGCCACGCGTTCATTCCCGAGAGGTCCAGAACTGAGAAATTTCACCACCGGTATGCCGGGAGAAATCTCCGGTATGCCGGCCAGATCAAAACCCGTGGCCACGGGTATCACCACGTGTTCATTGCCGAGAGGTCCCAAGTCGAACAACAGATGCACCGGCATGCCAGGCCCTAGCACCGGTATGCTGGCCAGAGAAAACCCGTGCCCACGTGTAGAGACCTCGGGTATTTTGACGTAACTCGGGAAATACAAAGCTCCAGCACCGGTATACCGGGCCCTACGGCCGGTATGCCGCCCAGCGCCGCTGGAGAGAGAAAAAAGCTTTGTTTTTTAGGTTATAAAAGAAAGAGGTTGTTATTATTCCGAAATTATTAATCCTTAGGCCTCTCTTTCTTCTCCAAACCTCTCCAAACTCCATTAAAGCTCATTCAAACCTTCCCCAAACATCAAAACACTACCCAATCATCATAAAAACACATCAAAGCTTCTCTCCACATCATTACAAGGGAGATTCAATCAGCAAATTCTCACCAAACACATTGAGATTGAAGAATCAAAAGCTTAAATTTTCAAAATTCATCCTACAATTTCTTAAATCCATACCAATCCATCAAGAAATCACCCTACCCACATAGAGATTCATCATCAATTCACCTTTCCTAAACCAAATCAAGCTTGTTCAGCCAATAATTCAAAAGTTCAAATTTAAAGAGTTGTTAAAGCTTTGAGTTGGGGGTCAATTGAGATGACTAAAGGAACAGAAACATTATCTACCAAGAGGGAGGTGAAGAAAAGCAAGGTATTGGGTTCAATTGAGAAGAAATCAAGTAACAAAGGTTCTAGTTCAAATTCAGAGGGTAAAATCGATGTTGAAGAAGGAGGTAAGCCGGCTATGTTCGATTTAATGGGTAAATGAATTTTACTTTATTCCAAAAAGAGAACACAAACTCTTCTTTTCAAAGGTCTTACACCCATAGATAAAGAGGAAGCTTCAAAGGCCTTGATAGCTTCTGCAGAAAAACAATTAAAGGAACTACCTTTTGCTTATGAGAAAGTATTCTCTGAATAAGTTGGTACAGGAGAATATAAGAGATTCTTGGAGCTTGGTGAAAAATTGGGTTGGTCTACGTT